>OZ025241.1:3341058-3536058 GCA_964019155.1 Osedax fenrisi | reverse complement strand
ACTATACTAATAAATAATATAATAATAATTGATAATAAATTATTATTTTTTAATAATTGTAATTGAAAATATTATTATCATATTATATTCATAGACATAATTACACAGTTAATACTAGTTTAATTACGTAATCATAGGATTTTCTATTTATTATTTATATCTAAAAATAGATCATAATATATGATATTGCAGTTTGTAAACATAGAATTAATTAATCTAATAACATTCAGTAATTCTCTTTATAGGATATCTATATACTTATGTTTTCCATTCATGTGTTTACTATACACCTAATACACAGATCAAGCTATCGATGCAATGGAATATGTTCTGTGTGACTCTGAATGTTTTACTGTTGTATCACTTGATGAAGGAATGGTATTATAATACACACATATGTATATACACACACATATATATATATATATATATATATATATATATATATATATATATATATATACATATGATAATATAAGAATGATGATGATGATGATGATATGAATTTATTAGTCGCAAAACAAAGTGATAGTCTCTTCTTAATATAAATTATTTTAAATTTGATGTATGTTTTTTTTGTATGTATAGATAATTATATTAATATGCATATATTTATTAAACAGTCTTGTATAATATTTACAGTTAAAAATGTATTTATAAAAAAATATGATTGTTCACTTTTACTCTAATTCAGACCACTTGTTTAATATAATGTTATATACATTAATGCATGTTTAAATATATTATAAATTATTACTTATAATTAGTAACCAAGTTTATTTCATACATTTATTTATTTTAATAAGTTAAAATAATAGATAATATAAACATCACGGAGTTAAGTACACTTCATACATAGCAAATATGTGTTAGGGTTTACACATAGTAGGATACCGAGTATTGCATTGTTAACATTGAATGCTTGATTTAAGTGAATCATTAATATCTTCATATCATACACCACACATAAATAATATGTCTATTTAATTTGTTGTTGTTTTTTTTCATTTATTGTAAATAATTGTTGTTCTAGTTTGTATTTGTTTAACATATATTATGCTTCCAATTATGCTATGTATGCTGATGAAGATAAAACATCTGATTTTACTTTATGTGTCTTTTTATTAGTGTAAGTGGTATGCTGTACTATTTATACACATTGATATAACTGAGATACATGTATATTTATGTGGATAGAATTAGGACAATCACTAAGTTACGCTTATTTATAATTTAAATAGTTAAAATAATTTTTTGTATTTGTATTATAGTTTATTTTAAAGTATTATTAATGTTAATTATAAGATGTTTTATTAATAACTATTATATTATATTATATCTATTATTATATTATAACTATTATAACTATAGTGACATATATATAAGGATATTTCAACATATTAAGTATATTATATAAATGTTCATTATTAAAAGTAATGTAAATATATAACCTACTTTTTAATTCAATTTGTAAAATATAATATTACATTATTTAATAAATATAAACAAGTTATATATCTATTTATTTTAAATTAAACGACTTAAAAGTATACTATTGGAGGTGGTCCGATTTAGGGTAGTATACCTATATATATTCCTATTCATTTCAGCCGAAGATAGCAACATATAAAATATAGATATAGTATGGATATGATAACGTGTGTTCCGCTTGCTCGTTACTCCGCAGTAAGTAAAGTAATCATAGATCGTAATCAGATTACAATCCAACAAGTAATCAGATTACAATCATCGGGCTATGTATTGATTACGATCACAGATTTTGATTCGATTACAATCGTATTACAATCAATGATTACCAACTGGTCGTAAATCTATGTTAGTGATCAGTTAACAATCATTGATTATAATCGTATTAAAATCAAAGATTTAGAGGTGTAGTTCGTAATCAAAGCATAGTTGCTTATCAATGATTGTAATATGATTGTAATCGTATTGTGATCAGTTAATCACAAATCATGATGATGATCAAACTATAATCTAATAACTATCACTGATTACTTTACTTACTGGGTTTACTTTATTCTATATATATATATATATATATATATATATATGTTGTTATTTTATTTTGGTGGAGTATTTCATCCCATCATGATCTTAGAACACTTATAACCCTATATGGCTATAATGCCCCTTCGAAGACGCCCTCGTATTAATTCATCCAGGGTTTTAACAAGAACCACTAATTTATGTATACACAATTATATAAAATCATTTCTAAATAATATTTTAAGACCTATTTTAATGATACGGACCGGGCTTGGTCCACCGTCCTACTGCTTGTGTGTCTGATGTATTAGCCTATATCAGTATACTGAACCACACATGTATTTTATAAATATATATATATATATATTGATTTAAATATATGCATACTTAATACTATCCACAATCAATTCCAGATAACGATAGTGAGGGGATGTCTCAAAACTTCACAAAATTCGACTTCGACGAATGCTAACGTATTACAAATGTATTATACATTGTTGTCCGATGAGGGTATCGCCGGGAGGGGCACAGATTGTTGGGTCGATATGAGTTAGTTTATATATATATATATATATATATATATGAATGAATGAATGAATGAATGAAATCAGTTTATAGACACGTGTCTAAGGAGGATCATTGAAGGCTATAGGTAGCTTTATTAAATAGATATATCCATAGTATATGAATATAATAGCTGCAGGACAGTAATACAATAACAATAATAAGACTTGTGTACTGGAATTCAATAAATTAATAGTAGAGTAATATATAAAAAAAATAATAATAATAATAATATTATTGTCCCTCAGCGTATTTTATCATATTCAAATTCATTATCTAAACTAATAAAACAATTATAAAACAAAAAGTGCGTATAAAATAATAAAACAAATTATTAAAATGTGATAAAAGATAAAATGACCCAAATGGTATAATATAAAAAAAATTAAAATATTAACGATGATTAAAAATATTAAAAATTATTAAAATCATAAAATATAAAGTCAACATATTAAAATATATTGTAATAATATAATAGTAAAAAATAGTGTTCTATTATTTAAATTATTTAATTCTAATATTTATTTTAAAAGTATTTCTTTAATACTTTTTTTAATTTGTATATATTATATACATTTTCAAATTTTAATAAATTATTAATCATTAAATTATTATAATATTTAGGACCTTTAAAACAAATTGTGTTTTGGAATTGTGTAGTTTTCATTAATGGTAAAATAAATTTTGTTTTGTCTTTATTAAAAATAAAAAATGTTTCTAGATTAATGTTATAGTTATTATGTAAGAGGTTATATAAAAATAATATTATTCTAAGAGTTATAAGTTCATTCAATTTAAAAATAGAATTATATTTAAACATATTATTTATGTGTGATAAACGAATCAGAGGTAATTGAGTCTGGTCTATCATATTTTTATTAATAATTTGAATAACTTTTTGTAGTATTAATACCAATTTTTGTTAATCTATCTTCATAATCATTACCCCATATATGGGAATATACAATAGAAATATATTTCTATTCCATATGACATATTTGATAAAAAATAGTGAATTATATAATAATATTAAATTGCGAATATTAAGAAATATTAATTTCCGAAAAAGATATACAATTTTAGATAATTTATTACATAAATGTATAATATGAAACGAATATGTTAAATGAATATATAATATAATACCTAAAAACGTTTATCTATAGATATATCTACTATTTATATGTTATTATTATTTAAATTTATATTATTTATCATTATTGTCTTAAAAAAGGTAGTATTTTAGTTTTTTCAATATTCAATTTTAATTTATTTATATTAAACAATGAGATAATCTATTTAAATATAATTGCAAATTACTACTCAATTCGTCATTTGAATTTGCAAATATAGAACGTGATGTATCATCTGCATATAGATTTAAATTTATATTATCATCGTTATATTACATATATTTGATATGTCATTAATAAAAATAATACAAATTATTGGACCTAATAATAATCCCTGAAGAACACCAACACGTACATTTCTAACAGATGATACATAATTATTTATTCGATTTTTAATTTTTCTATCTAATACATAATTTTTTAAAACACATTTATATGTCCCCTAAAACTACAGTATTCTAATTTTGTTAATTAAATGTGGTCTACAATATCAAACGCTTTTTTAAGGTCTAAAAATAATCTTTTTATTATAAATAATTTTTTTAGTAAATAAAAATGTTTAGTAAATAAAAAATGTTGTTAATTAAAATGTGAAAGGGTAGTATTCGATTTTTCAACAAATCCATATTGGTTATTATTAATTATTATATTTGTATATATAAAGTCCATCATTCTATTATAAATTATTTTTTGAAAATTGTACTTATCTGCGGCAATAACGAAATCGGTCTATAGTTGGTTATCTGTGTTTTATCATTTGCTTTAAATACTGGTTTAATAATAGCAATTTTCATATTATCAGGAAATTCAGCATTAGTAAAGCATAAATTAAATAAATATTCAAATGGTTTAGCGATAGAATTTATTAAAAGTTTGATTAATTTCATGTCCCAGTTATTTATATTTTGGATAATTTAGATTTAAAATTAAGTGTAGTATTAATTTCCTTATAAGTAATTGGGAAAAAATAAAAACTGATCTCAATAGAGTTTAAAAAAAAAGAACTGTAAATATAGAGAAACATAGAAGGATCTGTAATTGAATAAAAATAGTCCCATTTGTAAATCGATAAAGTATTTATAAAAACCCAACCCAAAACCCAACACACTCCGTTAGTATAACGATAAAAACACGACTACCCCGCCCGCCCGCCCTCCCCCACTCCCACCCGCCCTTAAGGATTTTTGGGCCGAGCTGCATTTCGCCATTCATCGAATTATGATTAATATATGACGTTATTTATTTATATCCTATATCGTAATCGTAATTGTAGCGTAATTTATTAAAACACGACATATATTATGGATTTTTCTGATATATACATAGTCACAATTTTTAATATATTTATTTGTTATATTCTATGTAGTAAATATGACAGAATGATCAGATATATCTGAATTAATAACTCCATTCAATACAATTGAATTACTATTTGTTAATATGTTATATATTATAATATATAATTATAATTAATTCTTATAAGTTGATAATCTAGTTGGTATTGTTATTAATTTATTTAGGCCTAATTGTGAAACGATATTATTAAAATCAATAGTGAATGAATTAAAAACATTATAACACTTATAACAATTTCAGAATTAATATATTTTAAAAACAAATTATAAAATAAATCATTAAATAAATTGTATTACTATTTGGTGCTCTATATAACTCTGTGATTATTATGGGTTTATATTTAAATTTTAAATTTAATTGTATACTAATTATTTCAAGTTCATCATCAACCACTGTTGATAAATCTTCTATATATGAACAATCTAAATTTGTGTGTGCAAAAATTGCAACTCCCCACCTTTTTTTTAATTTGTAGTTTACGATTTGTTTTGTACATGTTGTAATCTTTTAGATATATTGATGGATTATCAGTATCAATAAACAAAGTTTCACTTAGTACTAATATATCTGGTTTACTGATTAATGTATCCATAAATATATTACATTTATTGATATTTGTATTGAAATTTCTAATGTTTAGCATCAATATAGTTATATTTGATGTATATTTATATTATTAAATTCATTAATAGTATAATAAGCTGTGATTTTAATTACATTATTCATTTTTGGGTTGTGATTCAGATATGAAAGATATTATTTTAAAGGAATTATTTATAAATTTTATTTTCAATTTAACTTTATCAGTTGTTTTACTTTTTGCATTTTTATAAGGTATGATTGAATTATATTTATTCTTTGGAAAATTCGTGCGTTATACCAACTTTATTAAATTCAGAATGTTTAAATTTAAGAGCATTTTTGATTACATTAATCTTGTCAGTTTTATTTTTTTAAATTATTTGTATAGGTATAATTTAAATGTTTTCTAAAACTTCATCATTTAGTTTTCCTAATCTATGGAACTTAATTACATTATTACATATAGAATCATCTGTAACAGTCTTAGTTATATTATTTACAAGTTTTAATTCAGTATCATAATTACTTTTATTATTTATGAATTCACTTCCAATAGCATTATAAATTATAATTGATCTATTTGTTCGGTTGCCTGAAATACTTGTAGTGGGATACCCCCTTAACATAGTCTATTTTTCGTTGGAATTTTATGTAATATATAATATTAATAATATAGTTACATTAACCATAAGTTAACTATATTAAACAATAGTTAAAGTAAATAGTTAAGTGGGTTAGAACAGAGATTATTGGTGATATAGATATTATTATTATCTATATATATATATATATATGTTTAGGATATACATGACTAATATATTAGTATTTCTTATAAGGAGCGCTAAATATATCTAGGTTTTATGTAGACAGTGGCAGTAGTAAGTTCAAATTTGAGAATTAAGTGTTTATTTTAACGAGATCGGATCGAATAAAATGACGGTAAGGATGTATAGTTAAGGCATTACTTCAGAGTAGCGTACGTTACAGATATATCTGCGTGCGTGGAATATAGGCAATCATGACGTGTAGATACACTTGTAATAATATTTAGTTAAGAGTTAAATAATGATCTATAAATAATTGTATATTAAGAAGTATATCATTACCACCACTCATCACCAGCATATCTTATTACATAACAGTAGGTACTATTACTTAATTACTAAATCGTATTCGTAAAACGTAATGCTGTATATCGTATACGATATACATATATATATATATATATATATATATATATATATATGTTACAGCTGATGTTGCTAATATATAATGATATAATGGTGCATTAACCATTTTAAGTTAAATTATATTACAATTATATATTATATATACATATATATATATATATCTTATAATCGACAGAAAATAATTCGATTTATTAGCCAGAATAATTTATGCGGGAAAATGAATGAATTTATAATAATTAAAGTATAATGTAATGTTTTAAAATGAATAGTTGTGAGGAATATTATAAGTTAAATTATAGTTAAAGTCGTTGAGAATAGTTTTATGCTTATTTTTAAGAAGGTTATTTATAAATATTAAAATTACGAAATGTATTAAAGTATATAGTGTACTTTAGGTACACATTTTGTACAAATTTAGGTAGTCGATAAATCATAATAACGGTAAAAGTAATGTACCGATGAATGCCAAGTCAGTCAGCCAGTATAAACATTTAGAATACGTTACAAATAGTTTATATATTAAAATGTATACTTAATACTATGTACCCACTCAGTCATATATGTACAATTATTTTAATTTTATATTTAAATATATATATGTATAATTAATGTATTATAAAACTATTCAGGTGTATGTTGGAGACATTGCAAATCTGCATGTAATAGTATAGATTATTACTTAAACAATGGTTATTATTTACATGTATATATATATATATTATCATAATTATATATATATACATATATATATATATATATATATATATAATTTATATTTGCATTATATAAATCTAATATTAATATATACATTTATAGAACCAAATTATGTTTCACTACAAGATACCTGGAAGTCGGTCAATTTTAATAAAATTACACGATTTGAGGTATGTAATTAAATATATTCATATACACATAGTGTAAATTACACACTCGCATATTTATATGATGATATTTCATATATTTATTATATACCTTTTTATTTTTGTGTAATATATTGTTTTTAGATTATATTAAAAATAATTGCAGTACATACATATATTTGTTAATAATTGGATACTTATATCAACTATTGTGGTAATAATTTAGTTAATATATCATCCATATGTTAAATTCAAATACACACCTACAGTATTTATTTTTAGTACATTAAAAAATATGCTTATATATAGGTTTATTATAATCATCATAAGTGATTAAATGTCAGATTTGTTTAATTTATAGTTTTTGTTATGTATATTATTATATATATATATATATATATATATATATATATATATATATATATATATATTAATAGTGTATACTAAAATAATTACATATTTAATAAATATATAATATACAAATTAATTGTAATATATTGTGTTTTAGATAAATGATTTAAATGTCACTACACGTAAGTAACACTAGCATGCATAGGTTATAGGTTATAGGTTATCATTAATATGTATATGAATACAATACATATATAATTCTAAATCTATAGAAAATTTTATAAGATGCACAATTATTATAATATGTTCCTAGAATAATTAATAGGAATGTATATCATTTTATATAATATGCTATTCATAATAAGTGTATTGATATATATATATATATATATATATATATATAAATTATATATATATATATCCTATCTCAATAGTATGATATTATATATATAAAATAAGAGATATTTTACTGACAAAATACTTCATAAATAATTGGAATCAACTCATTTATTATATTTCGTAGATCTATCATTAATATGTTACTAGTATAACATATATAATAATTAGTTGGTACTTTGTTATTAATTAATTAAATATCTGTAATTTAAATGTTCTTTATATATATATAATTATATATATATATATATAATGTATCATTGTTAATAAAAACATGTTTACACACAGATGGTGTATCTCTACATTTTTTTTTCATTGGAATAATGATTGTATGTATAGCATTTATTTTATTGCTGATATTCATAAAGAACAACTCAAAAGGTTATATTAATAATACTCGAGTTACTAATTTATATATATATATATATATATATATATATATATTGTTATTTTATTTTGGTAGAGTTCTTTCATCCGATCATTTCAAGACCTTAGAACTTATATGGAGTTTTTACTTATTACAATATATGGATCTAATCTCCTTTCAAATCCGCTCTCGTATTAAGGAATCTATGATTTTAACGAGAGACGATTATTTATGTATACACAATTATATAATATAACTTCTAAATATTATTTCAAGACCTATTTTAATGTTCCGGATGGGGATTTAACCCGCATGAACTGCCTGTGAATCTGTATCATTAGATAATTTAATAGTATATATTATATGCTAATTGTATACATAATATATATATATATATATATATATATATATATATATATATATATAAGTTAGCTAGCTTCGTTTATTTCCACAAAAATTATTTTTATAAATTGTATTATTCTAAATCTATATTTATATACAACATATGAAAGGTAGTTGTACCTAAAGTATTATTGTAACTAAAGTTGAATACTTTTACAATGCATATTAAAAATATGCTTTTAAATAATTATATCTAATCACTTCCACCCTATCTGTATTGTTTGTTATTTTATTGACATGGTCATCTTTTCTTCTTTTAGCTCTTTTAAAGTGTTCGTATTAAATAAATATTTTTTATCTTTGTAGCCTTACTTTGGTATTTCGTTTTCTTTGATTTATTATAGTTTAACTTATTTATTATTTTAGTAACTTTTTACATTTTTAAATATTTTATTATATATTTTTATTATATTTTATTATTATTTTATTGTTATATACATGATTATTTCTTGGTATTGAGAGATAGATTTAATGTTATTGTATTGCTTTTTTATGAGACAGAACACGAATGAACAAAATAGTTATACTCTTTATATTTATTCGTTTTTATATTCATTATCAATATCAGGTTGGTATCTCGATAAGTTCAATTGAACTTCTATACCATACCTGGGTTTTTGATCTCGGTCATCAACTGAATCTGATATTATTATTATATTATAATTATATATTATATAATATAATTCAATATACACCTATAAAATATATAACATATTATAATAATAATATGTTACTCTAGAAAATAAAGACGAGGACGATATAATAGGGGATGCTGGTAAACAGGGCGGAACTATTAGTAGCGTTAGTAACGTACATCTTTAAGTTAATGTTATATAATATAATGTATAATATTATTGTATGTAATAATATATATATATATAAATATTAATATATATATATATATATATATATATATATATATATTTAATCCGATAGATTTTTACGTTTATTATAGTATACGAATATAATCTAAACATCGTAATATATGTATATATATATGAATTAATTCAGTTTAATAGACGAAGTATAAGGATGATCGTGAGTGAAAGTGATTAGCTTTATTGATTCGAAACCTCCAACAGTATGTGCAATGTCATATCATCATTTCAATTATAATAAAATAATAAAATAAAAATAATGATAAACATAATAATAATGTCATAGCAATATAAACAAACAATGACATGATTACATAAAAGGATAATCACATACACAAATAATAAAAATTATAAATTATAAACCAAGCTAAATATAAATTCAATAATAAATTAGATATAAATAAAAGTGATATAGATAATACAAATAAAAATTGTAATTCGTGAATAGGCATTCAAAGTTAAATATTAAAGAAAGAGAAGAAACAAATAATTAATACATGTAAGCCTGCGAAGGTAGTTCTTCCCCTTAAAGAAATGATTGATTATTATATAATATGCATACAAATGCAATAGGATAATAATATGATAGTGTAATATGAACAACAAAAGAAAATGAACATAAAACAATATCAAATAATATACAATAAATTAAATCATGTTTTTTAGATTTTGGTTTAATACTGTAATGCAAATATTTTTATAATTGTATTACTGTTTTTTTTAAAGATCATAATCCTATTTTTGATTTTTATTAATAATAGTTTTTATAATTTGTAATACTGTTGAATATTTTATTTTTAATACTGTTTATAATTGTTATCAATATTGTTATCTAAACATGGTACCTATTAGGTAGTACCTAAGCATCATATTTTACTATATGCACATGTATCATAACACAAATTAAAACTATAATATAATCTCCAGCACTGTGATCCATACGTCATTCTACGAAGTTTATCGTAAAGGATTATAAAAAGGATATTAGTGATATCCTTTAATTGATATCAGATTTTATATATATAAGTATTATAACATTTGTAATGTTATATAATCAACTAAACTAATACATTGTTATACTAGTCATAATTCTCTATACTATGCTATAATTGGATAGACGACGTATAACTATTTAGTTAATATAGTATTAATAGTATTAACTTAAGTATATGATTTATATTAATTAATTATAAACATTCTAATTTATAATTTATATTTACAGATAGCATGATAATAAAGAGTAAAATGGTTGATGCTACAATCCAATGACAATTATATTATCTATTTAATTGAATAAATAATAAATTTCAAAAACGATTTATTATATTTATATATTATATGATATGTCTAGCATGTTATTATATATATATATATATATATATATACAAGTAAATGGATAGTCATGAGAATGTGTCTAGAATCTAGATATACGCTAACTATAAATATATCGTATTATTCATTATTCGTTCAATTACTATTATTCTTACTTCAATGTATGTGTGAGTAAGTGCAATCGTGTTCAATATACATATTTTCGATAATATATAAAGCTATTTTATAATTCAATTATAATTTATTACATATTGGGAAAGCCATTGGGGTCATCCACAGTTCAGAGACTATTGAACATAACTCGGTTGATGATGTTCTTATCGCAAGTTAGACCATCACTGGATGCCGGCGACTCGCGAGCATCTGGCTCCTCGGAGTTTCATAAAAGTATCACATGACCGAATCAGACCAATCAGTAGTAATAATAACGTCTCATGAGACCGGTTTTGATCAATCAGGAGAGATTATTGACATTGTATTTATACAAGAAAGCCACTCTAATCAATAGTCAATCTCGCGTCCAGTGGGTATTATCCAACCATAGACGATTTTCGCAGATTGTGTACACAACTAAACTTATAAGTCCGAGAATTGTTACCTCTAACTTAAACAGAATCTACTAAACATTAGTTTATCCACAATTATTATTTAATTTCGATTACCTATTCGTTAGCCAATATTGTTCATTTGTTAAATATATAAATAACTAAACTTTATTTATTAATTATAATAACGAATAGCCCACATAACCACTCGACTTAAGAACTTAGATCACAAAGTAAAATATGTTATTCTTTGAATCCAGTCCTATTGCTAATATTTGCTTAATTATTGATTCTTAATTAGAATAACTTTTGAATATATATATATATATATATATATATATATGATAGTTATATGTAGTAACTCTTATGAGTCTTGAGATATGCCTGTATTCAATTATTTGATTAAATAATATGCATTCATATTAAGCTCTATAACATATTATTTATAAAATAAACTAAGTAATGTAATCATATATATATATATATATATATATATATATATATATAATAATTTATTAACTAAAAAATATAATATATTTATTTGATTCGTAATATAAATAATAATAAAATAATTATTAATTAATATAATTATATAACATAACGAGATACAACATATAATAACAATACATTTACATATATAATAATTATATAACTATTGTTTCAACTAATATGCTGAAATATCAGTTATATTGTATACTGTTCGTCTGATATTAGCTAGAGAGTCGTTCCGTATTATTGATGATGGCTTATATGATATAAGACATCACCAATTAGTTATATGTGATGAGTCATTACATGCAGTCTCCAAGTGTAATGGTGAGATACTATGATATTTAACCCCTAGCTATATCTCTGATCTAATTAAAAAACGTACTATATTACCTTCTCTTCGTTACTAAAATGCTCCTCTATTTATTTCCCAGAACTCTAGTAAAACTTCCCTAAATTCTAGAGCTTTTAACAATTCCGGTCCTATGGAATTCCCTCCCTCCTACTATTCGTTCTATTAGATCCCAAAAAAGATTTATAAATCTTACTTATTCTTTTCTCTCTACCCAAAATCATTAAATCTTCCAACTTATTATTTTTGTCCGTGTTATATTCAATGTATATCATTATTAAATTATTATCGTATTACTATTATTTTATTATTATTTTCTTCCCGCACGAGCGATGGTGTCTATATGACCCTATTTTAGTGCAAATAAACCTAATATCATTATCATCATCATCATATAGAGTTATATGTTGTATCCGATAGAGCGCAGTATATCATCATAACGTATTGAGATAGCATTGACGAGATATTCTATTACATCATGGTCAACATTCTTGCTATAGCGATATTGCGATGGATAAACTCGGCGTGGCAACCATTAATTGAATATTCTACTCTGGGAACCAACTCACGGAAGAAGATAACCTGGTCAAACACCAACATTTTACATCAAACAACTTATCGAAGATACTTACTACACCTCTAACTAACTAATAACCCTTATAACAAATTGAGATGAAAACGACGTCATGGAAAACACGTATTATGCTAGCCGATCTAGCTCGACTTTGTAAGGTAAGGTAATAGTACAGAATAACCACAATACAGACAGTATTTAGTTATATTTCTACGTAAGTTAATTTCTATAAGTGTCTATATATAATTTTGTATATCAACTACTAATACGAATATTCTTAGATAGTTACATAGATATTAAATACTACTTTATAAATATGCTATATATATACCTAAATAAAAACCATATTATTATACGCATACTATTAATAATAATATATATGTAACACATGCAGGTTATGCACTTGTATAACACTTGTGACATTAAAAAGTGATATATATATATATATATATATATATACAGTAAAACCTCTCCATGAGAAACCTCTTTATAAGAAAAACCTCCTTATAAGATCATTTTTCACACATTTGGTTGGAATTCAACCTTTTCCACATTAAAAACCTCTTTATAAGAAACTTATTGTATACAAAATATAAGAAATATAAAAAATAATTATATATTAATGGAAGTATTGTATACAATATATATATATTGATAACAATTATAGAAATTAATTATTATATATAAGATATTTGTTGTTCTTATGAATATTTTATATTAAATAAATAGCTCAAAATTCAATAAAATTAATTAATAATTGTTCTTGTATATCCATTCATTAAATTCAAAATCAATTCATTAACATTTAATAAAATTAATTAATAAATATAATTTTTATCCTTGAATTTATTAAAATTAATTAATAAATGTTATTAAAATTAATTAATAAATATTAATATATCCTTAAATGTATTGATGATACAATTTATTATATTATACAATTAATTGTAAAATATTAGATTATTATAATATTCATTATTATATACATTATTATATTCATCAATGATGATTCATAATTTTAATTGATAATGTAAATCAAATAAAATGTCATTATGTATTAACATGTTTAAGCGCAAACAATACAGTATACATTTTAAATATAATATAATTAAAGAAGTTGATGAAGGTTTACTGAACAATCAATAATTATGTAAGATACATGATATTTCTCCATATTTATTATCAAAATCATTGGAAAAGTAAAAACCTCTTTATAAGAAAACCTCTCTATAAGAAAAAAAGTACTGAAAAAAAATAGTTTCTAATAGAGAGGTGTTACTGTATATAATAATAATAATAATAATACTCAGAGTTGGCTTAAAAACCTAGATGAATGAAAAATCAAAAGCTTGTCTGGTCATTCACCTATTTAAGAAATTACGAGAAGTATATTAGTAAACGATAATATATAAATAAAATATATATATAAAAATATATAAAAATATAATATTTTATTAAAAATGTATTACATAAAGTGTATATAATATAAAATATTACAAACAATCAATCTATAATATTATTAAATTAAATATAAATGAAATAAACATAATTTTTTTTTTAAATAAACACAAATTTAAAAAAATGTAAAATAATACTAGATATAAGGCTGCTATTAAGCACAACAAAGGATAATACCATTGCCACCGAGCATACCCAGGATGCGTAGTACATCAACTTTCAGGTAAGGGTGCTCCAAATCCTATATCATTAGGGATTACATCATTGCCAGAGGTGTAAACGTGATTGCCAGAGCTGTATTCCCCGATGCATACTATACATCCCTAATACGCCCAATGAATCAAGCATATCCAATCATGTACCCAAACACACCCATATATACTAATATATACTAATATATAATAAAACAAAAAAAAACAAAAATTATACATTATAATGATAAATATAAAAATTATATAAATTAAATTATAAATTAAAAAAAAGAAAATAATTAATAGTAAACTACAATAATTTTAAAATAATATTAAATAATATTTCTCGTAATCTCTCTCATCATGTATAAAACATAAATATAAATTGTAAAATACTAGATAACTTATATTAACAAATAGTAAGTAACATAATGCATAACTGTAATATATCCTACATATATATAATATTATATAAATTAATATATAATATACATGAAATAAAAATAAATCATAGATATATAGAAAACATATAATATATAGAATAAATCAAGAAAAATATTACCATAATAAAAAAATAATAAAAGAAACATTTTTTTAAATAAAAAAAAATAGATTATATATTTTTCAGTAGAAATATTATAATGCATGCCACCTAAAAAAGCGAATATTATTTAATTATAAAAAATTTAATTAAAAAGAAATATTAAAATGTTATAAATAAAATGATATCTTTAGTTATAGTTGTATAAAAGTAAAATTAAAAGTAAAAGTTCATAATATGTAATGTAAAAAAGTATGTGTAATTATATAAAATATATATCATTAGTCAATTAGATGAAAATGATAATAAAGTAGAATAAAAGTAAGTGTATATACAAAATATAATATAATAATTTTGTAATTTGTAAAATTTAACATTAGTCAATAAAATTAAATTGTTAATAAAAGTATATCATTAGTCTTTATATAAACTTATTAAATATTTGTTATAGTTTTTATTAAATTTATTTGGATTATTATTGTATTTCAGATTTATGTTTAGGTTATTCCATAATTTTGGTCAAACATTAGTCAAACAAAAAGCTTTTCGATCTGTTTTCGATCTGTTCTGACTTTTATTCTATAAAATAGATTTTTATTATAAGTTTTTATTTTATATAATTTCTGTAAATTTATAGGCAACATTTTATTATTTGCCCTGTTCATAAATTTAGCTGTATTATATTACATAATATCACTAAATTTTAAAATGTTGAATGTTGAATGCATTTATTATAATTAGAACTATTATACTGTGTACCAAATATGCATTTTAACGTTCGTTCGTATTTTTAATAAACTAGACACAAAAGTATGCCCCCATATATATATATTCATATGAACACAATAATTTAGGTTTGAATAAAAATAAGAATTATATAGTAACATTAATGTTTTTATATCGAATTTATGTTTTACTTTATTTAAAATAGCGATTGCTCTACAAAGTTTTGTTGCTACATAATTTATTTGTTTTTTTCCAATTAAGCTTGTCGTTAATATATACACCTAAAATTTGTATATCAGCTACTTGTTTTAATTTAATATTATTAATATATAAATTTAAGTTTATATTTTCATTTTTATTTCTGATATTAAAAGTAAGACATTAGTTTTATTGATATTTATAGATAATTTATTTAAATTAAGCCATTTAAATAATTTATTTATATCTGTTTGCATTTTATCTTTAAGATTTAAAATTGTTTTATTATAAAATATTAAGTTTGTATCATCTGCGAATAAAATAGGTTTAAAATTATTTGAAATTGTCGGTAAGTCATTAATATATAAAATAAATAAAAGTGGTCCAAGAACAGATCATTGTGGAACTCCACATGTAATATTATTATAATTTTAATTATTACCATATTGGGATACATAATGTTCCCTTTCAGATAAATAACCTTTTATTAAATTAAAAGCTGTACCTCTAATTCCATATATCAAAAGTTTATTTAACAATATGGTATGATCTAGTGTATCGAATGCTTTTCGTAGATCGATTGAAATAATATATATATATATATATATATATATATATATATATATATATATATATGTGTGTGTGTATATATATAGGGGATATATACACTCGGTATCTCGGAAACCATAAATCCTACAACAACAAATATTTAATAAATAAAATATTCATAATTATATAAATAGTATAAATAAGTATTTTTTTATTTTATAACTATTCAAAATAGTACAGATATATCAAATAACATGATTTTTTATTATTTTTTTAAATTTATGAAAAAAATTTCAAATTAAAACCTTCTCAAGAATATACAAATATATGTATTGATGTAAAACATAACAATGTATTATTAAAAAATAAAGCATTCTAAACATTATATACATAATTGCTTTATTTGTTATCAAATATCAATTTAGTTATAAGCATATATATAGAGGTCATTTAATTCCCTAATACAGCAACTCTAGATGTCTTAATAAGGACACCCTATAATCAGCGCGTAGCGTGTAGACTATTATTCTTTTCATAAAATCGCCTGCGATATAATATTTATACCACGAATAAAGCTAAATCTAAAAATATTAATATGTATATACTTAACTTGTATTATTAATTAATAATATAATACCAATAAATAAATTAATTACAAATTAAATTATATTAATTTATTCATACCATTAATTATAATTAATGCAATTATAAGTTAACTGATTGGTTCATCAATAATATATAGGTTATCTGGTGGTATTTAGGGTGTATGTATTATATCACAGGGTGTCCTAATCGAATATGGTACAAAATACGGATAAATCAGTTATATATTGAATACAAATATTAAAAAAAAACAATAATACCTATAATCATATAATATTAATAAATAGTAATTTTTGAATAATAATATTGAGTCATAAAATATTAATACCATTTATTGTTAAAGTATCCGAATTAGATTACTTTCCCATATATGTATATATATATATTTGCCTATAATTATCTTATAATATAATAATTGTTTTATATGAAAATCAAAGAATAATATTTATTATGAGATCAACATATGAGTACCGAATTAAATCAAAAACATTGAAATGATCACATTAGTCATACGGTATCTCGATACAGAACACTATAGTATAATATATATTCACGATCATTATGTAGTTAATGAAGTGTGTTTAGATGTTTGAAATCGCCTTCGTAAAGCATAGTACTTGTTATTTCCGTGACGATATATTGCATTGTTGATATTAATTTGAAAATTTAATTAGAATTTAATAATAAATTTATTTATTAAATGAAAATAAAACATGTTTAGAAATAGTATCCATTATAAATAAAGGAAACAATTTAAATGTATATACATACTATAAATAACTAATTACTATCCCCTCTGTATATATTTGAAATACAAATAAATACATTAAATAATTAGGCAATGCTGGACCCTTCTATATGATTCCTACAAAATGTATTATAGTCCATTTTATATAGATCATTAATTATTAAAATAATATATTTAAAATTAGATGTTACTATATTACTATTTTACTATTACTAGATTCATATATTGAATGAATTATACTAAAATATTGTGAACTACATTTATTATAAAATTCTCACATATCGTAGTTTAATTATTAAATTAAAAATAAATATAATTAATATATTTTCAATAATTTATTTTACTCTATAATTAAATATTAATGATATTCATAAATTCGCTCAAATATTTATATTTCAAATGATTTATTATATCGTATTTATTATAAGTATTATACCAAATGGTATACTCTCTGAAAATAAGTTAGTACTTAAATATATAATTAATAATATTATTAATTTGTAAACTTACGATACATAGTATAACTAATAGTGTTACGTATAGTAGTAGTAGTAGTAGTAGTAGTAGTAGTAGTAGTAGTAGTAGTAGTAGTAGTATAGTAGTAGTAGTAGTATAGTAGTAGTAGTAGTAGTAGTAGTAGTAGTAGTAGTAGTAGTAGTAGTAGTAGTAGTAGTAGTAGTAGTAGTAGTAGTAGTAGTAGTAGTAGTAGTAGTAGTAGTAGTAGTGGTAGTAGTAGTGTAGTAGTAGTAGTATTAGTAGTAGTAGTAGTAGTAGTAGTAGTAGTAGTAGTAGTAGTAGTATCTACTAGTTCCATTCGATATATTATTGTTACTGGATATGCTGAGTTAACGTATTTCTACCATATGTAAACGTTCAAATTAAATTCTTCATATGATACGACACATCCGCATAAATATATTAACATTAACCTCTGCCGTATATCGTAAGCTAATTGACAATGTCAGCCATTAGCTATTCCTCCTTAACCTCCAATGGTTACCGGAATACCACCTTGGAAATCGTACACGCATCATTAGAGCATCAGTTCGTGTGATTGTTCACCAACCTCGTAACGACTACTCTAGTGGTACGTTAAAGTGACCAGTCACTCAATATGTTATAGATGAAACTAATTGGTTTCGTGTTATTAATAACAGTATATCGACTACTTTGTATCGTACAAAAATCGTTATTAACATCTCAACAGTTATATATCAATGACATGTTAATATCTAGAGTATCGACTTGAATCCTCTGTTTTACCGATGATAGATATTTGTTATCCTTTCTAAAACGTCGACCATCACGATTTATAACTGTAGTTAATAACTATAACTATATATATAACCGTATTAAACGTACTCTACGTATTCATTATTTTTTATTTATAACGTTTATGCTTCTCGTTACATTTGTCGTTCCTTAATTTATTACTGTACTAAAGTAGTACTTGAGTTGTACTTAATTTACAATTCTACAACTGCGCTAACTCAATTTACGATATTAGGTATACCCTATATATTAATCTATTTATCGGATATTGGATAGACGGTAAGAATGATACATCGGCAACCCCGCGAGGATCACTCAGGTTTCTCTTTGTGTAGATGAAAACACTTCTTCATAATGTTAATTCGTATAAATCTGCAAACTTATAAAATGTAAATTAAAATCTCTTAAATTATTATTATTGTGATTAAAACTAGTATTCATTAGTAAAATATAATACACAAATATGATTGATATTTATGTAAGCAAATACATATCAGAAATATATAATCTAAAGTATAAAGTTGAAATATTTACAAACGATACAACACGTTATAGAAATAACTAAATAAAAATACGTAATTAAAAATTAAAATTATATAAATAAATTATATATCGGTTTTAAATTCTATACATATCTATGTGGCGAGTACAATCTAATTTATATTGCATGTAATTTAATAGAGTATTGAAAACCTTATTGAATATAAACTACTCCAAACCTAAATCTATACATATATGTCAGTGATTTCGATACTACTGCTAGCAACAGGACGTATGAATATTAATCACGTTGTGTAGATAGGTAGAGTTAGATATTTATTTCGCAACATATTTTTAATGTATTTAGAAGATGTACTAGGTATTTTTAATAGATAGTATGATAAGTATGTTTACAATATTTAATATGTTGAAGAACATTAAATTATAATTTTTTATATACAATATTTTACCATAAAGATATTATATTGATAAGATTTACATTCCATGGGGAAAGCAGATTTAGATTGGAAATATATTCACGTATATTATAAGTTTTCTCTTCGAAATGATGAGTGAATTAGCTGGTTAAGAGGAAAACTGAAATGAACTATTATTATTATCTATTTTGATTTATATTATATATATATATATATATATATATACTACTCAATATGTAAGATTTAAAATAAAATGTTATATGTATTAGCTTTATGTATAAATTTAGTATTCATCTTATATCGCTTTCTGTTATAGCACTTGCATCGGTTGCAGCTCTATTAGAAACTTGAATGATAAGCCTACATTTTGCGAATTAGGTAAATATATATATATATATATATATACATGTAGCCTATATATGTAACCTATATATGCATTATTAAAGTTATTTCAAAGGTATCTTGGAAATAAATGAAAATTTACCTACGATGTGTAATTACCATGGCAAAACTAAAACTATAGTTTTAGTTTAGATTTATAAATATAAAATAATGTGTAAATATATATGTTATTACTATATAGGAACTTGGAATAAAACATTGCAATATGTGGATTGTGAATCTATGTGTTATACTGTTATATCGTATACGGGAGATTTGGTATATTTATATATATATATATATATATATATATATATTGTATTTATAAGTATTGACTCTCGTTAATAATATTGTTGCGTATGATAATTTAGGAATAACTGATTATTTAATATTTTTATTTATTAAACTATAGATTCAATTTATAATTATGTAAAAATATAATTTTACTAATTTAAAATAATATAACTATTTAATTACAAAATTAATATTAATTTAATACTCTTTTAAATATATGAAAACTTCTTAAACGTGCTAAACCAAGTATATTTAATTATTTTAACTCTTTAATATATGTTATAATTTAGTAATTAATAATATATAAATTTCAACTATTATATAATGTTATATATATATATATATATATATATATAAATTAGTATACAATTAAATAAAAGGAAACTTATATTTAAAATGTGTTCTTTTTTATGTTAAATAGATTATATGTGTAATTAGTATAATATATCTACTCTATTTTATATCCGGTGTCATACAAATATAAATAATAGTTTTGTTGAACATATTAATTTATTAATTGAATCTATAGATTATAATCTATAGCTTATTACATTATATAATACGATAGATACACATGATATACTATACATACATTATAAAAGAAGCCTATATTAATCGGCGCGTTATAATCAGATCATGCTTATAAGAGGATGTACCACTCCAAAAGTGATGACTAAGACATTCCAGAGAGACATCGATACGATATATATTTGGTTGATCAAAAGTTACGATAGATTTTATGGAACATCAGATTGCTATAATAATTCTGGTGAGTATTGTGTATTAGTGTATAGTATACACTGTATACTAATATATACACTATATACTTACTTAATATATATATATATATATATATATATATATTCATATATAATTATCTCTATGATGTTTTCATAATAATTAACTCATAAAGTTATATGCTGGTCACATTGCGATACGGAATTATGTAATAATGTAATATATGAATTTTATTCAAGTTAATAACACATACACATACATACACACACGCACATCATGTACATACACATAACTATACACACATATATATATATATATATATATATATATATATATATATATATATATATATATTTATATATGTATTTATTTTATTTTGTATTTTTAAGTTGTCAGTATTATATATATATATATATATTTAATAATAATAATAATAATATAATAATAATTTAAATCCATACATTTTAGTGAATTTTACTATTGTTAGTGGTAATTGGACTACTCCTGATGCTTATAATGGCACTATTAAAGTTTATATTTATGTATATAATAACATTATATAATAGCAATATATTGTTATATAATATTACTCTTTTGTATTAGTTATATAAATAATAATATATTTAATAGAATATATTCCTACTATCTGTAAAGTTAATTTATTAATAAAGTTTTCTTTAATATTTAATATTAAATTTCATTCATAGTAATACAATTATTATATTACAATTATAATATAATAACAACGATTTTCCTATGGAAAGATATAACTCTCCATATCTAGGCTATATATACTTATCTAGGCTATAGCCTATATATACTTATACGTAATTAATATGCATTCGTACCTCTGCAATAGTATTGGAAACACTGAAATAGATTAAGGTTTGGCGCGATTTCTATACAACAATGCTCTATTAAATGAAATATAATTAAATTCAATATAACTTAGTTTGTACTCAATGCACACACATATATATATATATATATATATATGATATATATATATATATATATATATATATATATATATATATATATATATATATATATATATATATATATATGTATATATATATATATATATATATATATATATATATGTATATATATACGCTATATATGCTATAGCATTTAAAACATACATATCATATTTCTTTGTTACATTTTAAAAGTGTATAGTTTGATACGAATATACATTATAAACAATACCTAGTTTATATATTCGAACCTATATAGGATGCGCTTTTGGTTTTTGTTTAAATAATCATATTACACGATTAATGTAACTGTTATATCATTTCTCATAAAAACCGGTGATAATAATATGTAATAGGTGTACTTACTTTTTATTGTTATTGATATAGTATCAATTTAATAATAATTTAAATTTAATATCCAATAAAATATGTTAATCATTATTGTATTAATATATAATCAACTTTAAATTATATATATTATAAATATGTACATATAAGTATATTTTATAAATGTATATAAATTAATATATAATTATATTATTTTGAATATAATGTGTTATTATATAGTATGGGACAATCAGATTAGAAAAATTAGAGGAAAAAGTAAAAAATAAAATAAAAGTGAAGGATAATAGTTAGTAAATACTTTTGTATATTTTATATTCAACATATTATTATTTTTATATATAAATTTTCTATTATATTATTACATTTATTTATGAAAAACGTTATATATATACTTATATACGTATAATCTAGGGAAAAGTAACCAAATACGGACACTCTCGGTATCTCAGAAACCACAAATCCTACAAAAAAAATGTTTAATGAATAAAATATTCATAATTATATAAATAGTCTAACAAATTATCTTTATTTTTAATTTATTTAATATATTGATGATATATCCAATAAACTGATTTTTGTATTACGTATTTAAATTTATGAACAAAATGAGTCAACTTAAAACCTTCTCAAGAATATAAAAGTATATCGATAATAACCGAATATAACATTATATTATTAAAAAATAAAGTCTTCCAAAAATTATATATATAATTTCTATATTTGTTATCAAATATTCATTCATCAAATATTCATAAAAATAATTAGTCATAAAATGTTAGTTTCTCCTACATACTTATAATTTATAATTCAACGTATTATTAATTCCAGATATAATTTACCGACTATATTATTAGATTTATTTATGGAAATAGTATAATTATGCATATAAAATATAATAAAATCATAACAAAATTATAATTAATTAAATGAGTATGAACAAATGAACAAATATTATTCTCAACAGAAATTCTTGGGGTAAACTCACCTTAATGTTAAATTATATTAACATAAGTGTAATGTACATTAATAAATTAATTATTAAATTATAAATTAATAAATTATAAATTAATGAATTATAAATTAATAAATTATAAATTAACACATTATATATTTATCATAATTTAAAAAAATAATGTATTACTATACAATTATAATTAATTGAGTGTATTTGTTTTACTAAAAATCATCATAGAACAATTATCAATATATATAATTATATATTCTAATTTTTCTATAAAATAATTTATTTAATATCAAAAATTAAATTGCACCCAATTCATAAAATCTCTCATTTTTATCCACGTTATTTAATGTATCATTAATTTCTATAATTTAGTTCTACAAGTTTTCTCTTCCATAAAACTTTTCTGAAATTGACAATATAGTAGTTATGAGTACATCTACTGCACTATTATAGTATACTATATGTGTGATATTTTCTTTAAATATATGTACTATAGTAGTATATTAGAATACACTACTAGTAGTACGGATCATATTTAATATTTAATTAATAAGTAATTAATAAATCAATGAGTATATGTGTTTTTCTAATAAAATACAATAAATATATATATAATTACATATTCCTTGATACAATTTATATGTAAAATATATATAAATATATGAATTCCAAACTATAGTTTAGTATCCACACTATTAGTCAGTATACTGCAGTCATGACTGATATCCAAGATTTTGTTTAGGATAAACTAATAGCATGTATATACGTATATACTTGATTGTAAACAACATGATTTCGGGAAATAACATATAAATCTCGAGAGTTTACTGGATCCATTTGAAGACTACCATACATATTCATAACTAACCCTCATATAAAATTAATAATACTTTAATTGTTACATGTATTTGAAAAACTAGAGTATAAACTACTACCGAATTGACTTTAATCCATTTAAATCTATGAAAACTAGCCGAATTGTTCTAGTATTTTGTGTATTAAATATAATCCGATAATATATAATATAATGTAATATAATCGTTAAATAATTATTTATTATTTAAATAATTATAATTATGTATACCTATATATTTGTATTTTACCTAATGTATACGCTAAACTATAAATATATGTCTATACCTCATAAATAATGAAAATATTCTCTATTTATTTTGATAAATATATTATTATATGAATAACATAACTATTCATATTTAAATAAATAAAATTGATTATAATATAATATATATTATATATTAATATTTATATTGAAAAAAAAGTAATAAAAATATCTCATTACATTTAAAGATACGAAAACAACTGCTTATTACATAATATTTTATGGAATTGTAATTGGTCTCGTAATACATATTATATTTACTATGAAATCAAATGGAGGTTATTTTGTATATATTATAATAAAATATTTATGCATTGATAAATTATTTATATTATTTATATGCTTTATCTTAATCATAATTAATAAATTTAATTTTAAATAAATATTTAATCTTAGTAGAAATAATTATCTATAAATAATTCAATAGAGATATATCAATTATCATATTAATGTTTATTATTTGCTGACAATTTTATTACAAATTTCAAAGATTTTCCGAAAGAAAGATATTTCATCCGACCGAATTATTTGAATAAAAATGACACTAGCTCAAATGCGACTGGTAGGAGAACTAAAATCTATTTTTGGATTTCGTATCTATTTACATGTAAATTACAAACATTATACCATAATATAATCTTAAATTAAGATATATATATGAACATTCGGTATATATGTCGTAAAGTAAGTGTTCCGCAAAAATATTATTTGGAGATATCAATAGTGAATTCATAAAGTGTTACCAAATTTTTATAGTTCAAAAATAGTTCGATTCATTCATTGTAATTTACATGTACACTTTCAATACCGTGAAAATGTCGTAATTTGACAATATATTTTTTAAATATTATTCATATATCTATTGATTGATTGATAATTTATTTAAGCAAATACATAGCCGAAAATATAATCGAAAGTATAACGTATAGATATTTACTAACGATAACATACGTTATAGAAATAAACAAGGAATAATACGAAATTAAAAAATTAAAGAAATTAAAATGTTTTACAGTTACCGTAAAAATAAACGAAAAATAATCGAAAATAGAAATAAAATACATTATTTTGTAAGTGGCATCGAAATATTCAATTTCTACCCTAACTTTGTAGAAATCTTCTTATATTTGTACCATGTTTTAGTAATACATTATTAGTTATATAGTTTAATATTTAAATGTTAAATTTTAAATATATTATAAACAGAACATGTTTAAAATCAATTAAACCAATACTAGAATGAAACAAATACTTGAATGAAATAAACAAATAATGTAATACTTACCAAAATCTGTAATAATAATAGGTAGTACTTTATTAATTTTATTATATTTGTACCATGTTTTAGTAATACATTATTAGTTATATATTTTAATATTTAAATGTTAAATTTTAAATATATTATAAACAGAACATGTTTAAAATCAATTAAACCAATACTAGAATGAAACAAATACTTGAATGAAATAAACAAATAATGTAATATTTACCAAAATCTGTAATAATAATAGGTAGTACTTTATTAATTTTATATTTTAATTGTATAATAAATGTGAAACATATATATATATATATATATACAAACAGAACCAGTTACAAATAAAATAAACCAATATACCTATACAAAAACAGTTAATAACAAAACATACCAATAATATTACGAAACAAACAATATAATACTTATCACTATAATCTGAAATAATAGACAATTATTAATATTGTAGTTTAGTAATATAATACATTTGAATAATACATTTGAAACATATTTTCAAAATATATATATAAAACAAACATATAATACCGAACAAACAAAAATAAAATAATACTTCCCACTTTATCTTTAATAATAATGAATTATTAATTTTATAATATAGTATATTTGAAATATAGATATAAAAACCCAAATTTTCTATAACAAAAACACATTAAAAAACCAGAAGAGATAATGCAATAATTAAGATATAAAATGAAATATAAATCAATATCAAATTATAAATTTCTGTTAAAAAAAAGTTGTTTGTCAAAACAGATTTTGTTTATTTTATTTTTAAAAGATGAAACAGATACAGATTTTATTATATCATTATTTAATGAATTCCATAAATTAACTGATCTATTATTAATTATATTTTTAATTGTATTATCATAATTATGTATTACATATAATTGTTTACAATTACCTCTAGTTCTACAATTATTCGAAATGTTAAGAATATCATATATATTTATATCTGTATAATTATTTGAAATTTTAAAAATTGTAGTTAGATCTATTTTTAATCTTCTGAGTTCAAGTGATTCTAATTTAAAATATACCAATCTCTCTATATATGATTTATAATTAATATTTGATGAATTTGTATATCCTACGCATATTGTATTCAATCTTCTAGTAAATAATATTTGCACTCTTTCAATTTGGTCTATGAGACTACGAAATTTACTAACCTTTGAAAAAGGTGACCAAATTATGGATGCATATTCTAAAATTGGTCTGCAATAAATGTTATATGCATTTAATAATACTCTAGGGGATTTTGTAGTAATGCATCTAAAAATTGAATTCAAAGAAAAATAAGCTTTTTTACAAATATAATCAATATTTTTATTAAATAAAAGGTTATTTTCAAATATTATTCCTAAATCTTTATAAAAAATCTTTTTATATTGTATGATATTATAAATAATATACTATTTAATATAATAAATATTATTGAAATATATGTATATATTATAATTTTTATAATTATTCATTTATAATATTTCAATCATATATTATTTTAGTTTTTAATGAACTATAGAAAAGTTAGTATATATATATATATAAGTATACCTATGAAATACGTTATATTACGTATCATATATTTATCGATTTGATCCTAACTGATAAATAATAAATATGTATTATATACCCGATATATATAGTCTACTTATATAATCTAAAGTATAAAGTATACGTATAGAATACGCTAAATAGGCGCTTATTTAAATATTTTATTAGTATGCAAAATTTAATAATTAAACTGTTATATAATATAGGTAGGGGAAAGTAACCTTATATGGACACCCTTGGTATCTCAGAAACCATCAATCTAACAAAAAAAAGTTTATGAAAAAATATTCATAATTAAATAAATAGTCTAAATAAGTATTTAATAAACTGATTTTTTATTACGTTTTTAAATTTATGAAAAAATATGTCAACTTAAAACCTTCTCAAGAATATACAAATCTATCGATATAATATATAATAAAATATTATTAAAAACCAAAGCATTCTAAAAATTATATATATAATTTCTATATTAGTTATCAAATATTCATTAAGTTATAAGCATATATCTAGAGGTCATATATGTCCCTAATACGGACACTCTAGATGTCTTAATACGGAAAACCTATAACCAATTAGTGCTCAGCGTATAAACTATTCTGATTTTCATAAAAATCACGTGCGTTATAATATTATTACCACCAATAAAGCTAATTCTAAAATTTGTATTATTTAGATATTTAAATTGTATTATCAATTACAAAATAATAAAAATAAATATTAGAATAAATTAAATTTGAATAAATTATTCATAAAATTAATTATAAATAATTTCATTGTAATTTGACTGGTTGATTCATTAATAATATAGAGTTTATCTTGTGGTATATAGGGTTTCCGTATTATAACACACGGTGTCCGTATTGGGACATGTGCACCGAATATGGACACCTCCGTTATCTATGGAATTAAAATATCAAATAAAATTTTAAAATCACAATAATATTTATAATCATATAATATTAATATATTGTAATTTTTTAATAAAAATAATGAGTCATAAAATGTTAAGATCATGTATCGTTAAAGTGTCCGTATTATGTTACTTTCCCCTATACATGATATATTTTTATTTAAATAATAACATACGTATGCCTATAATTAAATATTATGCGTATTGATTCTAAATTTGTATTAAATAATATTTTATAAATAAAAGAAATGATAGAAAATTATATAATTGTAATATTTATAATTATAATAACAATATTAATCATTAATCATTATGTAAATGTTATAATATCTATATTGATAATAACGTTATACTATTATAAATATGTTTAATAATATATTAAACTAATCTATTATATCTACAGGTACATTATTGAGATCTAAACAGCCATCAAACAACGACATGTGCATTATATTATTACTGAATAAATAATATAAGAGTAATTATTTTCAATATTATATATTATTATTTATTATTTATTATTATAATGTATTAGATATTACATATATTAGACTATATATAGTATAAGTATATATATATATATATATATATATATATATATATATATATATATATATATATATATATATATATATATATAAGTAATATAAATATATAGTATACAGCTATATATATATATATATAATAAATAATCATAAAGACATAAATATTAATGATGCAATATTAATTTAACAGTAATTAGCGAATATTAATTAATGTATATTCGATATTATAAGAAGAGTATTTCACTTTGTAATATCTAGTATACTAGATATAATTTGTTATAACTGTGTAATAAATATATGAAAGAATCAATATGACTTAAAATGTTATTATTTAGATACTTAACTTGTATTATTAATAATAAAATAATAAAAATTAATAAATTAATTACTAATTAAATTATATTAAATTATTCATAAAATTAATTATAAATAATGTAATTATATTTTATCTAATTGTTTCATTAATAATATATATTTTATCTAGTGGTATATAGGGTTTACGTATTATAACACAAGGTGTCCGTATTATGACATGTTTACAGAATACAGACACCTCCGTTATCTATTGAATAAAAATATTAAATAAAATTTTAAAATCACAATAATATCAATAATTATATAAATATATTGTAATTTTTAAATACAAATATTGAGTAATACAATTTTAAGACAATGTATTGTTAAATTATCCGTATTAGGTTCATGTTCCCTACAATAGTAATTTATAATTATGTTAACCCTTTAATGGAAAGATAAAGTATTATTATAAAGATTTCAATCAATTAAAATATCATCTGAATACATAAAATAAAGGTGACATATTAACTTATATATATATATATATATATATATATATATATATATATATATATGATTTATTTATACACAAATATAACAAAGAGAGTTCAAATTTGTTTTTTAGCAATAATAATAATACATTAATAAATAAATAAACGATTAAAAAATATATAAGTAGAACAAAATAGGATTGTTAGATTAGTAAAAGTGAATAAAATAATATAATATGAAATACAAATATAAGAATATTAAAAATTACCAATAATAAAATCATTGACTTTACTTCTGAAACTTTCTATGAAGCTAGATATATATTAGATAAAGAAATAGATTGAGTTATATTGAGAGAAAGAGATATATTGATGAAAAGATATATAGATTGAGGTATATATCTATTTATATATGTATCATATAGGAGAAAGGTGCAGAGTAGATGAGGATATGTATTTATCAAGAAAGAGAAATTGCTAAAGAGAGAGTCTATATAGATGTTAAAATATAACTCATTAATAATATGAATAATAAAGTTTTAACTGTGAATCTTATATCGATAGTTTTCATACTCATAAACGTACCAAATTATCTATAATCTGAACCTAACCAGCTATGAAGTCAACTTCATTTAAATAGTTGATAATATCATGGATCGAGTGATATCATCTTTCGAGGTATAGCATGGCTGTGTTCAAATTATATTGCATTCACGATATAGGTACCGGAATATACCAACGTATTCACAATTCATATTGAATACACGGTATCTCGATAACGATTTCTGTTTACCGACCGAGTCATCATTTCAGGGATATTATTTATATTAATTATCGGGCATAATTATTAAATTTGTTTAGAATTATCAATATCGGATTAATATATTAATGAAATAATGCATATATAAAATGTTATTTTATTTCTATGGATAATGTTGTTGCCACTATGAAACAATTTTATATGTATAATGTATATAATTTAAATATATAAACTCTCGTAATAATACAAATTACACACTAAGACGTACAGCTGAAGTACAGTGTACGCCATACTTGCGTCCCAAACGTCTCTGTGTCTGTAAACATACATAAATATATGAAATAAATGTAATAGGCCGAATTGCCTCTATATCGTTTTGTTATGAAAGAATACGTAAACTGCTTGATTAACTTTATTAACCAAAACACTTTTCATTACAATGTTATCAATGTTAGCAGTGCACGACGCTCATTGGTTGATATCATCGAATTTATGTACGCCACTCTATAATGAAATATTAGTGCATTGTGTACATCTTCGCTAGGTCTTATATATTGCGCAATATCAATATATGAAATAAATAATATAGAAGTGTCTTATAAATCCGTGTGATCCCGATTAGTATATATTATATTTATAAAATTTATAATTTCGAAATATATAAACACACACAAATGTATATAATCTGATGTATATAATAACATTTATAACCAGGAAATAATAGCCCACTCTAACATTTGTATATATATATATAAATTAATTTGTATTTATCTCACACATATAGTATAGTTCGGGTTAAAGTTCACTTCTAACCAATACAATAGGTATTAAAATAATATGTAGAAGATTCTTTATATCATGGCGTATACATATCAGCTCTCGGTAAAACCATGGATGCATAAACATGAGATAGGCTTCAAAGGGACATTAGAGATATTTTATTATAATAACTTAATCTACAAAAAACTTCATCTAAGAAACTGGCTAGGATGAAAAGACTCCACCATAATAAAATAATAATAATAACAATAACAATATATAATATATAAAGAACTCTAAATTATGAAACAATTTATTATCTATATTGATAATTATTCGCTTTATATATTTATTGTGGCGATAATGGATGGATCTGTACATATCGTATTTTCTCTTATAAAATAAAATCTATGAAAAAATAATAATTTAACAAATAAAATAATAAATTTTAAATTTTACAAAACTATTGAGCATATTATGTATACAAATGTGATATATTACATATTGTAAACGTTTATAAAATGAAGAAGTATATATTATTTTCAATATTTTCAATTGGATTCATATATGACACAGTTTCGTTAGTACTTAAAACTTATAATGCTAATTTAGTCACATGTATATATATATATATATATTGAAACATATGCTTAAAAATATAATAACTTACTTACGTGTGATTTATCCATATTGTATATAAATGTAATATATAAGTATTATTTAATATTATGATTTGTTAACTATGTACATATATGTACTTATATCTATAGATGTCACAAATTATTGATGTATGATGAAGCATAAAGTAATGAGTATATTTTATTATTAATATTTGGTAATTTAATGATGTTTACGTAATTAATATAATAAAGTTGTTGATTATTGAACACCATATTCGATATAAACCATATTAGAAAATGTAGTTATTGTAGATAAATATATACCGTTTTTATGTAAGTAGTATAATGGTTATCTAGATAGAAAGATAGATAAATATATAGATAGAAAGATAGATTGTATTAATGAAACACTTTCGTATTACATATAATTAGTATTATTTGAATTTGTAATGTTTTATATATAATAATATTAATAATAATAATAATAATAGTATTAATAACCACTATAACAATAATAAAATTGATAACAATAATTAATAGGATCAGTATGATACTAATATAATTTAATTGGATAGACTTGGTAGTAATTATAATTACTACCAAGTCTATCTAATTAAATTATATAACTATAGTTATTAATTTGTTTATAAATGCATTATAACGGGTGATACTTTTTTAATTTTATTTGGCAGGTTCCAAAATATAATAGCTTGTGTTGTAAAAGGCATAAATTAAATTTCGCAAAACGATACTTGTGTGATTTGAACAGAGGTAGGATGGAAGAACGGATTCGATAGTTGGTTGGCTTGGAGATAAATTAGTTATGTGGATAATAGTTTCAGTAGTGATGCGCATTTAATATATTGGAATGATAGTTTATATTCAGCAGCCTATTAGAGGGTAGGTCAGTTTAGTTGATAGCTAAGTGGCAATAAAAGTACTTCATAGTCAATATTTTTCAGATTGAAGATAGTGCTGATTGATATATTTAGTATGAATTCAAGGTCAGTTAATAAAGATAGTTTTATACCTTCTAGTGATAATTTACAGTAGTTGAGGAGAGAACACATAATTATTTCGGTGAGTAAACTGTAGTTTAGTAGTAGAGAAGTGGATATATTGAATGATGTTCCATATATTATATTGATGGTATGACATTTTGTTAGTAGTCTCATGGAAGAGGGAAGGGAATACTGCATGGTTAGGGCAAGGTAGTTAACTTTATTCGTGGAGATAAAAAAACATATTCATCGGGCATTGTCAACGTATAGATTTTTTAAATTAGGGATATCGTATACGATAGTGGTATAGTGAGAAATGTTTGGTTGTGAGATTGTTAATAGTGTATCCAATGTAAACACTTTATAGTTCAGTTGAGGGTTAGTTATGAGCGATTAAGTCACGGAAAGGAAGTGAGAGTTATATATGTTATCTTAACGGCCATATACACAACTTATATGAACAACATCTATATCTGAAAGTGCAACTAACTTTGACAAGGTAGGTGGGGACCTACATGGGCATATGTACTTTACGTAATATACACAAGTGTGTATGTGACGAGAACATCGTTACCATCAAACTCTAGCAAAACTATCGAACTAACACCACAATACGACATACACCGAGCAGGATCGATATAGGGTCAGATTAACAACTCTATCGAAGTGTATTGCATGACGGATGTCTGCAAGTAGATACCTGGTCGTAACAACATCGTTATCTAAACAAATAGTTTATCTTAACATCGGAATTAATAACGTACACAATCTATTAGATTATTGGTTGACGCCTTTATAATAATAATAATAATATTTATTTATTGAATCTCATATATATATTGAATACAATACAAATAGTGGAAACAAATGGACTCAAATGAAGTTATAGACTTATACATGTTATAAATAACTGTGAGGGTCCCCGGACAATACATTACAAATAGTAACATTTTATTTCTTGTGTTTTGATTCATCGTTTATTAAGTTCTTGATAAACACAAAAGTTAACAGGAATAGCCTGAAGTCGAACTCGGGACCTCTGACTTGCTAGCTTTTGGTTGTCCCACTGAGCCATAGATCCCAGACTTAAATATAGTAACTAATAATGTAGATAGGCTCATAGTTAAATATCTGAGCTAGAAATAGCGCGATACACCTAGTTATGTTATAGCATTGTATTGTCAGAAACGTTACTGAAGAAATCGTGTATATAACATATGTGTTTAATGTAAGCATACATGCAAGTTTGAGCAAGCATACACATAATATCGCAACGGTGTACCGAAGACGTATGTCACCTTGACTTTCCTCTCTACGATGAATATAGTCAAATATAACTCGACAAATAATATAACCCAGCAAACAGTAAGAGCAGCATAATAGCAGCATAACAGAATATGTTATAGCCTCAAATTACTATATTGTGCTATTATGCTGCCATCATGATGCTATTAAATGTATATTATGCTTCTATTATGCTGCTATTACTGTTAGCTGGGTGTACCGATATTCATAAGTTGAGCGACGAGTAAAACAAAGGTCTAACGAATTGTAAAGAGAATATCATATCAGCAATACTTTGTAATCAATGGTGTAGGCCTAACAATAAGCCTGTGTATAATACTAATAATAATAATAATAATATATAGTTTATTAAGTAAACAAAAAATATATATATAAACAAAAATAATGAAGAAAAAATAGATATAAATTGATACCCAAAACGACATGGTACAAAAATTAATAATAGGTTTATAATTAATAAAAAAACGCCTTGGTTTATGCATGCCGAACATAAGATATATGAATATTATATGCAAATATGCGCATATTATATGAAGTAAAATGAATACAACATAAAAGAAAACAGGCTCATTAGTTGATAAGCATACCGCGTGATCTGATTGTATCGTGTGGCAACGTAATTAATGGATGAATAAATATAGAAATGTTATATTTAATTCAACAGGAAGAATGTAGTTCGATGATTGATGTTAGTTTATTTTATGGGGTATTTTGTGGATAAATGGCCCCACTATTATTGCTGGCCTCCTATACTTATAAATCTTTATACACACAAAATTAGTATTTTCATAATCAATTTTATCGTAATCCTGTTTATTTAATATAACTAATTGAAAACAAAATAAGCATTTTTGTAATTTACCTAGCACTTTAAAATCCTTAAAAAAGGTATAAAAGTGGTGCCTATATTGCTGATGGATAATGTACATCTGATCAGGACAGTTTACTGACGGAAACTGTTGGAGAAATCACTCGAATATTCTATATAAGTTCCATACGTAAGTACGTAGTTAGGTAAAGTAGTGTATTAATGAATTGAGATAAAGATGCAGTTTAATATACATAAGAATAGTCAATGGAATGTTAAGTAATACACTCACACATACACACACATATATATATATATGCTTACTTTGCTTAATTTCGAGGATGATCTTGATAGTCTACTCGAGCATCAACATGACACAGCTTTCTCCAGACATCCCTATCCAGCAAGCTGGATCTTATTTCTTCCTTCTCATGAAGACCACAATATTTCTTCAACATATCAACATAGCTTATTCTTCTGCGGCCACGAATTGCTTTACCTTGAGATGATTCCAACAGAATCAGAGGGTGAACTGAGAGTTCAGGATGGCGTACACAGTATCCAGCCATTTTCATCCTTCTGGCCTTAATTTTGGAGGAGACCAATGGAAGCTTCTCATATATTTCTTTATTAGTTACGTGTTCCTGCCATTTTATATTCAAAGCTTTCCGGAGCATTCGTATGTATGTGCTGTCTAGTGAGTTATGTTGTTTGACATTCAAAGTCCATGATTCTGATCCATATAGTATACATTTTCGACCGTCGCAACAAATAGTCATATTTTAAGTGATAGGTTTGTCTTAGATTTCCATAGAGTCTGCATGCTGTGTAGCTCGTTCCAAGCTAAAGCATTTCTTACTTTAATATCTTTTTCCGACGAGTTTATCCACGATCCAAGGTATTTGAAATCTTTTTCTACATCTAATATTTGTCCATCTGCTGTTTTTAATATTATCGGATCTAATGTATTGAAGGCCATTACCTTTGTCTTATTATAGTTGATAAGCAGTCCGACTTTACTATATTCAGACTCTACTCTTTGTAGTAGCTCTGAGGCTTGACGTACAGAATCAGATATTAAGGCTATATCATCAGCAAAATATAGGTCAGTTAGAACAATTAGGTGCACTCTTCGACTTCTACGTGGGACAATAGTGAATCCTAGTTCCTTTTCACTACCTTTGATAGCTTTCCTTAGTGCATAGTCGAGTATTATGACAAATAAGTAAGGTGATAGGGTATCTCCTTGTAAGACTCCTTTAACTATATCAAATTCTTCCGTTACACTATCTGGTGAGTATACTTTAGCTCTAGTACTAGCATAGCTCGCTTCTATTGCATTTACTATCTTATCAGGAATACCATATGATCTAAGTATTTTTATCATCTTACCTCTATGTACTGAGTCAAATGCCTTCTTGAAGTCGATAAATGTAAAGACAACTGGTACATTTTTACTCTTAACACCTTCTAGTAATATTCTTATGGATAGAATATGCCCAACTGTTGTTCTTTCCTGTCTGAATCCATTTTGATTGTTTCTTAGTAGAGGGTCTAGTATTGGGCGTATTCGATTTAAGAGCATGCGGTTATAGGTTTTGGCTATTATAGACGTGAGAGAAATTCCCCGATAATTATCAGTTATAGTGAGATTTCCAGATTTATGTATAGGGATTACATTGGAGATATTCAATAAGTCGGGCTGTTCACAGTTTTCAAACGACTTGTTTATTATATCAAGCATAATGTCATTGATTTGGATATATTTTAGTACTTCGGGTATTATACCATCTTTTCCAGCACTTTTTCCACATTTAATTGACATTGTTGCCTTGCTATATTACTCTGGTGTAAATACATCGTCATTTATGGGTAATTTTACAAAGACAGGAAGTATTTCTTCATTTTCGTCTATAGCCTCAGTTGAGTTTCCGAGAATATTTCTGAAATGGATATACCATTGGTTCTATATACCATAACTCTATCCTCGTTACTGTTACCATTTAGCTGTGATGTTTGGCTACTCTTCCTGCTCGATATGTCATTGATTAAGCTCCAACTTTCTAAGTATCTCTATAAGTATGAGAATATTTCTATTAGCTTGCTCAATTTTTAAAACTTTCTTTTCTAGGTCTTCATCATTTATTTCTTTATATATTTGATACTTATTATATTTGATATATATATATATATATATATATATTTATATATATATATATATATCTAACCAAATATGTATCTAAAGTGGCGCATATAATACTTATATTATTTGTAATTATTATTTTATTTATTTCCTTCAGGTTAATTTTATTATTTTAAATGGTATGTCTATATTACCTACTTTTATTATGTTATTTCTATATAAATATATTTGATAATTCATTTATTATATATTTAAATATTTAAATAAATATTCAAATAATATAAATGCTAGAGTAACGTGTATAGGTGGCTAGTACATCATTTATTTCTTTATATATTTATAAATCTCAAATTTCTTTTGTTTATATAGATTACTATGACCTTTTTTCCCAGTATTTGTCATATATGTAGTACTCATAGCATTTATGGCCCTAATAATTCAAGGGTCATCCGAGTTCAGTTTCCTTATAGGTTTTGTGATTTGCCTCATACATCCTACTGCGGTTTCATTAATTGCTTCCACCAACCTTTCGTACTTTTTAGACAATGATTCTTCATCTAAACTTTGAATGTTGAATTTCTCCTTTACATCATTTGCATATTTTTCTTGTAGTTTTACTTGATCCCTCAAATCGCTCCAAACATAGTTTAGTTTTATCTTCATTTTCTGCTTTGTTGCTCGGAGGCTTAGGATTACCTTGGCTACCACAATTCTATGATCTTATCCCAAAGATATGAAGGTGTTGTAAGCTTCGCAGTTTTTTATACTTTTTCTCCATTTTTTTCTAACTATGATATAGTCAATTTGATGTTTTGTCTTATGTGGTAAAATCCAAGTCCATAACTTCCCTTTTTTCTTTTGAAATTGTGAGTTAGCTGCTAATAGTTGGTATTATTCCATAATTTATTTAAGCCTATTTCCATTAATGTTAGTTGTTGTGTTGTAGGTGTATTGTACATCTTCCGGTCCCATCTTGGCATTCATATCACTTAGTATAATCATGCATTTGTATGATGGTACCGATTCAATAGTTGTTCTAAGTTGCTCATAGAAAATATTCTTTACTATTTCGTCTTCGTATTCACACGGTGCATATGTTACAATAGTGGTTAGTACAGGATTACCTTGAAAGTTAGCTATTAAAATTCTGTTCGTAACTATTTTAATGTTTATTAAGCTTTTATTTGCTTCTTTGCTAATTATAATACCTACTCCACCATTTGCAGCTTGTACTTGGTTTCTCCATGCTGATACTGTGTACAGATAGTATCCAGGGCCATCATTATATTGGTTAATTTCGTGTTCTCTATCCTCTGTGTGTACTCTCCTATGTTCTTGTATGCCGCATAATGCTATATTATGTTTACGAATATTCGAAAACATCTCTTCTGTTTTTTATAATATCTTATCCACCTCTTTGACAAAGAGAGTTTGAATATTAAATGTTGCTATTTTAAGATTTTTTCTACAATGTAGTGATTTCGCCTTAGCATCTCGGCAGATTGAATCTCACCCTTCCCCGTAGGGTTTAAAGATGCGACGTCATAACATCCTGTTGGGTGAGCTTTGTGTACTTTAGCTGGTCTTCTGCGGACTCCCGCGGCTAGAAGTATATGATTTGTCATTATTGTTGTTGTGTTATTCATACTTTTACTATTCGTTGCTAATGGGTACGTGTGTACCCTAGACGAGGGTCGTAAGTACTCTCGTGAGGTTTATGGTAAGTTTTTCTTCTTGATCATCCGAGAACGTTTCTGATCTCTTCACGTATCCCTGATTGGGAGGCTAACAGGTACTATGCCTTGCCCAAGGGCAATCTGGATTTTTTTCCGGCACTGCTTATTGGATATTCGCAGATAACCACTATATCTAGTGGCCGTTCCCCTATCCGCAACCTGGGGAACCGATGGATGGGAGTTTATCATCTCCACACCATAAATATATATATATATATATATATGGAAATGTCACACGATGAAAATTGTGCAACGCTCGACTATCTCTGCTCACTCTGAATCTGCTTTCTCTGTGGTAGCTCCAAAATACTGGAATTCTCTACCATATGACATTGGGTGTTTGAAATCCTTGTCACTATTTAAATGTAAACTCTCCACGCACCTATTAACATTGTAACCTACCCTCCCTTTTCCTTTATTTTTATTGTACTTTATTTATTTTATTTTTGTTTCCTTCTCATGACGCCCATAACCACCACGTGATTTTGTAGTCAATAAAATATTTTAAAATAAAATAAAATAAATATATATATATATATATATATATATATATATACATATATATATATATATATATATATATATACATATATATATATATATATATTTATATGCATATTTGTGTGAAGTTGTTCATACATAGATAAGAATAGGTTATAGGTTTGATGTATCTTCCTTTTGTTTAATTATCAGAATGTTATTAGAATAATATTCATAAAACAATAGACTTACTTTTACCTTGCGTAATAAATATTATGTTTACGATTAGTATTGCATATATATATATATATATATATATATATATATATATATATATATATATAATGTATGTGAAATATATGAAATAAATCTATTAAATCATTTATACATTGTTACACTTACATTTAATTTAATTTTGTGTTATAAATGCTTCACTCGCTTTAGGATGATTATGATGATGATGATGATGATTATGATGATGATATTGAGTTTATTAGCACTAAAATAGGGTCATGTAGACCCCTTCGCTCGTGCGGGAAGAAAATAATAATAAAATAATAGTAATACGATAACAATTTAATAATAATATACAGGAGTGTGCCGAACATAACTTGTATAAGTTGTATAACTAGGAGAACTCTAGCAATAGAGCCTACGTTTTGCGAGCTAGGTTTGTATGTAACTCACATTATCGTAGGCTTAATTATTGTATCGTATATATTACTGGACGTAGTGTGGATTTCATTGTTATGTTGTCGTTATGAAATATAATATTTAAAATTATATAAATATTAATAATTATCATATATATATGTAAACTATATAAAATATTAAAATAAATTTAGAATTTATTTAGTTTACAAGAATAGTAATGCTCTTATTTAGATGTGATTCACTAATACTATTTATTTATATATATATATATATATATATATATATATATATATATATATATATGTATATATATGGTTAAATTAAGCTAAATAATATACACTATATTATGTATAATATTAATAACAAAAATAATGATTAGACGTATTAGAAGATGAATAAGTATGAAGAATACACGAATATATAGAAATATGATCTCTCATGTGTTTATCATATTCAAATGGATTGGTTAGAGATATTGATGAGACAATACAAATGTTGTTAGTAAGGATCAGATCAAGGATATTAGATTTACGATTATTAAAATCAACTAGCTGTACTAGAGCCTCTTTTTGAGTGAATGAGTAGAAGTATTTCTCAATCCTAGTGTATCCAGATCCTGTTAGCCAATCAATTCCGGGTAGATTGAAATATCCATATATTAAACATGAATTCGACGAAAAAATTAGATATAAATTAGAAATAAAGTCACATAGATCAATAGTATTGATTAGATACATTGATGGTGGACTATATACCACAATTAGTAAATAACTATAGAATAGTTTACCAATTAGTTCAAAATTATGAACTAAAGATATTGTGCGTGCATAGTATGATTTGTTAATATATAATAAAATATCACCACCATGACTCATGGTCCATGAGTGTTAGTGATTCGACCAAGTCTGAATAGTGAGTAATACGTACAATTAGATGGTGACATAGAGTCAGTAATTCATTAGATATCAGGTTTCGGTGAAAATAAGAATATCGTAATCACGTGAATTAACAATAGCTAAGAGAGTGGGAAGTTTATTACAGATACTACGCGAATTAGAATAATACACTTTAATAGTAGGACATAGTCAATTATTTGTTGTATTAGGAGTCGACTTATTTTTATGCTTTTTTTAAATGATAATTTCCATTTCGTAAAATCCGAATTAGTATAATCTACAGAAGATTTCCAGTCAATCATAACTTTATCATTATCTAAAGAGAAATATTTTAGCTCATAATTAAGAGTTCGCAAGTTAAAAACACACTTAATATTTCCAGGAATAAGATCAGCATCAATAGTAAGTATATTTCGCTTAGTTCTGTCATCATATGATTGATCACTGCGAAGAAATATATTAGGGTAATTAGTAATCCTATCTGATAAATTTATGAAAGCACTTAAAATAGATTGAACATTATGATGATTAGTATTTAAATTAATTTTATAAATGAAGCCAGATGAAATATATATTTTATTAATATTACTTACTTACTTACTTAGTCCCGTGACGTCGAACATCGTAGATGGAGCACATTTCTTCTTCCAAAACACAACTTTTTCCATTCATCTCGATTCCATGGTTTTTCTAATAAATTACCTATGTACAGTTGTGTATATTCGGTTAGGTCGTTCATCCAGTTTCTCTTTGGGCGACCTCTATTCCTCTTTCCTTCAACATAACTTGCATTATTGTTTTGCATAAATTGTCATGTCGACTTATGTGACCATAGAAGCTGAGTTTTCTTTGTAAAACAATATCCAAAAGAGCCGTATTATGACCAATTCTCTTTCGATTTCAGCTCGAACGAATATTTAGTTTTATGCTCTCTGTATCTTATTTGAAGTATACGTCTGAAGGCTTTGGTTTCGAAGGCGGATATCCTTTTTTTTATTCTTGGTATAACATCCACGTATCGCATCCATACAACAGTGTTGAGAGAACTAGTGATTTATATAGCTTACATTTTATTTTAAACACAATTTCTTTGCTCCTCCAAATCTTTTCTAATTTCACCATTACTGATGTTGCCGTTGCAAGTCTTATACGGATTTATTTTTTTGATGTTGCATCATCGGATAGCGTAGAACCTAAGTACTTGAAATTAGAAACATTATCTAAAGCTTTACCATACATCATAATCTTAGGCGCTTCTGTTTCCCCGTTCACTAAAGTTTTACTCTTGATATGGCTTATTTCCATTCCGAAAGACGTTGCTGCTTTTTCAAGTGAATCCGTTAGACTTTGTAATTTCGCGCCAGCCAACAAATCTATGTCGTCGCAAACCTTAAATTATATATTGGTCTTAAATTAATATTAGCAATGTTAATATTAATATTTAAATCATTTAATAACAAATCAAGTAAACCATCTTCTTTTATTCCATACACGATAAAGCATTTTCTAATGTTTGTGGATATAGTGATCTCTTTAGAGATTGATTTGGCCAACAATCAATTATAATTGATGATTAGCAACGTCAGAATAGCTTGGGCTCAATTTGGAATATTCATATATCTTATTAGTTAAGGACTTAATATCGGTATTAATAGAATTTAATAGACTCTCATTATTTTTAATTAGTGATATACATGTATTTAAGTTTGTATTGTTATTTTAAATTGGAGTAATGAGTGTTGTATTACTAGAAACATTATAAAGGCAATCAATGCATGTATAATGGAAGTATGATGATGTGATAATTTCCGATAGGTATTTCGGAGGATTATTATTATTGGGAAATTTAGATTTAATGATTTAGCATCAAATAGACATACTAGATGTAAACTCTTCTTACATAATAAGAAATTAATATAATTAGTATCAGAGCAATCAGTAGAGCTAGTAATACAATTAATCATTTTGTATATGCATATGTATGTATCAATATGTATCTGTATACATTATATACCATTAGTTTATTTAAATATATTGAATGCAATCCATTACATGTATATCTGTATATATATATATATATATATATATATATATATATATAAATTGATAAAACAATACAATATATTTAGTTTAATTTAAATGTATATAATGAAATAAATAAGCATATGTGAACATAATGAAATGTACAAACAATTTACTTTAATTTTTTAATTAAAAATCAATATTTTGATTTAGTTTTTATATATATAGATGTATAAAGTATAGTAGGAATTTATTTATTTAGAAAATATAATAATAATCATATATTAAAATAATTATGCGAGTTAAATTAAGTATAAATTATGCAATAAATTATCATATACCAACAATGAATACCAGAATACCAAATATTATACACCTTAGAAACTAAATTTATTTATTTTTTATATTATACAATTTATTACCAAATACCTAAAATTAATACCAAATACCAAAATATATAATACTTTAAAGTGTAATTACTATAATATGTGTATGTCAATATATATGTATAAATTATATATTAATAAATATTAGATAAAAATTAGATATATATTTAGATTATTTATTATGAGATTTATAGTTTCACTTATATATAGTTTTCATATTATGATTAATTTATATATACAGGAATATTTTTATACGGAGAACTAATTCTATGTACCACCCCTTGTTTTACTCTTATACTCATCAAAGATTATGAAGGAAAACCAAATGTTATTATTAGTATACATATATATATATATATATATATATATATATATATATATATATATATATATCTATATATATATATATATATATATATATATATATATGTATGTGTATGTGTATGTTTGTATACCCACATACATTTACACATTATTAGAAATAACTAAATATTTAACAAACAATTATAGGTTTAGAAAAATTACAACTTTTATAATTAAAATATTTCTATATATATTTATATATATATATATAATATTGAAATATATATATATATATATATATATATAAATATATTAATTGAACTTTTATTTAGACCCTTAAATAAATAATAAATGATTTCTCAAAAGTGTATATATAGAATACAAATAATAAAAGTAGGTAAATAATAAATACCATTAATAATAATAAAATAAAATTGAATAAGCCGTACGGAAATTAATAAATAATATAATAATGACAAACAATATTAGTATTTCAGGTTCCCACCTGAGATCAATTGTTTTATATATTTCATGAATGTTTTATACGATTTTATGGATCTAATATAGGGCGGGAGTGAATTCCATATCTTAGGACCAATATAACTCAGTGCCCGATTATTCATTTTTGAGGGACGTAGAATAGGGATAGAAGATGATATGCATGGTTTCTAAGTGATGGTAGGGAGGTTCTTTGTACTATAAAAGCAGAAATATATGAGGGGCAATTTGAAGAGTATATTGAGGAATGAACAATAGATAATATGCTATAAGCAGAGCATTTGTTAAATGTGAACCATGGAAGTAAGTGTTGGTATGAGGAAGTAGAGGAATGATCTCGAATACGTAGGTTATATGTTATATATAACATTCAATCCTTATACGGATTGATGAACGAATAACTCGATTTAGGGGAGAGGTAGAGGATAATGGGAGATTGATAAGTATTGAGGAACAGTAATCTATACGTGATAGGACAAGGGAATTAACTAGAGTTTTAGTAAGAGATACAGTAATTGATTTTCGTATTTTTCTAATTCTAAATAGATGATAATTTGCAGATTTAGTGATGACAGTAAAATGAGGAATGAAGGAAAGAGTAGAATTAAAAAGTACACATAAGTTAGCTACAGTAGGAGAAGAGATATTACAATGTTATCAATAAGAAAAGGAGGGAAGTAAGTTGGTAATGGGGAAATATTCAATAATGTAGTTGTGGAGATATTAAGGAGAAGATTATTAGAAATAAACCATTCTTTAATGTCATTAGCACAATTAGAGATTGATTATTGAGACCTGGTGATGAATTAGTTGGAAGAAACATATATAGTTGTATGTCATCTGCATAAAGATGGTAATATATATTTAGATATTTAGATATTATGTATGGTAGTGGGTATAAATAAATTGAGAAAAGTTAAGGACCAAGTACTGATCCCTGGTGAACACCATATTTCATAGGAGAAGGGGAAGAAAAAGAATTATATATGTTTACACTGCTACTACGGTCAGATAAATATGAAGTAAACCATGAGAGGGCAAGGTCTCTAACTCCAAGCAGATGTAGACAGGACAGTAGAATGTTGTGATCAAGCGTATCGAAAGCACTGGATATATCCAGTATTACTAGTTGACAGCAATGTTTAGTATTAAGGGTAGAAGTGAGTACATCAATTACGTTTAGTAATCTGTTTCTGTGGAGTGTCCTCGGCGAAAACCACATTGTTGAGGAATAAGGAGATTATTGGCGGTTAAATAAGAGATTAGTTGATGAGACAACTCTTTCCAAAATTTTACTCACCAAAGGTAGCTGAGAAATTAGGCGATAATTGAGAAGTGATTCAGGATCGAGTGAAGGTTTTTTAAGAATGGGAGTGATTATTACTTGTTTAAAATAGAAGGGACACAACCGGAATTTAGGGAATAAGAGATGATGTTGGACATAGATAATCGGAGTAAAGTTTAAAAATAGATAGTGGAACAGGATCGGAGGGAGATATCGAAGAGGATGCGTTTAGTAGTTTAGCTATGAGAGATATATGTGGCGGACTAATAAAACTTAAGAAAACAGATATAGGTGGGGTAACTATGATTGAAGGATAGTTGGCAGTAGGCGTATATATAGTTCTTGATCTTTATTATAATGGAGTCAATCTTATTAGAAAATGTTTTGGAGAAAAGACAGCTTTATTGTAAAGGAGAATGTTAGTTATTGATGGTAGTAATGCTGGTTTTGGGGGAGATAACAACTTATTAGCTAGTCTGAAAATTCGTATGTTATCAGAAGCAAGATCGTTTATAACCTGAGTATAATAGCTATATTTGGCATAGGAAATTGCTAACTTGTAGATCTTACGTTGCTCAATGAATGAAGCTCTAGAAGATGAAGATCTCAAGGATATGTATATTCTTTCAGATATACGAAGTGATCGTTTCAAGGATGAGGTGGGAAGTAAACCATGGGGTATCAGGATGTAGAATTACTGATATGGTTTTTGAAGGCGCATGTTTATCGAGAAGATGGGATAGTATGGAATTTAATACAACTGGAGAATAACATTTATCATTTAAAGCAGAATGTAAGTCAGCTAAGAATATCATGGAATTAATATTCTTAATGGGTCTGTATGTGATACGTGTTTTCTGATTAGGAGTTATAATAAAGTTAGTTTTTAATGAGATTAGGAAGTGATCGGAAAGTAGATCAAGCCTAGAAATATTACTCACCATGAGTTCAGAATGGAGAGAACTGGAGAATACAAGATCAATAATATTACCATTTATATGAGTTGGGAAATTACATGTTGTGATAGGGATAATTAATTTGTTAAATTAGTGAACATAATATGTGGATTTGAGGTATCATTAAATTGATAGTTGAAATCACCAATTATAATAGGGTGGTATGTGGGTGAATTTATGTGATCAGTAGCAAGATCGTTAAACTCACTTAGAAAGGAAGCGAATTCTGGTTTAGGCGGTCTATAAATGACAGTAGTGGATATATATTTGTGTTTTTGGGTGAACGATATGGTTAAGCAGTCAGAGTAGTAGAAGTTATGGGATATGGATATACATGGTAAAGGTAGAGAAGTTTTTACGAAGAAGCCAACCCCACTACCAAAATTGTGAAATAGGGCAAATATGTCGGAATAATCTTGAGAGATCCATGTTTCCGTTAATGCAATAATCCTAAAATCGGACTTTTTAAGGAATGGTAATAATAGTAATGCATTGGAACGAAGAGAACGAATTTTATTAGGGCAATGTGTTCAGATAGTCATTCAGATTTAGTTGGAGAAGGTGTAGATATATGATTAGATTTTAGTGAATGAACAACTGGGAAACTTGTGATGGTGGAATTATTTAAATCAATAAATGGATGTGTTAAATATATGTTTAGTATTTATAGGGGTTAGTTTCAATATATATTCATGATAAAGGATTTTCCCTAATAAACGGGTTTTGTAAGGTAGGGAATTTCGTACATATAGATGGGAGAATCGGGGATTAAATTTAATATAACTAAATCTTCTGAGAAATATGTCACAAAATGATTTATTAGAGAACTGGATAATTGCATTGTTTTTTTTAAATGTGACTATATAAATAGATATTTTAGGCAGCAGCATATGAATAAGGATTGATGCAATGAATTCAATATTCATATCAAGAGGGCTTTAAATGTTCAATGACAAGATCATTTTTACGAATAATATTATTTAGTTGAAGTTGACGAGGTATGGGAGGATTATAAGGTGTGGTAGAATTAGGAAGTACATGGTGGATGAGAGGAGATTTAATAGGGGTAGGAGAGGAAGATGATATAATAGCAGATGCATACGATTTAGGATAAAGGAAATGTGATGGGATATTAGCGGTTGTAATGGAGGGAAATTGTTTAGCTCCCTAAGTTTGGGAATATGTAATTGGGCAGGTATAGGGGGTCTGATGGGGGGATTATTACGATGTATAGGAGTAGAGATAACTGGAGGAGAAGAGACTATAATAAATGCATTTGATGAGGTGTTTAGGAGACAAGAGGGACATATAAATGTAAGTTTGGGGGAAGACAAAATGGCAATGGCATATGATGGAGGTGGACCATTGATATGAGTCCATGACTTGGGTATAATTGATGTTGGGAATAGGCATACATGGTGGTAGAAATAGTTACATGAGGTATATGGTAGATCAGAGCTAGAAGCAAGTTATTTGCAATGATTACATGAACATGACATTATAGATATAGGGGCCAGCTAATAGATTAGCTTGAATAACGTTAGATATAATATAATAATAGGAAATATATAAGATATAATATAGTAAGCAAGTTGAATCTTTGGTAAAGTGAAGAATCCACATATAGATCCGATTCTTCGGTATAGTAGGAACTCGTCGTGCAGGTAGATTCTTCAGATACGGAACAGCCTCTTCAATATAGCACTAATACTGGTAGTTAATGTTCAATTACGGCAGATGTTGTGTATTCAGTACGAAGGGCGATACGGCGAGATGTATTGAGGAACACCGACTTTAACATTCACCTTTTATAATTGATGGCAGCCGGGAAACGATGGTCCGATAGTCAGAAATTGAAGGAAGTGTGAGATATGTATGTACGACACTTTTCTGATCTGTATTAACATAAACACAGCAGAATACTATCTAAATGTAGTTTAGTAGTTAACCTCAAATGAAGGTTGGTAGATCCGACTACCGAAAGAAAATTCCCAAGGGAGGTCCACGGGAGAATATCAGCAATACATAATGAATTTTAGTATAAATACATGAACATATTATACTATATTTTAATTATATCAAATTGATCTAATTTATAATTATATAATTCTATTATCTTTGTAATTGTTATTTTTATTTTATTTATTTTTATGGATTTTTTATTTTAAAATGTAAACATATCCTAAATGTAATTACATCTAACTAAGAATTCTTAGTTTAATTGAATTAATTGAATACATTTAAAAACAATGTAATATATTCCAATCTTGATGGATATTACTATATAAATAATATTTATAATATTAATAATATAAAAATAAATAAATAAGTAATTATCTTTATAATAATAATATAACTAAAGGATATTTAAAATATAATGTGTAAAAAACGCGACTATAATATGGTTGCTATGTAAACAAAGTGATAATATATATAAATATTCAAGACTATAGTCTTTAATATATTAACAATTATATCCGTTATATATAACGGATAGAATTGTTAATATTATATATATATATAACAATTCATTTATATTTACTATCTTAGATATTCTAAAATATAATCTAAAATAACTCTACATAACTAATCTATCTTACCGGCATAACATTATTTCATTGATATTACAACTATATAACAATATCTATTCAAATAATTAATAATACATACAAAGATATTGTGAAGTCCCTTGGAAAATCTTTGATACATATCTACAGTATATATATATATACACATTTATTTAACCTACACTCTAAAACCTATGTATACTTTATCTATAAACTGAATTTATTGATACAAATTTATATGAATGAATGAATGAATTCAGTTTATAGAAAAATTCTAAGGAGGATCAGTGAAATCTATCAGCTTTATAGATTCGAAACCTACAACAATATGTGCAATGTCATATCATTATATTAAAATAATAATATATATATACATATATATAAACTACAGTATAAATACTTACGGATTATTGATCACTTATTGATTATTTTGCAATGTATGTTATTCAGTTCATATTATTCATCCACCGAAACGAATAATATAATAATAATATTAAATATTATGTATAATGTACCACAATAGATTAAATATTAATGACTATTAATACTTATAAGTTATTAATATTTCTCGACTACTTCGTTTTAATAGTAGTTCCATAATTATTAGCAATACGGTATTAATATAGCAACAACAAAATAAATTCGCGATCATTCTATATATATATAATAATAATAATATCAGAATTTAGGCATGACCAAGGTAATCGAAGAAGCGCAATGCTTATCTAGTCGTTTACCTGAAACATATTCCCAATTAACAATTATGAGGAGAAAAAAAATAAAAGTAAAATTTATAAAATATGTAAAATATGTAATTTTATAAATCTTATAAGAATCATGAGAATATAAAATTATAAATCATATACAAATATAAATAACTTTAAAAATAATATTAAAAGTAAATAATTATAAATAAAAAAAGTAATAGTATAAGAAATTAAAAGTATAATTGGAGTATATATATATATATGTTAATTTTGAATGCTATAGTTAAAGATTACTAATAAATTAGATCCAGAGTTGCCAATATTATGTTGAAATTAATGATGGTATATGATGTATCAACTTCAAGGATATGGGTACGCCAGTTCCAATGCCTTAGGGATCTTAATACCGCCAATAATAAGAACACTGATAATACTTGCCCACTCCACAAGTATATCCCACCCCCGACACGTATCATAATCATATCAAGTCCAAACAGCCCTCCGGTCATAGAAAAAATATAATGAAAAAAAAAAAAAAACTAATATATATATATATATTCCAATAATTAAAAACTCCTCATAATGTCATTCATCATATAATCATAAAATGTAAAGAAGAAAAATAAATTAATATAAAAATCTAGGAATATAGATATAAAATAATTATAAAATTAAAAATTAAAAGACAAATCCTATTGAATAAAACAATTAAACATAACTAAAAATAACTAAAAAAAATAAATAAAAATAAATAAATAGCTATATTATATACAAAAAGTTAAAAAGAAAATTAAGTAAATTTATAGTAAGTCGAACAATGTAAACACATTTTTTTTTTTAATGTTATAATAAGTCAAGAAAAAGTCAAGAATAAAACAAACAAATAATATTTTGTAATTTTATATTATGTCAAAATTATTTAAATAATAAAAATAAAAATTAAAATTAAAATTTAAATTTAAAATTATAAAAAACATCAAAAATGTTTGTTAAATTTATATTATTTCTTAATTAAAAATAAAAATAAAACAATACAAAAATTAAAAATAATTATTTAGACACATTTTCCTTTTTAAGTCATTTCTAATTCAAGAATATATTTTTTTAACATGTCTTCCAAACGATTTAATACACCTATTTTGTGTAAGTTGAATAGGAAGTAAGTTACACTGTCTAGAGCAGGGTTTCTTAAACTGTGGGCCAGGGCCCAAATTTGGGCCATGGGCCAAATTTGCTTGGGCCATGGGCCAAATATTCTTGGTCTAAATTGTCTAATTTCTTTTATTATTCAAAGATTATAAATAATATAAATATTCTTGGGCCAAATATTCTTGGTCTAAATTGTCTAATTTCTTTTATTATTCAAAGATTATAAATAATATAAATATTCTTGGGCCAAATATTCTTGGTCTAAATTGTCTAATTTCTTTTATTATTCAAAGATTATAAATAATATAAATATAAATCTATGAAAATCCAAATTAAAATTTGAAAAATAATTATAGAAATAATACGTTTAAGGTTACTATTGTATGTATTGTAATGAAAATATGTATTGCAATAGTATACTTTATAATATAAAGTTTATATTATAAAGTTTATAATATAGTAATTTATGTATTTAATTAAATTGAATTATTTATATTAATTAAATAATTTAAGACATAAATTTATAATACGTTTAAGGTTACTATTTTATGTATTGTAATGAAAATATGTATTGCAATAGTATACTTTATATTATAAAGTTTATAATATAGTAATTTATGTATTTAATTAAATTGAATTATTTATATTAATTAAATAATTTAAGACATAAATTTATTAAATTCATATTTTTAAAATTTTTAAAGAATTTTTAAAATTTTAAAAATCATAGTAAAAAAGTATTTTATATATCAAATAAATTAGATTTGAGCAACAATATCATTTAATTTTACAGATGCCTAATAAACGTGTTTATGATAATTCATATTTAAATTTTGGATTTTCTTCAATCTTGGATAAAGGAATAATACGACCGCAATGTGTAGTGTGCAAGACTACATTATCAAATGATAGCTTGATACCATCGAAATTAAAATTGCACTTGAATAAAATGCATCCTTTATTAGCAAATAAGGGCATTGAATATTTCAGAATGAAAGAACGCGGCTTAAAACGGGCAAGATTGGATAATACATCCACAAGTACTTTCTGCCCAAATAAAAATATTACCGAAGCATCATATGAAATTGCACTTATTATAGCTAAAAAGAAGAAACCACATACAATTGGAGAATCTCTAGTAAAGCCATGCATGTTAGAAGCAGCTCGACTTGTATTAGATCAAAAATCAGTGGATAAATTAAGTCAAATAAGTCTATCAGATAGTACAATTAAATCTAGAATAGACGAAATGTCCAATGATATTAAAATGCAAGTGACTGATCAAATAAGATTATCTCCATTTTTTTCTATTCAGCTTGATGAATCAACAGATGTAAGCAATTTATCACAACTTTTGGTTTATGCTAGATATATTTGTGATAATCAAATTAAAGAAGAGTTTTTATTTTGTAAAGTATTGACAACGACAACTAAAGCTATTGATGTAATGTCAATGGTATCTGAATTCTTTGTAGAAGAAAAAATATCATGGGATAAATTGATAGGAGTTTGTACGGATGGTGCTCCGAGTATGCTAGGATCAAAGTCGGGATTTTTTTCATTGGTTAAAAGAAAAAACCCTGAAATTATTGCAACGCATTGCATAATTCACCGTCAAGCACTTGCATCAAAAACGTTACCATCTGAATTAAATTGTATATTAAACATTATTATTAAAGTAGTTAATTATATTAAAGGTAGTTCACTTAGAACACGTCTATTTCGAAAGCTATGTGGTGAAATGGACGCTAATCATCAGGATTTGTTATTTTATACTGCTGTGCGCTGGCTATCGAAAGGAAATGTAATTGATCGAGTGTTTGAATTATTCTCAGAAATAAAAATGTTTATATCTGAACAAAGTAATAAGACGCAGGAAGATTTGAAAGATTTTGATGAAGAAATATTACCAAGCATTGCATATTTAGCTGATATCTTTGAAAGATTAAATTACTTAAATCGTCAGTTGCAAGGAAAAGAAACTACTATTATAATGCATACTGATGCAATTAAATCATTCATTGATAAATTGGATCTTTGGACAGGAAAAATAGAAAGAAACAACATATCACCATTCCATAGACTTAATGAAGAGATGAATAATGATACATTACCAGACATATTAAAGAAGTGTATCCTGCAGCATTTAACCGATCTAAAGTCTGAGTTTGAAAGATATTTCCCAGATATAATTTCTGACGATATAGCTATGAAATTATCAAGAAACCCGTTCAATTGCAACGTAGATGATTTACCCAATGAGATTCAAGAAGAATTCTTAGATTTCCGAAATGATACAGAGGTTAATATATAATCATCAATTAATTTTCGTTATATATTTGTTAATTATAGGCTAAAGAAGAGTTCATTCAAAGTAATAAAGACATACACTATTGGGCTAAAACTATGACATTATTCCCACAATTAAGTCTCTTTGTTTTAAGAAAATTACTCCTTTTTCATCAACTTACTTGTGTGAATCTGGATTCTCAACAATGCTGAACATAAAATCCAAGAATAGAAACAGATTGGATTTAGAAGTTGACATGAGATGTTCTTTAAGCATGACACGTCCTCGAATTCGTAATTTAGTTACTCTTAAACAATTGCACCCATCTCATTAATTTTGTTTTATCATTATTATTAAAATAAACATTATTTTCTCTTCTAATTTTTTTTGGGCCATATAAGTATTTCAAATTTGAAAAATGGGCCATGGGATAAAAAGTTTAAGAACCCCTGGTCTAGAGGACACATTTCTCACTCTAAACAGATATCTGCTAGTTCTTGACTTGAATCTTAGACATTTTTCCGTGTTTTTATTAATCAAAAAAATGTTGAATGTTACTCGTTAATTTATGATAATATGCTCTGTGAGCAACTTTAATCGAACATAATTTTACAATATGATCAAAATTCAAAATTTTATTTTCTCTCAAAAATACATTATACGATGAACTTGTGATTAGTTTTAGTATTCGCTTTTGTAATCTATTTATATAATCAGTTAATGAGGAAAAAGTATTTCCCCGTATATGGGCGAAGTAGTATAAGTGAGGAACAAAAAAGCATTATATATAGATAGTAAAGTTTATTTGTTTGCCATTGGTCTAACTTTCCTCATAATTCCGGTTATCCTAGATAACTTTTGGAAATGTAATTATACTGTTCTTTCCAGTCTAGTTTGTCATCAATGAATACTCCAAGAAACTTATAGTTTTTAACCTTTTCTATCTTGGTATTATTTATTCTGATATCAAATATAGAGTTAGTATGTATATTTATAACATTGAAAAGAATAAAATTAGATTTTTTCAGGTTTAAAGTTAACTTGTTTGCGCATTTATTCAATTTTTCAAGTTCCTTATTCATTTTAACATTTAATTTACCTAGTGAATCACTATTAAAAATAATATTAGTGTCATCTGCAAATAAAATTGTTTTGAAATCATTGGAAATATTCTGTAAATCATTAATATATATTAAAAATAAAAGTGGCCCAAGAACCGAGCCCTGCGGAACACCATATTTCATAATCTCAGTAGTTTAGTATTCATCTTTATAGTGAACAAATTGTAGTATATTATGTAGGTAACTTTTAATTAATGAATGTGCTGACCCCCGTATACCATAATTCTCTGGTTTAACAAATAATATGTCATGGTGTATAGTATCGAACGCTTTTATTAGGTCAATTGATACAACTGCACATTTTTCCAATCGTTCAAGTCTTTCAGATATTGATTCAGTTAGATCCATTAATGCATCCGAAGATGAAATACCTTCTCTGAATCCATAGTGTGAGTCAATATATATATATATATATATAGAATACATCTAATATATAATATACTATATGCTAATTTCTATTAAATAATTCTTTCATATAAATATATATATATATTAACTAATGTTGACTATAATTAGGTATTGATAACAAGAGGATGTCTATTTCAACCAAACGATACAAGAGTAGCTAATAATATGACCTGGCTGTATTATATTAATTTGATTCCCGACAATGACTTATATGACCGCACAACATCCTGTAGTAATAAATATCGTGAGTATTTCATTTCGATTATACTTATACTCGTATACTTATAGTAGAATATATGTACTATAGCAATATATTAATATTAATGTATACAAATTGTTTATATATATATATATATATATATATATATTTGTTGTATCATTAATCAAATAACTAATAGAATTTATAAATTTCCTTAAGTTACATGTTGGAGACATTGTATTAGTTTAGCTGTCTGTAATGTTATCACATATGGGTTCAATAAAAGTTAATATACTTTTAGTTTTGTCTTACTGTTATCACATTTATATATTTTGTTTATATATGTTATATAATTATATGTTTATATATAATAATAACTTTCTTTATATATAACCAGTAATACAATAAAATTGTGATCTATCTATCTATCTATCTATCTATCTATATATATATATATATATATATATATATATATTATAAATTTGATATTTTAAGGTATATTTATATATATATATATATTAAGATATAAATTTATTAACTTAAATTAAAATTATATAATGAATAATACTATAATTTGGTAATAAACTAAACTTTTTAATGTTTAACGTATTGTATATGAAATCATACTACATTTAAAATGGTGCAAAAAAATAATATATTGTAATATATTTTAATATATGGTAACTTATTTAGAAAACTAATTTTATATTATTTAAAACTGCCATTATATATATTGAATCGAAATAATGTTAATTAGTAAGAAAAGCAATAACATTTCTACTCAAATAAGAGAACCAGATATTATCTCGTAATCGATAAGAGGTAATATGGCAGTCAATCGTAAAGATGGTAGTCTCCATTAAATTGAAAAATATAACAATTTAAAAAAATTTATTTATAAGCGAAAAATTTCGAATAATAAATCAAACAATATAACTAATATTTAAAATTGTTGAGACTTACAATACAAAATTAGAAAATAAATACATAGAATAAATTAGTGGATATTAGAATGAAGGATGGTAATAATGAAAAATTACGAATTAAAATAGAATGAACCTAGTATTTATTTAAATATTCAAATATTATATATTTTTATATAAATTTAATTATAATCTTTGTTTAAATAATTCAAATATAATTTGATTAATTTTTAATTATTTGAATATTTATTTAGACACAATAATACAAATATATTAAAAACAAAATATATAAAATATTTATAAATCAGTTAAAATTTATAGATGTAAAAATAATAATATTAATTTTTACGAATTATTAATAATAAATATGATTTAAAAGAAGAATAATTTGAATTAGTTATTAAGTATACATGCAACGCATCCCTTACATAGCATGAAGCTACGTTGAATAACTGTCTTCCGTATCTTGAAAGCTTATATTTCTGTTTTCAATAGCCAAGTGGAATAGTTTCGTAAACACTGAATTGAAGAAGTTCATTCAATATCTTGTCTCTGAGAAATATTCGAACATTTATAATTAACTAAGTGATTATTTACAGTCAAATTCATGGAATATTACACTATATAATACTCTCAATCGATAATGATTATCTAATAATTCTATTCAAACAATTATCAGGAAGATCATTCTATAGATAGCAAAAATAATAAATATATGTACATATACGTGAAATGAATAATGATTATATTAATAGAATTAGAATATAACTGTTATTTAACATCTCCCTATATGTTAATTGTGATGAATTTACTATTTGTTGTGTATTCGATAATTGCATTTATTTCTTATATTGTAATAATATATTCAAATATCTTATTATGTATTCAAATGTATTTGTTATGTCGATTAGTACAATTTTATTAAATAAAGTATACATATAATACAAAAATGCCTACTTTAATAATAATCCGTATTATGAAATTTATAAATATCGTATACGATTAAGTGCTATATTTATTAATATAATTATGTTAGTGTTGTTGAAATATTATATTAATGTTTTACTATACATTCTCTTTTCATTATTTTTCCTTACAAATTTTATAAAAATATAGGTTGTTATTTTGCATAATTAAGTGTGCCACATAATCTGTATTACAATTAATATAGAAGTTATTTATAATAGAATTTCTCGTTATTTTTATTTGTAGGATTCCATTTATCTCATCCAGTTTATATATATATATATATATATATATATATTATATACTTGTCAATAAACTATAGTAAATTATGATATCATGAAAAATAAATGGAGGTCAATGAAACCATTAAAATTAAAGGAAACTATATCTCACGTTAAGGTAATAACCCACAAATACACACACATACACATATATATATATATATATATATATATATATATATATATATATATATATATATATATATATATGAAATTAATGAATTAAATCAGTGTATAGATAATGTCTAAGAAGAATGAGTGAAAACGATTAGCTTTTTTAATTCGATATCTCCTAGTAGTGTTATTTCATATTTCATCATCTTCATTCGGATAAAATACAATACAATTATATGAAAATGAATATTAAAATAAACAATGATCACAAATATAAAAGATAAAATAAAAATAACAAAGTATGAAATAAAATTAATAAATTTTTCATAATAGTAATATAATATTTATATTAATATTTGTATCACATAGTTTATGTCAATTTTAATAATATTGATATTTATATATATATATATATATATATGTGTGTGTGGGTTAACCTAATAATAATTATTATATTTAGGTCCTCTTTAGGTCCCAGCAATTTTAAATAACTATGCATTCAATACCCAGAGATTATGTATATTTAAAAAATATATACGCATGTTTTTAATAAACGAAAATGTGTACTCATACATTACTATTTGTCTATTACAATTGATATTTATTTGTATTAGTATATAATATATTATATTAATCTAATGAAAAAAATCAAAAATAATCATTATTCATAATATTATATTCAATTAATTATAATAATTATTTAAAAAAATTATTAAAAATAAATATGAAATTAAAATAAAAAATAATATATAAAATATTCATATTTATATATAAATATATATTGATAAAATAGTTACTATATATTATTCAACATGATAATTAAAAAAAATTATAACTTATTTAATTATTGAATAAAATAAGGATAATTACTTAAAGACAATATTTGTACTTTTTTCTAATTTTTAATTTTATTTAAGAATGTATTCAAGGTTAACTATCATAATTAAATAATCATTTTCTTTCATGAAATATTAAGTTATTTTGTTTTGGTATATATTTTTATAAATTATGTAATTAAAAATTCATAAAAATAATAATTATTGAATATTTTATAACTGTTTATATATAGAAAATTATTATAAATTATTTAAATTGTGTATTATTATGTAATAAAGATGTATTCAAGATCAAATATCATTGTTAACTAATCATTTTCTTTCATAATAAGTTATTATATTTTAGAATAGTATGTATTTATATAAATTATGTTATTACAAATTCATAAAAAAAATAATTATTGAATATTATAGAACCTTATATGTAGAAATTAATAAAATTGTGTATTATATTTACATGAATATTTTTTCAACTTACAATATTTCATGTAATATATATTTTATTTTAATACAAGTTAACTTATTATTTACACATATAAATATTTATAATTATTATTATATACTGTAATACTAATTTTCACTTATATAAAATTTAATTTTTATTTATATTTAAAATAAATGTAAGTATAATGTATTATTTTATTTAAATTATAGAAAAAAATAACAGTGTAGATAAATATTTATAATATATTGAATTTAAATAAAATTAAGAATACATAATTATTTACAATAAATCATAATTGATAAATATACAATTATGTAGAATGAAACAATCTCCTCTAGATCTTACCCTAAGTCCACTTCATCAGCTCCGTTCGCCTTCTCCCAGGCTATCAAATACTTCATCTACTTATTCACTTTAATTGAATCCATCTACATAGTCGATACTGACTTGAACATAATCCTGTGATATTAGAAATATATAATTAGTATATAGTAATATATTGGTCAAATGTAATATTCTATTCAATATATAATACTATATTATTTATAGTTACTTATCACCTTTAAGACTCACATGTAAGTCCAATCAACATAAGCGTAGAGTTCAAATATATCATACATCATTATCTACAATACCATAATATATATAATATATATATATATTTATCAAATGCATGTAGATTTGTATATATTATAATGATATTATCTGAAACATGTATAACTAAAGTCATACAATATAAATAATCAATTGTCATCTATGTAGAGGATTCAAAAATAGTAATTCGCCTGATTCTTCAGAACAAATAAAATGGAATTATAATATATAATTAATTGTAATATTAAATTAATTGTATATTGTATATAGTGTATTAACTTAAATTAAATTAGTTAATGTATTCTATAATTACTATATAAAAATTAATGATTATAATGAATAAAATTAACATGGAATAAAACAAATTACATATAATATGATTTTGTTGCTAGTGAAATTAACAATATTTTAATTAATACAATTTAAAATATAAAATAGAATTATAATATTTAGTGTGTATAATTATATTAAATTAGTTAATATATTCTATAATTACTATATACAAATTAATGATTATATTGAATGAAACACATGAGGAATAAAAACACATTATATAGATATGTATACTAAGAAAATTTACAATATTTATTTTATAAAATAAGTATATTATTGACTCAACTACTGTATTGAGTGTATATATTATATCATATATATAATATATATTAAAATTAGTTCAAATATTCTATAATTAATATATAATAATTATAAAAATTTGATATTCGAAGCGAACAATTATTATAAGTATAATGAATGAAATTCACTAAAATTAAATTAAATAAATAGATTTTTATGATTTATGTTGCTAAGGAAATGTATTAAAACAATTTAAAATTATATACCTTTAAATAATATTATATCATTATAATACATTATACCTTTAAATAATACTTTATTTTGATAATTTTTATTTTCATTAAAATTGGTTAAATGAATCTTTCAATAAGTTTATTTAATGTAAAATATGAATTAAAACCAATTTTTTAATTATTATTTCGCAATTTATAAATTAATATATTATTTATAAACATTACTAGATCATTTAATTCCAGAATATTATTACTAATTAATAATTCAAACGTATTTAATAATATTATTAAAGGTAATTGATCTACATTTAAGATTTATTTGTTAATAATTATAATAATTGTGTTTGCAATAACATAATAATATTGATATTTGATATATAGGTATGTCCCAATACTTCTATGCCATACGCAATATTTGATTTTTTTTTTAAAGTTATATAATAAAATCATATTTTTAATATTTAAAAATTATACTTTTTTCATAAAATATATTATAGTTGATAATTGTTTTGATAAGTAATCTATGTCTTATTTAATAGTTACGTGTTAATTTGAAGTCAATCCTAGAAATGTGTAGCAACCTATAATTTCAATTTTAGAATTTCCAATATATATTTTATAATAATCTAGCATTCATAACAGGTAATTTTTTTGTTTTTTCAATATTAAGTTTTAGTTTATTGATATTAAAACCAATGTACTAATTTGTCATTATAACAAGTATGTTGTTCATAATTCATTATTTTCTACATATATTGTAAGTGATATATATGCTCATAAGTTTAGATTAACATCACGACTGAATCTTTAAAAAATAGTTGGCATATCATTAATAAATAATATAAAAAGAGGCCCAAGAACTTATCCTTGTGGTACTCCATAAAATTGCTGATGATAATGAATTATGTATTCTTGTAAAAATAGATATTTTATGTTAATAACTTTTATAAATCTTTCATTTTAGCTCTGAATCCATACGATTATAATTTATCAATTAATATATTATGATATACGATATCAACAGCTTTTTAATATATAAAAATATTGTTGCTACTTTTTTATTAATATTAATAATTTTTTAAATAAAATGTTGTATATTAATAATAAAGTTGTATGTGAGTTTGGTATGAAGACATATTAATTATTATTAATTATATTATTGTTATGTATACAATTTGATACTGAATTATATATAATTTTTTAGAATATTTTATTTGTAGTAAAAAATAGTTCTATAATTTGTCATTAATTGGTTATTATTATTTTTATATATTGGTTTAAGTATTGTTTAATCTTTCATATTATCCGAATATATTGATTTATCAATACATAAATTAAATAAATGATTATGTGGAATAAATATTTTATATATAATCTCTATTCTTAAATAAATATTATAACTATTTATATATTTTGAGTTTTTTAACGTCATACTATCTTCTACATTAGTAAATTCATTTTGTTATTTATAAAAAATACAAACTTTTAGAATAATTTTTTAACAATTGTTTAAAACCATTTTTTATGATGAAATTTAAAAAGAATTATTTATAGTTTGACCAATTGTTGCAAAATACTTATTAAAGCAATTGCATTGCCCAATTTCAATTTCTAATATATTTTATAAATGATTTATATATATGTATTTATATATTATTTATATATATTTTTTCATATAATGGCATATTAAATAGAATGTACAAACAAATACTATTATTGAGACATTACTATATTCTTATAAATATTATTTATATATATCAAGAAAAATTAGATTGATTGTAATCATATTCAGAAAGTAGTAGGCAATTAAAGTCTATAAATATTGATAACAAATTGTATTCATAGTTTTTCAATTATAAATTCAATAATTCAGTAAATAAAACACATTATTTTATATAATTATATTATAATTCAATATTTAAACACATTATTTTATATTTATTACATTTATATACATATTATGAATGCAATAGTTATTGTATATATATTATATTTTATTATAAAAACACACTATTTTACAGTTATATATATAAATAAATTAGTATATTTCAATATACTATGACATATACTAAATAACAGTCTATAAATGTATATTTTATAATAAATTGTATTTTACTTTTATTGATTTTACCAAATTTCAGCTATGAGATATCCCCTTAATTATTTTCCAATATTCTTCTTGTTTATTATGTGAACAAGTTGCCAATGTTATCGTGTTTGATATTTTTCTAGATTTTATTCAATATTTTTTATATCTATTTAGTATAGACATACAATTAGTAGATTTATATAAGCTGAATAATATATTTTTCTTTTTTATTGAATTCTTTAATTTATTAGTTAGCCAAGGATTATACGTGGTATTTATTTTGGTATTTTTATTAAAGGAACATTGTTTTTTACCATACATTTGAAATAGCAATACAATTATTATAACGTAGAGAAGGATCTGTAATTTCCGGTAATACAATTTGCCAGTTTATAGTTATCATTTTACATCATTTTTAAATATTCAATATTTTTGAATACAATTTATAATATACATCATTTTATTATCACATTTTTTAATAGGAGAAAATTATGATAAAAAATAAAATACAATAATCTGTTATATCAGTATAAATGGTTCCATTATTTTTTGTATGATCACAATTAAAAATTATATTATCAATTGACAATTGACTATTGTTGAGTTGAAATAATGAGATATTCTAGTCGGTATTGTTATCATCGATATATATATATATATATATATATATTTCATTATTTAAAAATTTTGAATATATGTTATAAAATAAATCATTAAAAAAATCGCTATTACTATTAGATCTACACATTGCTGAGAATATTTGTATATTTTAAGTTGTCTTTTTTATTTGTTTTGATAATATTTCAACATCATCTATAATAGAAATAGTTAATTTGTCTATTACACATACATCTAAAGATGTATTTGTAAGTATAGCAACACCCCCACCTCTTTTTATATTTTTAATGTACGATTATTTAAAAATATATTATAATTATTCAAATATATAGATGGGTCATCAGTATTAATTAACCAATTTTCAGTAAGCATTATTATATCTGGTTTATTATATAAATTATCAAGTTATAACTTATATATATTTCAAATAGTTATTAATATTGTTGTTAAACTCCTTATATTAAATATAATGACTATTATATCTGTATCCACATTATAATAATATATTATAATTATTATTATAAAAATTCTTACATATCATTATTAGTTTCACTAATTATATTAAATGTTATCATTTTGAAAGTATTATTAATAAATGTAACTTTATATAATGTATTAGATAATTTATATTTATCTTCTAGTGATAGTTTTTTTGTGTATTTTCTTGTGTATTTTCTTTTGTGTATTAAATTAATTGTTCTTGTGTATTAAATTAATTGATTTTTATCAAATTCATGTGATATTTTATTATAAATTGTATTTTTTAATTTAAAAGCATTATCTATAATATCGATTTTTTTCATTTTCCGTGTTCATTATTCCTTTTAAAGGTCTGATTGTAGATGCTGATTTATCAATATAAATTGTTCCTATCCTATGCATTTTTATAATATTAATAGGAGATATTGTTTTAAGTATATTATATACTGTTTAAATTCTTTATCGTATTTAGTTTGTTTGTCACCATACATTATCAGGCCCAGTAAAGGAAAGACCAAAGCCCAAAATAAAGAAAAAGGCCCAAAATAGCTTATTTTGGGCTTTTCGAAATCATTATTTTGGGTTATTTTGGGCCTTTTTTTTAAAAACTACAAAATATGTTAATATCCATCATAATGTATGAATCATATTATATATTTAATAACTATCATATTATATACCATATATACTATACTATTTTTGTATATTTTATAAGTTATCAATATACTTTATATAATTTAAGAAATGATAACATTATAAAAAATAATATATTTTTAATTTGTATTATATAAAATTATATTAAATAATGAGTAATAATAATAAATTGTTTTTATAATAACTTTCGTTTGTAAAAGTGATGATAATAGATTGTATTTCTTTGATTAAGCATACCTTTAAGGCTAATTTAACTTATATTATTCTTATAATTATTTTTTATATATTTTAGTATAGCAAAATCTGACTCCACAGCAGATGAATTCCAGGAATACTGGTTGCTATGTCACAGACAAATTATTTTTATTTTTTATATTTAATATCCTTCTACGCATCTTCGAAATTTTTCTTAAAAACATTATTAGTTCTTCTGGCCCTCTTTCATATTTTTCTATAATTTCTTTATACTCGAATCTATATCGTAGTTATATTGTTTCGTAAACAAAATATGTTTCTGTCTTTATGTCTATTGAAAACATTACCAAACACTTTTCCTTACATATTTACAATGTTTTGTTAGTCGATCATATCTTGGCTATTCTGTGGTGAATTATTAGAATCTCTTTCAACCAATATTAATAGAAGTTTTTGTAGTTTTAATATATTTATGGCAATATTTTGTAGTTGAAATGTAACAAAATAAAACTAATTATCATTCGAATACGATCCGATATCAAATTTATAGTATACATTAATAACATAATTATCATATACAGCCAGGGTTGTTCAGTTTTTATTGTTGATATTTTGATCAAAAAAACCATGGTTTATTTGGTTTTTTTGGTTATTTTATATAAAATTATTGTAAAATAATATATTAATTTCAATACTAATGATATAATGTAATATTAGTATGAATATTTTTAATAATAGTGCCATCTGGAGGGAAGTGTGAGTTACATAGTTGTTCCGTTTTTGTTGTTGTTTATTCGGTTTTTTTATATAAAATAATTGAATATTAATTATAATACTATAGTATCATTTAATATTTGTATTAATATTTTTAATAATAGTATATATTAGGTATATTATATAAGATTATTCATTTAACAAACATTTCTGGCCTAAAGAAATATAAAATTTAGAAAGAATTTACTGAATTAAATAATAAATATGAGTATAAATTATACTATATAGTAGATATATAATACTTTTTAATATAATATATATGAAATATCTAATAATAATTATAGAAGTATTTATAGAAATAACATTTAATATAAAAATCTATTGATACAAATTATTATATTGATAAAAACCAATATTTTTCACAACAAAAAAACAAATAAACCGCAAAAAATCAACAACCCTGTATATAGCAAATATAATATAGGTTAGCAGAAAATTCACTTAAAATGTATAATAAATATAAAACATATTATGTAAATATAATACAAACATTTATAAAGCTAGCTGATGTCTTATTTCTTTTATTATTAATTCATTGTTTAAATTAAATGTATCAATTATGTCTTGTATAATCCGAAATTGAAAACTAATACATTACAAATATTATTAAAATTTATTTAATTTAAAAAATGTATAAACTTATAATTTTTGAAAGTAGTTACTAAATTATTAATGATAATTATTTCTTCATGAATTTTCAAATTAAGATTCTGTAATTTCTTAAATGTTAGACAAGTTCTTTTCGAAATCGTATTAAATATTCCCAAAAAAAACCCACCATTCCTTCTTTAATAAATTAATATCTTTCTTATAAATCCCTACTAATTGATTATATCACTATAAATCAATTGTATATAAATGAATCAAATGATAAAATGTGTATTGTATTATATTTAATATCTATAGATATAATACTTAAATGAATATATTTATATATTTTAATATTTATAGGAAATAATATGTATTTATAGAAAATAATATGTAGAAAATCAGAAATAATTTGTGTGCCATAATTTTTTTTTTATTATTCATTTTAATGATTATTAATTGAGATATATTGATCATAAAATTATATTATATATATATTCATAATTATGATAACATTTATGATATTCATCATTATGATAAAATATACAAAAATAATGATTTTCATTTTAAAACAAATATATAAATGAATATTTATACTGAATATTCCTTATATATTGTATATATATGTATACATTTTATACTTGTTGGCCAGTTAAATTATTTAAAAAATATACTAACAATTAAATATAATTAGTTAAAATGTATAAAATAAGAGAAAAAGTAAAAAAGCCCAAAATAAAATAAAAAGCCCAACATAAGTTATTTTGGGCTTTTCAAAATTCTTATTTTGGGCTTTTGATTTTATTTTGGGCTTTGGCCCAAAATAACTGGGCCTGTACATTATATAATATAATTATTTTACTACGAGAATTTATTTCAGTCATTGCTTTTAAATTATTTTATACTGTATCATTAATTGTAGTAATAATGTTATTTTCTAATTCTGTATTTACAATATCAGCATATGTTTTAATGTTATCCTTTAAATTAATTGTATTAAAATTGGCAATTTTTCTTTAAGATTATTTTTAATTCATTGATTATTTTATAATTTTCTTCTAATACAAATTGTATGTTTTTATCAAATAATTCATTAATATAATTTTTAATTCACTTTCATAATTATAAGTAGTCATTCTATTTTTTATTATGTGTGTTTAATTTGATATGTGATATTATACGAAATATTATACATCTATAAATATGCCACAAAGTTATACACGTGTATATATGCACATTTTTGTATACATACTAATTATTAGTTATTAATAATATCTTATATATATACATATATATTAGTTATGTATACATAATATTACAAGTTAGATATATTATCAGGAATGCATATAATAGGAATACTATTTAATATTTAATATTATTAATGTATTGTTTGTATAAATGTAAATATATAAAATATCGACTTATCTGATTTTATTATATTAGATGATCTTAAATATATATGTATATAGTAATCTATTCAGTAAGTAATATTTGATTCAGCTGTAAATTGAAATTCGAAGGGACCGACAACATTTTTCTGAGATGTCGGGTTTATGAGATATCGAATTATTCTAACATACATTTGCTTAGATAAAAACCAAACTATCATTCGTAAAAAGTCCTAATTATAAGGGTTTTCTGAGTTAGTGGAAGTTAGACATATTATGATTCTAAAATTTCGATAAATTAGATATGCTTAGGTATACCTATAGGTTATAGACTAGAATAGAGATTCTATACTATAATATCCAATACTATAATATTCAATACTATAATATCCAATACTATAATATTCAATACTATAATATTCAATACAATAATATTCAATACTATAATATTCAATACTATAATATTAAATACTATAATATGTAAAACTATAATATTATATATATACTATAATATTCTATACTATAATATTATATACTATACTATTATATACTATAATGTTCTATACTATAATATTCTATACTATAATATGCTATACTATAATAGTCAATACTATACTATTCAAGACTATAATATTCAATAATATAATATTATATATATTATAATATTATATACAATAATATTCAATATTATAATATTATATACTATAATATTAAATACTATAATATGCTATACTATAGTATAGAATAGTATAGTATATAATATAATATTATATATAATATTAAATACTATAATATTCTATACTAAAATAAGATATATAGTATAATGATATGACATGTTGTACATGTATGTGTCATCTATTATATGATATATCAGTACATATTAGCATATCAGCTCATACTAGACAATGTATATACATACGCATAAGATTATGGCTCCTCTCCAATAAACTACTAATTAATTCATCGAAGACTACTGTACTTAACATATCTACTTCTAGTACTACATTTCCAAATATTACTCTAAATAACATTATTATTTCTCCTTCCCATTCCTCCAAAAACCTAGGATTATTATTTTATTACAAAATATCATTTAAGAATCACATATTATCCATTACAAAATCCTACAACTTACATCTCTTCAGAATTAAAAAAAAAACGGACATCACTTTACAGAACCTTAATAAACTATAATAAATGCACTTGTAATTTCTCGACTCGACTACTGTTCTTTCCTACTGAATTCACTTCCTTCCAAAGCTACTGCTCAACTAAATAGGATTATCCTTTCCTCAATACGTACTACTTAATGCATAAAACGACTGTATCACTCTACTAGAACATATCATCAATCATCTCGTATGTGGCTACCCTTCATCCTCAGGTGTATATTACGTATACTATCTATAATCCATAAATCAATATATTCTTTCACCTCTAGCTATATCTCTGATTTAATTAAAAAACTTACAATATTACCTTCTCTTCATTACCAAATTGCTACTCTACTTATCGCCCAGAACTCTGGTAAAACTTCCCTAAATTCTAGAGCTGAAAATTCTGGTACCACACTATTGAATTACCTCATTCCTACCATTCGTTCTATTAGATCCCACAAAAGATTTATAAATCTTACTTCTTCTTTTCTCTCTACTTATAACCATTAAATCTTCCAACTTATTATTGTTTTCCTTGTTATATTCAACGTATATTATTATTAAATTGTTACTGTATTATTATTATATTATTAGTATATAACACTCATCTATATCAATGCAGTCTATAGTATATAACACTCCACTATATCAATGCAGTCTATAGTATATAACACTCCACTATATCAGTAAAGTCTGTAGTATATAATACTGCACTATATCAGTGAAGTCTGTAGTACATAACCCTCCTATATATCACATATTTTATTGTATGTATTATATTCAATGTATATATATAATTAAATTGTTATCGTATTACTGTTATCTTATTATTATTTTCTTCCCGCACGAGCGAAGGGATCTATATGACCCTATGTTAGTGCATAATAGACCAAATGGCATCATCGTCATCATCATATACATATACGTATATGAAATACAACATTTTTAGTATATGAGTTTTCTATTATTATTGATCAATAATTCAATTACATATTCTTATATATACATAATATATATTATCGTAATATATTCCAAGAATGATCTTCATATAATATATATATATATATATATATATATATATATATATCATATTTTCATGTTAATATACTATAATATAATATTATTTAATGTTAACAAAGTATTATTTATTTATAAAATTCTATAAATATACATATTATTTGACAAATGTATGTATTTATTGGTAAATTTTACTATTTAGTTTGAACTTGATCCTACACAAGGTTTGTAAAATAATAATTAAATATATAAATATAATTATTATATTGTATTTAGAATTCATTTATATTTATATTTATATATTTAGTAACCTTGAGTCTTAAGATGTATGTATCGAATTATTTGATAAAACAATCAATACAAATCTCTACAATATATTATTTATAAAATAAACCCAGTTATTAAAGTTATTAAACACAGTTATTAAATATATATATATATATATATATTATAATAATATTAGTAGTTTATAGTAGAAATATTGAAAACAAAATTTAATTATAAATATTTAGTAAATAATATAATATTTAACCAAAGAGCAGATATTAGGGGAAATATGGGTAATATTGTAATGTGGCCACTTTTAGATAATGTTGTATATCTTTATAAATATTAGTTCTAATTCGATAATCATTTCAATATATACACCATATGATATACAAGATGACTGCCGAATCAGTTTTCATTGTAGCATACCTAATTGAATTTATTTAGGTTTCCACCATTTGCGGGTAATATGGGCAAGTATTTATCCACTAAATGGTGGTACTTTATATAAAGTTTAGACCAATGATATCACCTCAAGTATAATCTTAAATAATACACGTAATTTTGATAAATTGATGCTTTTAATGGTATGGTGTTAAGAAGATTGTGGCGGGCGTTTCCTACTTATCAAAAACGTACAAAATTGCAAAGTAATACAAGGCTAATAATATTTTTGTAAATTATCATAAATATTATTCTATTGGTTACCACTAAATTCTCTTAAATTCTTTTCGCGTGTTTTAATAATATATTTCATTGGCTATTTTTCGTGTATATAATAGAAAATATATACAATTTATTAAATTTGAAAAATATGAAATAATTATACTATTGGAAAGAATATGACATAAAAGAATAATTTATTTTATCTCAATTATAAAATACATGTACTCTTACAAATCATTTTATATTTATATTACACTTATATAAATTTTATAAAGTTATGTATATAAATATCGAGTTGTCATTGTCTCGATAAGCAACATTGCTTCTATAATTACCTAAATCTGATAATAATAATAATAATAATAATAATAATAATAATAATAATAATAATAATAATAATAATAATAATAATAATAATAATAATAATAATAATAATAATAATAATAATAATAATAATAATAATAATAATAATAATAATAATAATAATAATAATAATAATAATAATAATAATAATAATAATAATAATAATAATAATAATAATAATAATAATAATAATAATAATAATAATAATAATAATAATAATAATAAATATCTAATATTTCACCTACAAGTGCTTTTGAATATGATGCACATATTAGTGACCATTTTTCTATTTACTCTGATTTAGTAATCCCAGATAATTATTTAAATTCTGGCAATCTTAATCACAATAAATGTTCAATCCAGCGACTTAACTATAATAAAAGTGATATTGCTAGTATTACAACTCATATCTTGTCACTAGACTGGACTAATATTCTATCCTTGTGCAATGATTGTAATGAGCTAATCAACACTTTTATTAATATTACTAAGAATATCATCGAGTTATACACCCCTACTTTTTCAACTAAAATTTATAAATATCCCTTATCTATTAAGAAACTACTAAATAAGTGTAGAGTCTTACATAGAAATATAAATGATACAGATACTCATACTGTTTGGAGGTATAACCAATCTTTACTATCAGATAAAATAAAGCAATATAATATTGAAGTTGAACACAAAATGCTCTCATCAAATAAAAAATCTTCTTTTTATAATTATATAAACACCAAATTAAATAACAAAAATCTCATACCTACACTCTGAAATCGAGTTGATCATAATATCATTTATACTAATGACTTTGATAAAGCAGATTGTCTTTCTGACCAATTTTCATCTGTTTTTCTCAAGTCACATATTTCTTATGATCCTTCTATAATGAAAGATTCTAGGTTTAATGATTTTCCTATATCTCAGGAAATAGTAAGGAAATTTCTTTGTAAATTACCACCTAAATTTAATTCATCTCCTGATGGTTTACCCAAAGGTATGCTTAAGATATTATCTTATTAAATTTCTTATCCATTATCTATTGTTTTTCAACGTATTCTAGATGAAGGTCAATGCCCTACTATATGGAAGTTAGCTAATATTATTCCAATATTTAAAAAAGGTGATCATTCATTACCATCAAATTATCGTCCAATCAGTTTATTGCCATCCACTCTCATTATTTTTGAAAAAATATTATCCTACTATCTATTATATTATTTAAGATCTAATAAACTATTATGTACTGAACAATATGGATTTTTAGCCGGTAGATCCACGGAACTACAACTTATTGAATTTTATAGAAATATAAGTAGAGCCACTAACCATTCTTTTAATACTGATATTATATATATCGATATGGCTAAAGCTTTTGATAAAGTTTGCCATTCTAAACTTCTAAAGAAGATGTCTAAATTGGAGATCGGTGGTAATGTCCTTAAGTGGTTTAGCTCATACCTTACTAATCGATTTCAAAGAACTATGGTAAATGATGAATTTTCTGATTATATTCATGCAAGTTCAGGTGTTCCTCAAGGTTCCGTTATTGGACCTCTTTTATTCTTAATTTATATCAATGACCTCCCCTCGATATTTACATCACAGTTAACATGCTCTCTTTTTGCCGATGATGCCAAAATATCTCTATCGTATAGGAATATTACTGAACGTAATATCCTTCAATCAGGACTTAATGATCTATATGATTGGGCAGTAAAATGGAACCTTCAAATAGCTTTTGAAAAATGCGCATTTATGTCAATCGGAAAATCTGATATATCATTCTATTCGCTAAATAATACCGTGATTCCTAAATACTCTAATTTTCGAGACCTTGGTATTGTTTTTAATGATAATATTAAATTCAATATTCACATTAATAACATATGTAGCAAAGCCTATGTGATCTCTAATATCATTTTTAGATGTTTTACTACAAATAATTCATATTATCTAGTCAAAGCCTATACAACCTATATACGGCCATTACTCGAATATGGTTCTTCCATTTGGAATCCAGGCAATGACTTTAGCGGCCTAAAAAAACTTATTGAAAAAGTTCAACATAAATTTACTAAGCGAATTTACTTCAGATGTAACTTTATTAAATCAACTTATGATACTAGATTGTGTTTTCTCAATTTAATGAATTTATCCCACCGCAGATTAAGAGCTGACCTGATTCTGGCTTTCAAGATACTGAACAATCTCGTTGATATTTATAAATCATCGGTATTCACAACTTATTCAACAAGTAATCGTGGACCTCTAATTAAAATACGCAAAGACAAATGTATTAATAAATCAACTATAAATTCATTCAGCAACAGAGTGAGTACCGCTTGGAATTCACTTCCTCGTTCTGTGGCTTCGTCTAAATCTTTAAGCATATTTATTACAAATATAGATACTATTAATATTAATGGAAATTTTTATTCTCAACATGCTTAAATGTAATGTCGTTATTTTTATAATTTTATTGTTTTTTTAGTTTTCGTTTTCGTTTTGTACTTTATTTGGGTATTTGATCTTACAAGCTGTATACTCATTTGATATTCTAGGTGTGGAGAGATGTCAAAAAACCAAAATGCAGGGACCGTCCATCCCTCAGGATTTATGGGCATATAATCCTATATGGGCCTGACCAACCCGAGACCTCTTCCCTAGTTATTTGATGATGTGTTCAGCACGTTTGATCAAAATCCCAAATATTGCTTTATTATTATTTTATTTACTTTCGGTGTGTGTAAATCACAACTTATTTATATTTGCTAACTATTATTTATATATTTCTGTCATTATTATTTATTGTTATCCATCGTTTTGATTCTAATCAATAAACTATTATCTATTTATCTATCTATCTATCTATAATAATAATAATAATAATAATAATAATAATAATAATAATAATAATAATAATAATAATAATAATAATAATAATAATAATAATAATAATAATAATAATAATAATAATAATAATAATAATAATAATAATAATAATAATAATAATAATAATAATAATAATAATAATAATAATAATAATAATAATAATAATAATAATAATAATAATAATAATAATAATAATAATAATAATAATAATAATAATAATAATAATAATAATAATAATAATAATAATAATAATAATAATAATAATAATAATAATAATAATAATAATAATAATAATAATAATAATAATAATAATAATAATAATAATAATAATAATAATAATAATAATAATAATAATAATAATAATAATAATAATAATAATAATAATAATAATAATAATAATAATAATAATAATAATAATAATAATAATAATAATAATAATAATAATAATAATAATAATAATAATAATAATAATAATAATAATAATAATAATAATAATAATAATAATAATAATAATAATAATAATAATAATAATAATAATAATAATAATAATAATAATAATAATAATAATAATACTAATAAAACTAATTTAAAAATAAATCAAAAAGTTGGGCTAAATTTTAGAAAGTCTAATTTATATAGTATACATCAATCCCTTTCTTCTATTGATTGGAATTTATTATTATCTAATTCAACAGATATTAATAATATGTTTAATATTTTTTATAATACTTTATATAATATTATTAATGATAATGTTACAGCTTATAAACATATCAAAAATAAAAAAACGTATCCAAAATATATTCTACGTTTAAAAGTAAAATGTTTAAAATATTATAAAACTAGATTAGATTCACATAATAATTTTATAAATTGGAAAAATTATTAAAAAATTATTAGATTATAACATTAAAAAATTAACTATCGATAGAGACAAATTAATTTTATCATCTAATGACAAATCACGATTTTATAATTATATTAATTCAAGATGTTCCTCTTTTTCCACTATAGGTCCCATTAAATCAGACGATAATACATATATTTTTTCAGATACAGTTAAATCTAATATACTCAATAATCAATTTTCTTCTGTATTTATTAATGATAATGATAATATTCCTCATTTATCTCCACCTAAACATAATTCAACTATAAATAACTTTTTATTCTATAGGCATAACATAAGAAAGCATCTAATAAATCTCTCACTATCATGTACATTGCCACCAGATAATATCCCTTCAATATTTTTCAAACAATTCTCATATGAACTATCTATTCCACTTACGATATTATTTAATAAAACTTTATCAGCTGGTGTATGTCCTGACATGTGAAAAGTAAGTTATATAGTTCCGATATTCAAAAAAGGTGACCCTTCAAATAGAGAAAACTATAGGCCGATTTCAATTACCTCAATTATGTCTAGAGTATTAGAGCGTATATTAGTTGAGGAAATTAATTTGTATCTAGAACGTAACTCATTAATTACTGATTCTCAATTTGGATTCCGTCATAAAAAATCTGTTGAACTGCAATTATTAAATTGTTATACTAAATGGATTACTGCAATTGATAAAGGCAGTTTTGATATCATATATCTTGACTATGCTAAAGCTTTTGATAAGGTCTCTCATAGTAAATTACTTGTCAAATTAACTAATTTAGGTATATGTGGTAACATACATTCTTGGATAAGTAGTTTTCTATCTGGTAGATCTCAAAGAGTAAGAGTTAACAATCAAATGTCTGATACAGTTAAAATAATATCTGGTGTTCCACAAGGATCTGTAATAGGGCCTTTACTCTTTCTAATATATATCAATGATTTAGTCGAAGTGATTGATAAAGATATATCCATTAATCTTTTCGCGGATGACACTAAATTGAGTTTTATATCTAATGACATAGATCATAGATATAAATTACAACATAATATTGATAAATTTTATGAATGGTCTAATTCTTGGCAATTAGAAAACGCTGCAAAAAAATCAGCTGCTCTTACATTAGGTAATACTAATAAACCATTGTATACTATAAATAATGTTTCAATAGTAAACTGTAGATCGTATCGTGATCTTGGTATCAAATTTGATCCATCATTACATTTCTCTGAACATATTGGTGTGTGCTGTACAAGTGCATATTGTGTTATCAATCGTATATTTCGCTGTTTCATTACTAATAATATGCCAGCTATTAGAAAAGCATATATATCATATGCTAGACCCCACCTTGAATATGCGTCGACAGTCTGGAATCCGGGATTAGATGCCAGGACATTCAAAGGACTGCAGATAAAACTAGAGAAGGTCCAACAATTCTTTACGAGAAGATTAATCGAGAGATGCGGTTTACCTTATAAACCTTATAATGAAAGATTAATATACCTAAATCTAGATTCTCTAGAAATCAGAAGAACTAGATTTGATCTTGTTATGGTATATAAGCTATTTAACGGATTGGTATCTATGAATACATCATCTATTATTAATATCAAAAAGACCAACTACAATACCAGAGGCCATTAGTATGAATACATGTAAACTAAATGTAACAAAAAATCTACTAAATAATCGAATAGCTAAGATTTGGAATGGTCTTGATGAACATATTGTATTAGCAAATAGTTTATATACCTTTAAAAATCATATTAAAAAAATTATAACTTAATATTTATTTATACATATATATATATATATATAAGTATATATATATAATTTTATAAATTATTAATTTTAATTATTAATTGTTTTTATCACCGGTAGCACATGTGATACGTTTCTAATTTACTATTGTTATTTTTATATGTGTACTATCTACGTTTTGTTGTCGTTTTGTGAATTTATCACTACATATTGTTAATTATTACTAAATCGAACTTGAAAAATTCATAATAAATATTCATTCAATTCAATTCAATTCAATAATAATAATAATAATAATAATAATAATAATAATAATAATAATAATAATAATAATAATAATAATAATAATAATAATAATAATAATAATAATAATAATAATAATAATAATAATAATAATAATAATAATAATAATAATAATAATAATAATAATAATAATAATAATAATAATAATAATAATAATAATAATAATAATAATAATAATAATAATAATAATAATAATAATAATAATAATAATAATAATAATAATAATAATAATAATAATAATAATAATAATAATAATAATAATAATAATAATAATAATAATAATAATAATAATAATTTATATATATATATACATATATATACATATATTTATATATAAATATTATAATAAATTTATATTTATTATAAAAATTTAGATAATACATTTTTTGGTAAAAATGCAATTTTATTTGGACTTATATGTATCGGTCTACTATGTTATGTAGGATTTACAATGACAAATAAAGGTTACTTTATATATATATATATATATATATATATATACATGTATATTGAAATGTTAGTTATAATTACAATCTATATCTAAAAAAATAATTATATTTATTAATAATAAATTAAAAATATGTACATTAAAAACGAATGATATTCAACAAAAATATAAGATAATGGTTTATCGAGAGGTAGTAATTATTAATCGGGTCACTTTCTGGAAAGCCAGAATTCCCTGGTTCGAATCCGTGTATGGCATGTGTCTTAACTAACGTTTATCAATAACTTAATAAACATTACATTTAAAAACATAAGAAAAAATGAAATGTGTATTGAATTTTCCATTTACTTCTCGAGGGGGCCATTTGTATCCATTATTATTATGCGTGACTCAATAAATAAATATATGTATAATTATAAGGGTAGAAATGAATTACGAACTAAATATACCAGTTGTATTGTTAATGGACAACAACATCATTATTTCCGACAATATCAGATAAATATAATATATTACTTTGAATCCATATATGAGATAACATTATATACTAGTGAACTAACATAAAAAAGACAATTATTCTAATACATAGTAGTATTATTATTATTATTATCATTATTATTATTATTATTATTATCATTATTATTATTATTATTATTATTATTATTATTATTATTATTATTATTATTATTATTATTATTATTATTATTATTATTATTATTATTATTATTATTATTATTATTATTATTATTATTATTATTATTATTATTATTATTATTATTATTATTATTATTATTATTATTATTATTATTATTATTATTATTATTATTATTATTATTATTATTATTATTATAATTATTATTATTATTATTATTATTATTATTATTATTATTATTATTATTATTATTATTATTATTATTATTATTGATTGATAATTTATTTAAGCAAATACATAGCCGAAAATATAATCGAAAGTATAAAGTATAAATATTTGCTAACGATAACATACGTTATAGAAATAAACAAAGAATAATACGAAATTAAAAAATTAAAGAAATTAAAACGTTTTACAGTTACCGTAAAAATAAACGAAAAACAATCGAAAGTAAAAATAAATCATATAGTAAAAATAAAGAAAAATATTCAAAATAGAAATAAAAGATAGCGTAAAAATAATCAAAAATAGAAATAAAATACATTATTTTTTAAGTGTCATCGAAATATTCAATTTCTACTTTAACTTTATAGAACTCTTCTTATCATGTTACCCTGTTTTAGTAATAAATTATTAGTTATATAGTTTAATATTTAAATGTTAAATTTAAAATATATTATAAACAGAACATGTTAAAAATCAAATAAACCAATACTAGAATAAAACATATACTAGAATGAAACAAACAAACACTGTAATAATAGTAGGTAGTACTTTATTAATTTTATATTTTAATTGTAAGTATTTATAATACATTTGAAACATATATATATATATATAAACAAAACAAGTTACAAATAAAATAAACCAATATACCTATACAAAAACAGTTAATAACAATTATTATTATTATTATTATTATTATTATTATTATTATTATTATTATTATTATTATTATTATTATTATTATTATTATTATTATTATTATTATTATTATTATTATTATTATTATTATTATTATTATTATTATTATTATTATTATTATTATTATTATTATTATTATTATTATTATTATTATTATTATTATTATTATTATTATTATTATTATTATTATTATTATTATTATTATTATTATTATTATTATTATTATTATTATTATTATGCTAGAGGTCGCATAGTCTGAGTCTTCCGAGCTTTGTTGACAAGTTGTTTTAATGATACCACTAAGAAGCTAATGTGCTGATGATATTCGCTTACGAGCGGATTAACCTCTAGCAGGTCAAAATTCAACTTCAATACGTGAAGAAGGCGAATAACAGCCGCAAGAAGTTATATTAGTAATATTATTATTAAGATTTTAATGATGAACTTCTTATAAAATGTGTATCGTTTGAATTAAAAAAACTAGAAACCAAATAAAAAAATCTATAATAATATTTATTTATTGAATCTCGTTTAATAATAGCGGATACAAATCGACCCTCAAGAAGTTGTAGAATTATATATATATATATATATGATAATATATGTTATAATGAGCTATATGGCCCCAGGACTATAAAAAATGAATAGTAATTTTTTATTAAGTTTTTACAAGAGAAAACAAAAAATTCCTGGAGTCCAACTCGCTTACAAGTAATTACTAGCGTATAATTGTTCCACTAAGCCATAGACCCCAACCTGAGATAAATACTACCGGTGTAATATGATCCCCAATAAGTACGGATAATAAGTGCGGATAATAAGTGCGGATAATAAGTGCGGATTGATATGATTGACGATTAACTCGTAGAATTTATTACCGATGTCTGAAATAACTATAACTAAACAATATCGACTAATAGAGAACAACGTGTATCCTACATCTCCAGAAGAAAGGTGACTAATCAGTTATGTGTAATTACAGATCAACACTGACTTGTATTGCAGAACAATTCTATAATATCGTGCTTCGAAAAAGAATACATCCCGACATTTATCAAGATGTTCGATCAAAACGGAATATTTTATTCAAAATATTACAACTGCCAGAAAAATATTAACCTTACTAAGAAATTTTGGATCAGGAACAATCTCTAGATGCCATTATAATTATGGATTTGTCGTTATACGTATAATTAAAGACTAAACTAGTTATAGACTTTCTGACCGAAATCATGTTGAATATATACCGAATTCGAAACTTTTATTATAATTTAGTTAACAAAATATATAAAAAATTGAATAGTATTTTGTCAATTTATAAAGCTCCATTTTCAAATAAGCATACACATAATTAAACAAGTAAACACCCACTTGTATAGCTTCACCCGTAATCATATAATTATATATATATATATATATATATTCATACTAAATTAATCAATAAATAGGTAAGAAGGCTAAAAAAAATCATAAAAAAGAGAACTGTTAGTATTATGCAATTATGAATATATATATAATATATATATATATATATATATATATATATATATATATTATTATAATTAGATTTGTTTAATTAGATAATTATAATTAGAATAATATTATTGATTTTGATTAAAATAATTATAATATAAAATTATCTTATGAATAATACTTTTAATTTATATAATAAACAATATTATTAATCAGATTATGCAACACATAATGAAGAAACTGGTAATAATACAAACGTTAAAGGTTAAATATACTAAATTATGAATAAATACACGTTCATTAATATATTTCACAAATATATGACAATATATTTTGTAATGCATACTGATTCAAATATATTTTAATTCATGACAATTAAATTACAAATCTATAAACAAAAATGTATAATATTAATTATTTGAATATATCTATTAATTAATTAATCAATGCATAATATAATTATAATTATTATATATCGGCAATATCAAATATAATTTAAATATGATATAGAATCTATAAATTATAAAAATAATAGATCCATAAAATCGCACAGGTGGCAACCTGTAATACTAATATTGTTAATTTATTTATTAATTTTCGTGCGGTTTATTCTATTTTATTTTATTATTAATGGTATTTATTGTTTTGCCAACTTTTATTATTTGTATTCTATATATACATTTTTGAGAAATCATATATAATTTATTTAAGTGTTTAAATAAACTTTCAATTAATCAATCAATAGAATATATTATATATAATATTAAATTATTAATATATCGATAATTATTATTGTAATTAAATGAATACAATGATAATATATATATATATATATATATATATATATATATATTAAAAATATCTACAATAAAAATAATGCAATTTATATTTAAAAGTATATTTTAAAGGTTGTTAAACTATTATAAACCAGCTGTAATGAACAATAATAATTATAACACTATTCATATATAATAAATGAGTTTATTTATGTATGATGATGATGATATTGAGTTTATTAGCACTAAAATAGGGGCATGTAGACCCCTTCGCTCGTGCGGGTATTAATGTATTATCAGAATATATAATTTTTAGTTAATGTATATATACAAATATATATTGTATTCTAAAAAATATTAATAATTTATAATAATGATATTATGATATTTATATGTATATTCAAATTAATAATTATAATTATATATATATATATATTATTTTAGAAGAGGGATATACAAATATTATAATAAGCGATGTTCGTATACTTATAATATATAATTTAATATAAATATAAATTATATATATATATTCTATTTAACTAATATATATACAATTAATTTAAATACAATTAATGAAATATATTTATCCATCGAAATTATAAATTTAATAATTCTTAATATATATAATTATATAATATTTCATTAAAAATAAATGAACTTTATATACTCGATGATATATTTATTTATAGTAAAATATTTAAGATTCACCAAATAATATTCATAATATGTTACCAATACGATGATGTATATATATATATATATATATATATATACTCTATATAGTCAATATTCTGTTATTCTATGTTTTTCTATTAATATAACACTTTAAACGTGTCGCGCACTGTTCCAAATTTAATGAATTAGGGTGTATGCGTTTATTTGCTATGCTACATATTAGTAAACGTACACATTATTTGTTTGTATTTATAATAATATATAGTTACATTTATTTAATATATATATATATATAAATATTGATTATTTTATATAATTAAAGAATTATAATTAATTGTTTATATGTACAGGCAAATAGTACTAACGATCCGAAAGTATGATGAAAAAATGATAAATTCGATGTAATGAATAAATAATACATAAACCAATTTGTAAAGAGGTATATAGATGTTAAAATATAACTCATTAATAATATGAATAATAAAGTTTTAACTGTGAATCTTATATCGATAGTTTTCATACTCATAAGTAGTACCAAATTATCTATAATCTGAACCTAACTAGCTATGAAGTCAACTTCATTTAAATAGTTGGTAATATCCAGGATAGAGTGATGTCATCTTTCGAGGAAAACATGGCTGTGTTCAAATTATATTGCATTCACGATATAGTCAAATATAGGTACCGGAATATACCAACGTATTCACAATTCATATTGAATACATGGTATATCGATAACGATTTCTGTTTACCGACCGAGTTACCGTGACATTATTTATATTAATTATCGGGCATAATTATTAAATTAGTTTAGAATTATCAATATCAGATTAATATATTAATGAAATAATGCATATATAAAATGTTATTTTATTTCTATTGATAATTTTGTTACCACTATGAAACAATTTAATATTTATAATGTATATAATTTAAATATATAAACTCTCGTAATAATACAAATTACACACTACGACGTACAGCTGAAGTACAGTGTACGCCATACTTGCGTCCCAAACGTCTCTGTGTCTGTAAACATACATAAATATATGAAATAAATGTAATATGCCGAATTGCCTCTATATCGTTTTGTTATGAAATAATACGTAAACTGCTTGATTAACTTTATTAACCAAAACACTTTTCATTACAATTTTATCAGTGCACGACGCTCATTGGTTGATATCATCGAATTTATGTACGCCACTCTATACTGAAATATTAGTGCATTGTGTACATATTCGCTAGATCTTATATATTGCGCAATATCAATATATGAAATAAATAATATAGAGGTGTCTTAAAAATCCGGGTGATCCCGATAAATATATATTATATTTATAAATTATATAATTTCGAAATATATAAACACACACAAATGTATATAATGTGATGTATATATTATTTGCAATATTTTCAATTGGATTTATATATGACACAGTTTCGTTAGTACTTAAAACTTATAATGCTAATTTAGTCACATGTATATATATTGAAACGTATGCTTAAAAATGTAATAACTTACTTACGTGTGATTTACCCATATTGTATATAAATGTAATATATAAGTATTATGTAATATGATGATTTGTTAACTATGTACATATATATCACAAATTATTGATGTATGATGAAGCATAAAGTAATAGGTATATTTTATTATTAATATTTGGTAATTTAATGATGTTTACGTAATTCATATAATAAAGTTGTTCAGTATTGAACACCAAATTCGATATAAACCATATTATAAAATGTAGTTATTGTAGAGAAATAAATACAGTTTGTATGTATGTAGTATAATGGTTATCAAGATAGAAAGATAGATAGATAGAAAGATATATTCACCCCAATAGTGATGTATACACACAAGCGTAAATAGACGTATCCAAATAGCTTTATAGTAATTGATAATATTCGCCTTAAACCCTTGACTATTGATGATACATATAAATACTTAGGTATCGAAATAGGACCTATAGATAATAAAAATAATACAATAGTAATAGAGTTAACATCTAAATTAATATCAATAACTAAAGCATTATTAAAACCTCAACAAAAACTTGATATACTCAAATCTTATCTGTTACCAAGTTTATTACATAGGCTAACTTTCTCTAATATATATCTTAATTCATTGAAAACTATGGATAGATCAATTAGGTCTTTTGTTAGACGGTGGTTGCGACTACCCAAAGATACTTCCCTTGGTCTATTTTATACACCATGTAGTATTGGAGGATTGGCGATCACCCGTCTATTTTTAACAATACCAGTTATGCGCCTCAAACGAGTAAACTCTATACGTGGAAATGATGATCCTATAATACAAACCCTCCCAAATAATATTATATTAAAATGGTCATCTCCAAGATACTATGATAATACATTATTTACTACTAATATCGACATTAAATAATATCATACTAAATATCTTATTAATTCGGCGGATGGACGAGGTCTCGATTATGGTAACCACGCACCTTTTATTAATAACTGGATTAAATTCCCTACTAGATTACTAAATGGCAGAGACTTCGTAGATTCGATCAAACTAAAACATGCATTATTATATACAAAATTTAGATCTAAACGAATGTTCCCTAATACGAATACCAAATGTTTAATGAGGGGATGTAATTATAACTACGATTGCTTAAACCATATAATGCAAACATGTAGTTATAATTACAATAATAGAATACATAGACACAATTATGTAAATAGTTTACTTATGTCAATACTAAACAAACATAATTATATCACTATTCTAGAACCACACATCCAAACTCGAAATGGCCTACGTAAACCGGATTTAATAATTTATAAAAATGATACTGCATATATAATAGATACACAAATATCAATAGATACAATAAATACTGATATAAACTACACAAAAAAGACTAACTACTACAATACTACAGATATCATCGCTTATGCCAAGCAAATAACGGGTGCGAACAGAATAGTATTCAGCGCATCGTGCTGGAATTGGCGCGGTATTCCTTCGGCGCTAACCACACAAGACCTACTAAACCTAGGTCTCAATAAACGTGATATTGAGCTACTCAGTATACGTGTGATTGCCGGTGGTCTCGATATTTATCGAAATTACTGCCGTGACGGATTAATGTAATATCCACATGTTATCTTGGCCTCTTCCTTGCCAACATTCTTTTATAACATTATTATTTTATTATTTTGTTTATAACGTCAATAAATGGGATAATTGTAATTGGTTGTCAAGCCAACCAATTTCCGAAAATAGAAATATAGAAAGACAGATAAATAGATAACATATTCATTGGGCATTGTCAACGTATAGATTTTGTAAATTAGGGATATCGTATACAATAGTGATATAGTGATAAGTGTGTGGTTGAGCGATTGTTAATCGTGTATCCAATGTAAGCACTTTATAGTTCAGTTGAGGGTTAGTTATGAGCGAATAAGTTACGGAAAGAAATAGATATGAGAGAAAGAGAAAGAGTTATATTTGTTATCTTAACGACCATGTACACAACTTATATGAACAACATCTATATCTGAAAGTACAACTAACTTTGACAAGGTACACGGGCATATGTAATGTACGTAATATACACACGTGTGTGTGTGAAGAGAACATCGTTACCATCAAACTCTAGCAAAACTATCGAACTAACACGAACTAACACCACATTACGACATACACCGAGCGGGATCGCTATAGGGTCAGATTAACAACTCTATCGAAGTGTATTGTATGACGGATGTCTGCAAGTAGATACCTGGTCGTAACAACATCGTTATCTAAACAAATAGTTTATCTTAACATCGGAATTAATAACGTACACAATCTATTAGATTATTGGTTGACGCCTTTATAATAATAATAATAATATTTATTTATTGAATCTCATATATATATATATATATATATTGAATACAATACAAATAGCGGAAACAAATGGACTCAAATGAAGTTATAGACGTATACATGTTATAAATAACTGTGAGGGGCCCCGGACAATACATTACAAATAGTAACATTTTATTTCTTGTGTTTTGATTTATCGTTTATTAAGTTCTTGATAAACACAAAAGATAAACAGGAATAGCCTGAAGTCGAACTCGGGACCTCTGACTTGCTAGCTTTCGATTGTCCCACTGATCCATAGATCCCAGACTTAAATATAGTAACTAATAATGTAGATAGGCTCATAGTTAAATATCTGAGCTAGAAATAGCGCGATACACCTAGTTATGTTATAGCATTGTATTGTCAGAAACGTTACTGAAGAAATCGTGTATATAACATATGTGTTTAATGTAAGCATACATGCAAGTGTGAGCAAGCATACACATAATATCGCAACGGTGTACCGAAGACGTATGCCACCTCGACTTTCCTCTCTACGATGAATATAGACAAATAAAACTCGACATATAATATAACCCAGCAAACAGTAAGAGCAGCATAATAGCAGCATAACAGAATATTTTATAGCCTCAAATAATACATTGTGCTATTATGCTGCCATTACACTGCTATTAAATGTATAGTATGATTCTATTATGCTACTCTTACTTTTAGCTGGGTGTACCGATATTCATAAGTTGAGCGACGAGTAAAACAAAGGTCTAACGAATTGTAAAGAGAATATCATATCAGCAATACTCTGTAATCAATGGTGTATGCCTAACAATAAGCCTGTGTATAATAATAATAATAATAATAATATATAGTTTATTAAGTAAACAAAAAATAAATATATAAACAAAAATAATGAAGAAAAAATAGATATAAATTGATACCCAAAACGACATGGTACAAAAATTAACAATAGGTTTATAATTAATAAAAAAATCCCTTGGTTTATGCATACCGAACATAAGATATATGAATATTATATGCAAATATGCGCATATTATATGAAGTAAAATGAATACAACATAAAAGAAAACAGGCTTAATAAATATAGCAATGTTATGTTTAAGTCAACAGGAAGAATGTAGTTCGATGATTGATGTTAGTTTATTTTATGAGGTATTTTGTGGATAAATGGCCCCACTATTATTGCTGGCCTCCTATACTTATACATCTTTATACACACAAAATTAGTATTTTCATAATCAATTTTATTGTAATCCTATTTATTTAGTATAACTAATTGAAAACAAAATAAGCATTTTTATAATTTACCTAGCACTTTAAAATCCTTAAAAAGGGCTTTAAAGTGGTGCCTATGTTGCTGATGGATAATGTACATCTGATCAGGACAGTTTACTGACGGAAACTGTTGGAGAAATCACTCGAATATTCTATATAAGTTCCATACGTAAGTACGTAGTTAGGTAAAGTAGTGTATTAATGAATTGAGATAAAGATGCAGTTTAATATACATAAGAATAGTCAATGGAATGTTAAGTAATACACTCACACACACACACATATATATATATATATATATATATATATATATATATATATATATATATATATATTTATGTGTATGTTTGTGTGAAGTTGTGCATACATAGATAGGAATATGTTATAGGTTTATGATGTATCTGCCTTTTGTTTAATTATCAGTTTGTTATTAGAATAATATTCAGAAAAAATAAACTTACTCTTACCTTGCGTAATAAATATTATTTTATGATTAGTATCGCATATATATATATATATATATATATATAAATGTATATAAATGTTTGTGAAATATATGAAATAAATCTATTAAATTATTTATACATCGTTAAACTTAAATTAAATTAAATGTTGTGTTTTAAATGGTTCACTCGATTTAGGAGTGTGCCGAACATAACTTGTATAAGTTGTATAACTAGGAGATTTCTAGCGGAAGAGCCTACGTTTTGCGAGATAGGTTTGTATGTAACTTACTGTAGTGTAGACTTAATTATTGAATAGCATATATTACTGGATGTAGTGTGGATTTCATTGTTATGTTATCGTTATAAAATATAATATTTAAAATTATATAAATATTAATAATTATCATATATATATATATAAACTATATAAAATATTAAAATAAATTTAGGATTTATTTAGTTTACAAGAATAGTAATGCTCTTATTTAGTTATGATTCACTAATACTATTTATTTATATATATATATATATATATATATATATATATATTAGATTATTGTTAAATACTTTCTACGGCTTACATGGCATCCGATTACAAATTGTTCTTTTCGTTGATATAATTAAATAACAAATGTATACAAATTCAAAATTCATCGCTTTTATAATATTATTATTATTTTTATTTTTATTTATATTTGTAAATAAGTATTATAATGCACACTATTATTATTAATGTATATTCGATATTAATATTCATGTATATCAGCCTTATGAATATTACATTTTCTTATTTTAATATTATATCATCAATATTTTATATTTTTGTTATAGGAATATTTATAATATAAGCTATTTATAGCTTCTGGATATCCTTCCATAGATTATATTCAATAATAAGGAAAAAAAATGATATTCAATTCAAAAAATGCTGGTACAATCGTCTGAAGTATAACATTTATGAATACCAATACATATTCAAATATTACATTTTTGAGAATCAAATTTGTCACCTATTAGTAGATTTTGATTTTCAAATTCGAATAGTTGTTTTTTTATTACCATTATACATAATATAGTGTATATTATTTAGTTTAATTTAACCATATATATATATATATATATATATGAATATTTATTTAGACACAAAAATCACGTTAGACGTTCTCTATTGTGTACAAAAAAATTAAATAACAAAATACACAAACAAAATATAAATCATTTGAAAACAATACAATTAATATTTACGAATTAATAACAATAAATTAGATTTAAAATACGAATAATTGACATTATTTCTTAATCCTACAGGTATCACAGTCCATATATATATATATCACAAAATACACACAATTAAACAAGTATAAGTTATAATTTGAAAAAGAAACTTCATAAAGTAATACACTCTATACACAATTTACATTTGTTTTACTATAATCAAAGTTATGGGTAAAATAGTAGTATCCGTAATCTTTTCAAATTTAATATTTATATACTATAAAATAAAAGTTGTATTTGTCATAACAATTTGTTGACGTGATTATATATATATATATATATTTAGTATGCAGTTAACAAAATCCGATTCATATTTGTATTTTTATCGTTTCCTGAGTGTCTTAATGATAATAGGTTTTAAATCGATTCCTAAAATTCAAGTTTAGGAATCGGTTTATTTGAAACCGACTCCTAATCTATTACTATAGGAATCGGTTTAACTTAAGTTGTTGATGTAAGTTTAACTTAAGTTTAGATGTAAAATATAATATTCAAATAAATATTAGTATCGTAGCAAAGTATTAACTCATATATTATAATGTATTATATAAGTTTATTTAAGTTAGATTTAAAACTTAAATTCAATAATAATAAAATTAATACACATAATTAATACACATAAATACAGTAATCCTATGTATTTATCTAAGTTATCATGATATCATTCAAGCGACATATTGAATTACAATTGTAATCATAATTATATTGATAATACAATTGGAATCATATTGAACTATTATAATATTGAATTCAATATTCAACTGCTATATATTCAATATTGAGCAATTAGTTCAACATGATTCTAATTGTATTATCAATATAATTATGATTACAATTTTAATTCAAAATGTCACTTGAATGTGATTATGATAAATTAGAAAAATACATAGGATTACTTAAATAATTTTAGTTTTAAAAATAATATTTTATTTATTAAAATCAGTATATTAACTTAAATATAAAATTAAAATAATAATTATTAATTAATTTTCATAAATAATTTTCATTCATAATAATTAAATCAATATATTAATACAATCAAAAGGTATAATATTTTATTCTTTCTAAATTAAAAAAATAATATTCCTCTAATTGAAGAAATACTTACATCAATAACTTAAACCGATTCTTAATCATTTGTTTAGAAATCGTTTTTAAAAACAGATTCTCAATAATTAGTTTTAGAATCGATAATATCGATTCCTGCACGATAAATGTAGGAATCATTTTTATAACCCGTTTTCTAAACAAACTTTACAAGAATCTATTTTCCAATTTGAATCTGATTCCTATAATAAAATCGTCGTAGAAATCGGATTTTTTTAACTCTATATATATATGCACTTATATTTACTTTTATAGTTACTTTAAATTGACACTTTTATAGTTACTTTAAATTGACACTTTTATAGTTACTTTTATATATAAATTATTTTAAAGATAATTAAATAAATTGTAATATGTTAATAAAAACATTTTTTTGATACAAATTTCAAACGCCGATTATGATAAGAGACTATTTGTTATAATTAAAACAAATTCAGCATATAAAATTGATCCGATGTACATTCTGTAAATTATATATTTGTAACTAATAAAATATTAATCAAAGATAATTATTTTAAATTAAAAGGCACAGCCAAATAAGTAATATTTACTTTAAAAAATATAGTATACCAAATTAAATTGTTTTATATTTATTATACTATAGTATATATTATATATTGCTTACTTTAATGTTAACTCTAAATATATAATTTATATAGCTTGTAATATATAATTAAATTATAATATTTCAACTGAATATTGTAATTATTGGTAAATTATTATAAACATTTATTTTATTGTTAACTAGATAGTTGGTGTCTTATTTTAATTAATAAATTTATAGTTGTATCATCATTAATAATATTATACTCATTAATAATATGTATGATATTAATTGCTATTATCATTGTTATGTTATACCATAAACCATAGTTTACTTGTACATAATTATAATTAATAATTTAATAATGAATAATATTTATTTATATACAATAAAAATGATAATTTATATAATCAATTGTTACTAAAAAATAAATATATTAGATAGATAGATAGATAAATAGTTTATTGCAACACGAATACAATTATAATAATAGTAGTGAATTTAAAATAAAGCGAAACAAACCGATACGAAACAACACATTAAAATAAATATTTAAGAAAATTGAATAACAAAATTGATTTAAACGGGATGTGTACTAAACATATTCCAAAATAAACATGAATATAGTGAAAGTGTTAAATACAACAAACTGAATGTGTGAAAAAAAAATTAGAGCGGAAGTATCGGGGTGAACAGGCCCAAATGGGATGGATACAATCCCTAGGGATGGAGATAGTCCCTGATAACGTGTGGTATGACATATTCTGCCTTCTAGAATTATGATGCACACAATCCAGATGAAAAACTCTAGCAAAATATCTAAATCAAATGAAATATATGTAGTGTTAACAAAAAAAAAAAAAAGTAAGAACATATACATATATATATATATATATAAAGATAAATAAACATCATAAGTGTGAAGTTAATAAAGATAAATAAACATCATAAAAGCATATTGAATTAATATGTATATTGAAACTAAGATTATCACAGAAAGTGATACCCAGATCTTCGTCTTGCTTGACAACAGGTAAAAGTACTCCATTCAATGAGTAAACTGGGGGGGTGGACATTGCATCCTATTCTCATAACAACGCATTTAGAAGGAGACAGTTCTAGTTCCCAGTCAAACATCCATTTTCATAGACTATTTAGAGCTTCTTGCATATCATTTGTCACGTGTAATTTAAAGATATTATAATATTATAATAGCTATAGCTAGCCTCGCATCATCTGCAAATAACGATGTTAATACATGTGGATTTATTGTATCAGGAAGATCGTTTATGTATATAAGGAATAATAAGGGACCTATCACAGAACCTTGGCGAACACCAGAAGTAACAGGTAGATACTTAGAATAGGTTGTATTTACTTTAATGCATTGAGTTCGATTAGATAAATAAGAAGCTAAACAGTTATGTACATTCATCCTAATACCATAATAATCTAGCTTATATAACAATTTTTAGTGTGACACTTTATCAAAAGCTTTATCCATATCGATATAGGTACTATCCGATGTCATATATTCATTTTTTTATATTAAAATTGAACAATAACAGTTCAAAAGCTGTAACTCCATGGATTTACCAGATAGAAACCCATACTGGTGCTCTGTTAGGATATTGGTTCGTAAATAATTGAATAAATGGTAAGAGAGTATTTTTTCGAAAACAATTAATAAACTTGGGAGTAAGCTAATTGGTCTGTAATTCACAGCGAGAGATGGAACACCTTTTTTAAATATAGGTATAATGAAAGACTTTTTCCAAATACTAGTACAAGTTCCAGATTCAAGAATAAGAGTGTATATAATCGATAAGGGATAACAAATTTCATAAGATAATTTATTTTAAATAGACTTTGGTAACCCGTCAGGGGAGTTATTATATTTATTAGGCAGTAAACATAGAAATGTTCTAACATTATTAGGAGATATAGGATAATTAGATAATTGGTTAATATTAGGTGTAGGTCTAGCTATAAAAGGAAAATTAACACTAGTACTATTATTATTAATAAATACAGAGACAGACAGCCTTTTCATCGTCAAATGTTACTATATTATTTGTAATTTAGAATAATAAAGGTGATATAGAGTTAAATGTATGGAGATTATCATTTAGGTTATTATCATTTACTTATAAAATAGCGATTTATTATTTGAATTTAATACTAAAGTTTCTTTATCAATAAAATATTTTGTAAAAGAATATCAAATTCTGATTGAAATTTTCGCCATTTCACAACCAATAGAATTGTTAATATTTTTATGCAAATGTCTGCATTTATTTAATAATATTTTGAGATGAATAGGAAATTTATATTTTTTGTGCGAATATAAAGGGGAATAGTTATTACAAATTTTAATAAGTAAATTAGAAAAATTATTTAGCATAACTGATCCATCAATATAGTTATTGAAGAAAGCATCCCAATCAGTGGACATTAGTTCTGATTTAATAGTAATAAAATCAGCTTTTCTAAAGTTGAAAGGTGGTGAACTTCGAGAATAATGATTAGACGTATTAGAAGATGAAGAATACACGAATAGATAGAAATATGATCACTCATGTGTTTCTCATATTCAAATGGATTGGTTAGAGATATTGATGAGACAATACACATATTGTTAATAAGGATCAGATCAAGGATATTAGATTTACGATTATTAAATCAACTAGCTGTACTAGAGCCTCTTTTTGAGTAAATGAGTAGAAGTATTTCTCAATCCTAGTGTGTCCAGATCCTGTTAGCCAATCAATTACGGGTAGATTGAAATCCCCATATATTAAACATGAATTCGACGTAACCAATAAATTAGAAATAAAGTCACATAGATCAATAGTATTGATTAGAGACATTGATGGTGGTCTATATACCACAATTAGTAAATAATTATAGAATAGTTTACCAATTAGTTCTAAATTATGAACTAAAGATATTGTGCGTGCATAGTATGATTTGTTAATATATAATAAAATATCACCACTATGAGGGTTAGTGATTCGATCAAGTCTGAATAGTGAGTAATACGTGCAATTAGTTTGTAACATAGAGTCAGTGAATTCTTTAGATAGCCAGGTTTCAGTGAAAATAAGAATATCGTAATCACGTGAATTAACAATAGCTAAGAGAGTGGGAAGTTTATTACAGATACTACGCGAATTAGAATAATAAACTTTAATAGTAGGACATAGTCAATTATTTGTTGTATTAGGAGTCGACTTATTTTTATCGCTTTTTTTAAATGATAATTTCCATTTCGTAAAATCCGAATTAGTATAATCTACAGAAGATTTCCAGTCAATCATAACTTTATCATTATCTAAAGAGAAATATTTTAACTCATAATTAAGAGTTCGTAAGTTAAAAACACACTTAATATTACCAGGAATAAGATCAGCACCAATAGTAAGTATATTTCGCTTAGTTCTGTCATCATATGATTGATCAGGGCGAAGAAATATATTAGGGTAATTAGTAATCCTATCTGATAAATTTATGAAAGCACTTAAAATAGATTGAACATTATGATGATTAGTATTTAAATTAATTTTATAAATGAAGCCAGATGAAATAGATATTTTATTAATATTAATTACTTACTTACATAGTCCCGTGACGTCGAACATCGTAGATGGAGCACATTTCTTCTTCCGTAACACAACTTTTTCCATTCATCTCGATTCCATGGTTTTTCTAATAAATTACCTAAGGACATATGTGTATATTCGGTTAGGTCGTTCATCCAGTTTCTCTTTGGGCGACCTATATTCCTCTTTCCTTCAACATATCCTTGCATTATTGTTTTGCATAAGTTGTCATGTCGACTTATGTGACCATAGAAGCTGAGTTTTCTTTGTAAAACAATATCCAGAAGAGCCGTATTATGACCAATTCTCTTTCGATTTCAGTTCGAACGAATAAATTAGTTATATGCTCTCTGTAGCTTATTTGAAGTAGACGTCTGAAGGCTTTGGTTTCGAAGGCGGATATCCTTTTTTGTATTCTTGGTATGACATCCACGTATCGCATCCATACAGTGTTGAGAGAACTAGTGATTTATATAGCTTACATTTTATTTTAAAAACAATTTCTTTGCTCCTCCAAATCTTTTCTAATTTCACCATTACTGATGTTGCCGTTGCAAGTTTTATACGGATTTCTTTTTTTGATTTGCATCATCGGATAGCTTAGCTCCTAAGTACTTGAAATTAGAAACATTATCTAAAGCTTTACCATACATCATAATCTTAGGCGCTTCTGTTCACTAAAGTTTTACTCTTGATATGGCTTATTTCCATTCCGAAAGACGTTGCTGCTTTTTCAAGTGTATCCGTTAGACTTTGTAATTCCGCTTCCGAGCCAGCCAATAAATCTATTTCGTCGGCAAACCTTAAATTATATATTGGTCTTAAATTAATATTATCAATGTTAATATTAATATTTAAATCATTTAATAAAAAATCAAGTAAACCATCTTCTTTTATTCCATACACGATAAAGCATTTTCTAATGTTTGTGGATATAGTGATCTCTTTAGAGATTGATTTGGCAAATAATTGATGATTAGCAACGTCAGAATAGCTTGGGCTCGATTTGGAATATTCAGATATCTTATTAGTTAAGGACTTAATATCGGTATTAATAGAATTTAATAGACTCTCATTATTTTTAATTATTGATATACATTTATTTAAGTTTGTATTGTTATTTTAAATTGGAGTAATGAGTGGTGTATTACTAAAAGAATTATCAAGGAAATCAATGCATGTATAATGGAAGTATGATGATGTGATAATTTCCGATAGGTATTTCGGAGGATTATTATTATTGGGAAATTTAGATTTAATGATTTAGCATCAAATAGACATACTAGATGTAAACTCTTCTTACATAATAAGAAACTAATATAATTAGTATCAGAGCGATCATTAGAGCTAGTAATGCAATTAATCATTTTGTATATGCATATGTATGTATCAATATGTATCTGTATACAATATATACTATTAGTTTATTTAAATATATTGAATGCAATCCATTACATGTATATCTGTATATATATATATTGATAAAACAATACAATATATTTAGTTTAATTTAAATGTATATAATGAAATAAATAAGCATATATGAACATAATGAAATGCACAAATAATTTACTTTAATTTTTTAATTAAAAATCAATATTATGATTTAGTTTTTATATATATATATAGATGTATAATGTATAGTAGGAATTTATTTATTTAGAAAATATAATAATAATCATATATTCAAATAATTATGCGAGTTAAATTAAGTATAAATTATGCAATAAATTACCAAATACCAACAATGAATACCAGAATACCAAATATTATACACCTTAGAAACTAAATTTATTTATTTTTTATATTATACAATTTATTACCAAATACCTAAAATTAATACCATATACCAAAATATATAATACTTTAAAGTGTAATTACTATAATATGTGTATATCAATATATATATATATATATATGTATAAATTATATATTAATAAATATTAGATAACAATTAGATATATATTTAGATTATTTATTATCAGATTTATAGTTTCACTTATATATAGTTTTCATATTGTGATTAATTTATATATACAGGAGTATTTATAATTCGAGAACTATTTCTATGTACCACCGCTTGTTTTACTCTTATACTCCTCAAAGATTATGAAGGAAAACCAAATGTTATTATTAGAATACATATATATATATATATATATATATATATATGTATGTGTATGTGTATGTTTGTATACCCACATACATTTCACACATTATTAGAAATAACTAAATATTTAACAAACAATTATAGGTTTAGACAATTACAACTTATATAATTAAAATATTTCTTTATATATTTATAAATATATATAAATTATATAAATATAATAATTGAATTTTTATTTAGACCCTTAAATAAATAATAAATGATTTCTCAAAAGTGTATATATAGAATACAAATAATAAAAGTAGGTAAACAATAAATACCATTAATAATAATAAAATAAAATAGAATAAGCCGTACGGAAATTAATAAATAAAATAATAATGACAAACAATATTAGTATTTCAGGTTCCCACCTGAGATCAATTGTTTTATATATTTCATGAATGTTTTATACGATTTTATGGATCTAATATAGGGCGGGAGTGAATTCCATATCTTAGGACCAATATAACTCAGTGCCCGATTATTCATTTTTGAGGGACGTAGAATAGGGATATAAGATGATATGCATGGTTTCTAAGTGATGGTAGGGAGGTTCTTTGTACTATAAAAGCAGAAATATATGAGGGGCAATTTGAAGAGTATATTGAGGAATGAACAATAGATAATATGCTATAAGCAGAGCGTTTGTTAAATGTGAACCATGGAAGTAAGTGTTGGTATGAGGAAGTAGAGGAATGATCTCGAATACGTAGGTTATATGTTATATATAACATTCAATCCTTATACGGATTGATGAACGAATAACTCGATTTAGGGGAGAGGTAGAGGATAATGGGAGATTGATAAGTATTGAGGAACAGTAATCTATACGTGATAGGACAAGGGAATTAACTAGAGTTTTAGTAAGAGATACAGTAATTGATTTTCGTATTTTTTAAATAGATGATAATTTGCAGATTTAGTGATGACAGTAAAATGAGGAATGAAGGAAAGAGTAGAATTAAAAAGTACACATAAGTTAGATAAAGTAGGAGAAGGAGATATTACAATGTTATCAATAAGAAAAGGAGGGAAGTAAGTTCGTGATGGGGAAATATTCAATAATGTAGTTGTGGAGATATTAAGGAGAAGATTATTAGAAATAAACCATTCTTTAATGTCATTAGCACAATTAGAGATTGATTATTGAGACCTGGTAATGAATTAGTTGGAAGAACATATATAGTTGTATGTCATCTGCATAAAGATGGTAATATATATTTAGATATTTAGATATTATGGATGGTAGTGGGTATAAATAAATTGAGAAAAGTTAAGGACCAAGTACTGATCCCTGGGGAACACCATATTTCATAGGAGAAGGGGAAGAAAAAGAATTATATATATTTACACTGCTACTACGGTCAGATAAATATGAAGTAAACCATGACAGGGCAAGTTCTCTAACTCCAATCAGGTGTAGACAGGACAGTAGAATGTTGTGATCAAGCGTATCGAAAGCACTGGATATATCCAGCATTACTAGTTGACAGCAATTTTTAGTATTAAGGGTAGAAGTGAGTACATCAATTACGTTTAGTAATCTGTTTCTGTGGAGTGTCCTCGGCGAAAACCACATTTTTGAGGAATAAGGAGATTATTGGCGGTTAAATAAGAGATTAGTTGATGAGAGACAACTCTTTCCAAAATTTTACTCACCAAAGGTAGCTGAGAAATTAGGCGATAATTGAGAAGTGATTCAGGATCGAGTGAAGGTTTTTTAAGAATGGGAGTGATTATTACTTGTTTAAAATAGAAGGGACAATACCGGAATTTAGGGAATAAGAGATAATGTTGGACATAGATAATCGGAGTAAAGTTTAAAAATAGATAGTGGAACAGGATCGGAGGGAGATATCGAAGAGGATGCATTTAGTAGTTTAGATATGAGAGATATATGTGGCGGACGAATAAAACTTAAGAAAACAGATATAGGTGGGGTAACTATGATTGAAGGATAGTTGGCAGTAGGCGTATATATAGTTATTGATCTTTATTATAATGGATTCAATCTTATTAGAAAATGTTTTGGAGAAAAGACAGCTTAATTGTAATGGAGAATGTTAGTTATTGATGGTAGTAATGCTGGTTTTGGGGGAGATAACAACTTATTAGCTAGTCTGAAAATTCGTATGTTATCAGAAGCAAGATCATTTATAACCTGAGTATAATAGCTAGATTTGGCTTTTTTATATATAGATTTGGATTTATATATATATATATATATATATATATATATATATATATGTCTATATATATATAAACACTTATTTTACCTACACTCTAAAAACCTATTTATACTTTATCTATAAACTGAATTCATTGATACATATTTATATGAATGAATGAATTCAGTTTATAGACAAATTCTAAGGAGTGAAATCTATCAGCTTTATAGATTCGAAACCTACAACAATATGTGCAATGTCATATCATTATATTAAAATAATAATATATATATACATATAAACTACAGTATAAATACTTACGGATTATTGATCACTTATTGATTATTTTGCAATTTATGTTATTCAGTTCATATTATTCATCCACCGAAACGAATAATATAATAATAATAATAAATAGTATGTATAATGTACCACAATAGATTAAATATTAATGATTATTAATACTTATAAGTTATTAATATTTCCTCGACTACGTCGTTTTAATAGTAGTTCCATAATTAGTATCAATACGGTATTAATATAGCAACAACAAAATAAATTCGCGATCATTCTATATGTAGTATAGTGTTAATTAACAAGTCAATACGGGTCGCGTTTCCAATAATCGTTTTATTCGAGGAGAGTCTTCGCCATGTGCTATCGTCGATACAAGATAATTATACGTCTGCTCGCTTCGACCGCTAGATCAAAAAGGCTCGTTCACCTTGGAACAATTCCAGATGTCACGCCCACAATATGTTAAGGGGCGTGCCAGATAAATAATAATAATAATACGGTTGGAGTCGGTAGCGCTCCAGAAGCAGGTCGTATCGTGCAGCAGCTCGTCGGTCTCAGTCGTCGTCGTGGTCGCAGGGTGAAGATCGGGATACGTGGTGGAGGAAATACGTGGTGACGGAATACGTGGTGGGGGAAATACGTGGTGACGGAATACGTGGTGGGGAAAATACGTGGTGACGGAATACGTGGTGGGGGAAATACGTGGTGACGGAATACGTGGTGGGGGAAATACGTGGTGATACACATTCATACAAAGTACACTACATCACATACCTCCCGGACAACGATTTTAGTGCCCACACTAAACGTACTACTAATATATAACAGAATATAGTATAATATAATATGGATATAATATGATAATGATAATGATAATGATAATGATAATGTTAATGTGCATGTCGAAGCAACATCCTACGAACCATACCGGAATCGTGTCGGAGGTGGCCATGGAGGTGGCAATACATGCATAGTGTATTTCGGTGATGGCATCCCTGATGTCATGGGTGTCGTGGGAAAAAACGCGGGGTCACGGGGGTCGAAGGTGACGTCGAGCGGTTCACGGGTGTCGTGGGGATAAACGCGGGTACCACGGAAGTCGAAGGTGACGTCGATCGGGTGTCGTTAGTAGAAGCGAGGGCATCGCGGTCGTCGAAGCGCGGATCGCTACCGCTTTCATGATCCGCAAGAATGTTGACGGAATCAGATATCTTGCGTATCTCGGGGTCTGTCAAGTAAAGCATCTCCATATGCTTTAGATTCTTTTCCTTAAACATTCTCAGTAATGACAATACTGCAAAGCGTTTATACTTGTTCGGTGGGGGTATCGCGGGTGTCGTACGTAGCTGCGGGGACATCGTGGGAGAAGGTGGGGGTATCGCGAGTTTCGAGGGGGAAGTCGTCGGGGGAGAAGGTATCGCAGACTTCGAGGGGGAAGTCGTCACGGGCGTCGGGGGAGAAGGTATCGCAGACTTCGAGGGGGAAGTCGTCACGGGTGTCGGGGGAGAAGGTATCGCAGACTTCGAGGGGGAAGTCGTTACGGGCGTCGGGGGAGAAGGTATCGCAGACTTCGAGGGGGAAGTCGTCACGGGCGTCGGGGGAGAAGGTATCGCAGACTTCGAGGGGGAAGTCGTCACGGGCGTCGGGGGAGAAGGTATCGCCGATATCGAGGAGGAAGTCATCACGGGCGTCGGGGGAGAAGGTATCGCCGATTACGAGGGGGAAGTCGTCACGGGCGTCGGGGGAGAAGGTATCGCAGACTTCGAGGGGGAAGTCGTCACGGGCGTCGGGGGAGAAGGTATCGCCGATATCGAGGGGGAAGTCGTCATGGGCGTCGGGGGAGAAGGTATCGCCGATTTCGAGGGGGAAGTCGTCACGGGCGTCGGGGGAGAAGGTATCGCAGACTTCGAGGGGGAAGTCGTCACGGGAGTCGGGGGAGAAGGTATCGCCGATATCGAGGGGGAAGTCGTCACGGGCGTCGGGGAAGAAGGTATCGCGGGTTTCCCATAGAGTTCGCTCAACATCTCTATCAGGTCTGCCCAGTCACTCTTGTGCGTAAAGCCTTCGACTCGTAACTCACGCAGTGCAATCCCTCCGACATGTTCCAACAGAAACCCTGACCGGTGTGCCACGGGGAATCTGATCTCCTCGAGATGACGTTCCAGCGTCTCGACCCACACTTCCAAATTCTCGTCTAGCGCGCCCGAGAACGTTGGCATTTGCCTTCGCGTTATGTATTTGATACCCATGTTATACACTTAGTAACGAGGAGAAGGACTTGCTATAAATTTGGGCATAGCTGACGCTGGTTTAATAAATTCCCCATATGTATGTATATGTTAAAGACATATAATATAGTACGTTAATAATAATGTATATGTACGAATTTATAATAATAATTGTTATATAATGTAATTATATAGAATAATTAATTATAAACATACGATCGAAATTTAATTGTACTACTATAAACTAATTTATAATAATAATTGTTATATAATATAATTATATAAACCAATTAATTATAAATATACTTTAAATATATATTTTAATATATATACATCACTAATACGCTTAAATATAAATATAAGATATATTATATAATAACAATAATATATAAATAATATGTAATATGATAAATAATAATATGGATATTTGTCAGTTATTTTCGAACGTTTATATAACTAACTGCTATATCGCTCGCTCTCAATCTCAATGGGATATTCTCTTTCTTCGATCCTGTTCCGCCAGCGCCAAATGTAGTATGATGTTAATAAACAAGTCAATACGGGTCGCGTTTCCAATAATCGTTTTATTCGAGGAGAGTCTTCGCCATGTGCTATCGTCGATACAAGATAATTATACGTCTGCTCGCTTCGACCGCTAGCTCAAAAAGGCTCGTTCACCTTGGAACAATTCCAGATGTCACGCCTACAATATGTTAAGGGGCGTGCCAGATAAATAATAATAATAATACGGTTGGAGTCGGTAGCGCTCCAGAAGCAGGTCGTATCGTGCAGCAGCTCGTCGGTCTCAGTCGTCGTCGTGGTCGCAGGGTGAAGATCGGGATACGTGGTGGAGGAAATACGTGGTGACGGAATACGTGGTGGGGGAAATACGTGGTGACGGAATACGTGGTGGGGGAAATACGTGGTGACGGAATACGTGCTGGGGGAAATACGTAGTGATACACATTCATACAAAGTACACTACATCACATATATATATATATATATATATATATATATATATATATATATATATATATATATATATAGAATACATCTAATATATAATATACTATATGCTAATTTCTATGAAATAAACTTACTATTTATATATATAGCATTATTTCATACGAATAGTAAGTTTATTTCATAGAAATTAGCATATAAATATATATATAAATATTAACTAATGTTGACTATAATTAGGTATTGATAACAAGAGGATGTCTATTTCAACCAAACGATACGAGAGTAGCTAATAATATGACCTGGCTGTATTATATTAATTTGATTCCCGACAATGACTTATATGACCGCACAACATCCTGTAGTAATAAATATCGTGAGTATTTCATTTCGATTATACTTAAACTCATATACTTATAGTAGAATATATGTACTATAGCAATATATTATTATTAATGTATACAAATTGTTTATATATATATATATATATATTTGTTGTATCATTAATCAAATAACTAATAGAATTTATAAATTTCCTTAAGTTACATGTTGGAGACATTGTGCAAATTCAGATGTCTGTAATATTATCACATATGGGTTCAATATAAGTTAATATACTTTTAGTTTTGTCTTACTGTTATCACATTTATATATTTTGTTTATATATGTTATATAATTATATGTTTATATATATAATTATAACTTTCTTTATATATAACCAGTAATACAATAAAATGTTGATCTATCTATCTATCTATCTATCTATATATATATATATATATATATATATATATATATATATATATATATTATAAATTTGATATTTTAAGGTATATTTATATATATATATATATATTAAGATATCAATTTATTAACTTAAATTAAAATTATATAATGAATAATACTATAATTTGGTAATAAACTAAACTTTTTAATGTTTAACGTATTGTATATGAAATCATACTACATTTAAAATGGTGCAAAAAAATAATATATTGTAATATATTTTAATATATGGTAACTTATTTAGAAAACTAATTTTATATTATTTAAAACTGCCATTATATATATTGAATCGAAATAATGTTAATTAGTAAGAAAAGCAATAACATTTCTACTCAAATAAGAGAACCAGATATTATCTCGTAATCGATAAGAGGTAATATGGCAGTCAATCGTAAAGATGGTAGTCTCCATTAAATTGAAAAATATAACAATTTAAAAAAATTAATTTATAAGCGAAAAATTTCGAATAATAAATCAAACAATATAACTAATATTTAAAATTGTTGAGACTTACAATACAAAATTAGAAAATAAATACATAGAATAAATTAGTGGATATTAGAATGAAGGATGGTAATAATGAAAAATTACGAATTAAAATAGAATGAACCTAGTATTTATTTAAATATTCAAATATTATATATTTTTATATAAATTTAATTATAATCTTTGTTTAAATAATTCAAATATAATTTGATTAATTTTTAATTATTTGAATATTTATTTAGACACAATAATACAAATATATTAAAAACAAAATATATAAAATATTTATAAATCAGTTAAAATTTATAGATGTAAAAATAATAATATTAATTTTTACGAATTATTAATAATAAATTTGATTTAAAAGAAGAATAATTTTAATTAGTTATTAAGTATACATGCAACGCATTCCTTACATAGCATGAAGCTACGCTGATTAACTGTCTTCCGTATCTTGAAAGCTTATCTTTCTGTTTTCAATAGCCAAGTGGAAGAGTTTCGTAAACACTGAATTGAAGAAGTTCATTCAATATCTGGTCTCTGAGAAATATTCGAACATTTATAATTAACTAAGTGATTATTTACAGTCAAATTCATGGAATATTAAACTATATAATACTCTCAATCGATAATGATTATCTAATAATTCTATTCAAACAATTATCAGGAAGATCATTCTATAGATAGCAAAAATAATAAATATATGTACATATACGTGAAATGAATAATGATTATATTAATAGAATTAGAATATAACTGTTATTTAACATCTCCCTATATGTTAATTGTGATGAATTTACTATTTGTTGTGTATTCGATAATTGCATTTATTTCTTATATTGTAATAATATATTCAAATATCTTATTATGTATTCAAATGTATTTGTTATGTCGATTAGTACAATTTTATTAAATAAAGTATACATATAATACAAAAATGCCTACTTTAATAATAATCCGTATTATGAAATTTATAAATATCGTATACGATTAAGTGCTATATTTATTAATATAATTATGTTAGTGTTGTTGAAATATTATATTAATGTTTTACTATACATTATCTTTTCATTATTTTTCCTTACAAATTTTATAAAAATATAGGTTGTTATTTTGCATAATTAAGTGTGCCACATAATCTGTATTACAATTAATATAGAAGTTATTTATAATAGAATTTCTCGTTATTTTTATTTGTAGGATTCCATTTATCTCATCCAGTTTATATATATATATATATATATATATATATATATATATTATATACTTGTCAATAAACTATAGTAAATTATGATATCATGAAAAATAAATGGAGGTCAATGAAACCATTAAAATTAAAGGAAACTATATCTCACGTTAAGGTAATAACCCACAAATACACACACATACACATATATATATATATATATATATATATATATATATATATATATATATATATGAAATTAATGAATTAAATCAGTGTATAGATAATGTCTAAGAAGAATGAGTGAAAACGATTAGCTTTTTTAATTCGATATCTCCTAGTAGTGTTATTTCATATTTCATCATCTTCATTCGGATAAAATACAATACAATTATATGAAAATGAATATTAAAATAAACAATGATCACAAATATAAAAGATAAAATAAAAATAACAAAGTATGAAATAAAATTAATAAATTGTTCATAATAGTAATATAATATTTATATTAATATTTGTATCACATAGTTTATGTCAATTTTAATAATATTGATATTTATATATATATATATATATATGTGTGTGTGGGTTAACCTAATAATAATTATTATATTTAGGTCCTCTTTAGGTCCCAGCAATTTTAAATAACTATGCATTCAATACCCAGAGATTATGTATATTTAAAAAATATATACGCATGTTTTTAATAAACGAAAATGTGTACTCATACATTACTATTTGTCTATTACAATTGATATTTATTTGTATTAGTATATAATATATTATATTAATCTAATGAAAAAAATCAAAAATAATCATTATTCATAATATTATATTCAATTAATTATAATAATTATTTAAAAAAATTATTAAAAATAAATATGAAATTAAAATAAAAAATAATATATAAAATATTCATATTTATATATAAATATATATTGATAAAATAGTTACTATATATTATTCAACATGATAATTAAAAAAAATTATAACTTATTTAATTATTGAATAAAATAAGGATAATTACTTAAAGACAATATTTGTACTTTTTTCTAATTTTTAATTTTATTTAAGAATGTATTCAAGGTTAACTATCATAATTAAATAATCATTTTCTTTCATTAAATATTAAGTTATTTTGTTTTGGTATATATTTTTATAAATTATGTAATTAAAAATTCATAAAAATAATAATTATTGAATATTTTATAACTGTTTATATATAGAAAATTATTATAAATTATTTAAATTGTGTATTATTATGTAATAAAGATGTATTCAAGATCAAATATCATTGTTAACTAATCATTTTCTTTCATAATAAGTTATTATATTTTAGAATAGTATGTATTTATATAAATTATGTTATTACAAATTCATAAAAAAAATAATTATTGAATATTATAGAACCTTATATGTAGAAATTAATAAAATTGTGTATTATATTTACATGAATATTTTTTCAACTTACAATATTTCATGTAATATATATTTTATTTTAATACAAGTTAACTTATTATTTACACATATAAATATTTATAATTATTATTATATACTGTAATACTAATTTTCACTTATATAAAATTTAATTTTTATTTATATTTAAAATAAATGTAAGTATAATGTATTATTTTATTTAAATTATAGAAAAAAATAACAGTGTAGATAAATATTTATAATATATTGAATTTAAATAAAATTAAGAATACATAATTATTTACAATAAATCATAATTGATAAATATACAATTATGTAGAATGAAACAATCTCCTCTAGATCTTACCCTAAGTCCACTTCATCAGCTCCGTTCGCCTTCTCCCAGGCTATCAAATACTTCATCTACTTATTCACTTTAATTGAATCCATCTACATAGTCGATACTGACTTGAACATAATCCTGTGATATTAGAAATATATAATTAGTATATAGTAATATATTGGTCAAATGTAATATTCTATTCAATATATAATACTATATTATTTATAGTTACTTATCACCTTTAAGACTCACATGTAAGTCCAATCAACATAAGCGTAGAGTTCAAATATATCATACATCATTATCTACAATACCATAATATATATAATATATATATATATTTATCAAATGCATGTAGATTTGTATATATTATAATGATATTATCTGAAACATGTATAACTAAAGTCATACAATATAAATAATCAATTGTCATCTATGTAGAGGATTCAAAAATAGTAATTCGCCTGATTCTTAAGAACAAATAAAATGGAATTATAATATATAATTAATTGTAATATTAAATTAATTGTATATTGTATATAGTGTATTAACTTAAATTAAATTAGTTAATGTATTCTATAATTACTATATAAAAATTAATGATTATAATGAATAAAATTAACATGGAATAAAACAAATTACATATAATATGATTTTGTTGCTAGTGAAATTAACAATATTTTAATTAATACAATTTAAAATATAAAATAGAATTATAATATTTATAATGTATATAGTTATATTAAATTAGATAATATGTTATATAATTACAATATAAAATTAAAGATTATAATGAATGAACTACAGTGGAATCACACATATTACATAATATATGATTTTGATGCTAGTAAAATTTACAATATTTTGATTATTAAAATTTTTAAATATAAAATAGAATTATAATATTTAGTGTGTATAATTATATTAAATTAGTTAATATATTCTATAATTACTATATACAAATTAATGATTATATTGAATGAAACACATGAGGAATAAAAACACATTATATAGATATTTATACTAAGAAAATTTACAATATTTATTTTATAAAATAAGTATATTATTGACTCAACTACTGTATTGAGTGTATATATTATATCATATATATAATATATATTAAAATTAGTTCAAATATTCTATAATTAATATATAATAATTATAAAAATTTGATATTCGAAGCGTACAATTATTATAAGTATAATGAATGAAATTCACTAAAATTAAATTAAATAAATAGATTTTTATGATTTATGTTGCTAAGGAAATGTATTAAAACAATTTAAAATTATATACCTTTAAATAATATTATATCATTATAATACATTATACCTTTAAATAATACTTTATTTTGATAATTTTTATTTTCATTAAAATTGGTTAAATGAATCTTTCAATAAGTTTATTTAATGTAAAATATGAATTAAAACCAATTTTTTAATTATTATTTCGCAATTTATAAATTAATATATTATTTATAAACATTACTAGATCATTTAATTCCAGAATATTATTACTAATTAATAATTCAAACGTATTTAATAATATTATTAAAGGTAATTGATCTACATTTAAGATTTATTTGTTAATAATTATAATAATTGTGTTTGCAATAACATAATAATATTGATATTTGATATATAGGTATGTCCCAATACTTCTATGCCATACGCAATATTTGATTTTTTTTTAAAAGTTATATAATAAAATCATATTTTTAATATTTAAAAATTATACTTTTTTCATAAAATATATTATAGTTGATAATTGTTTTGATAAGTAATCTATGTCTTATTTAATAGTTACGTGTTAATTTGAAGTCAATCCTAGAAATGTGTAGCAACCTATAATTTCAATTTTAGAATTTCCAATATATATTTTATAATAATCTAGCATTCATAACAGGTAATTTTTTTGTTTTTTCAATATTAAGTTTTAGTTTATTGATATTAAAACCAATGTACTAATTTGTCATTATAACAAGTATGTTGTTCATAATTCATTATTTTCTACATATATTGTAAGTGATATATATGCTCATAAGTTTAGATTAACATCACGACTGAATCTTTAAAAAATAGTTGGCATATCATTAATAAATAATATAAAAAGAGGCCCAAGAACTTATCCTTGTGGTACTCCATAAAATTGCTGATGATAATGAATTATGTATTCTTGTAAAAATAGATATTTTATGTTAATAACTTTTATAAATCTTTCATTTTAGCTCTGAATCCATACGATTATAATTTATCAATTAATATATTATGATATACGATATCAACAGCTTTTTAATATATAAAAATATTGTTGCTACTTTTTTATTAATATTAATAATTTTTTAAATAAAATGTTGTATATTAATAATAAAGTTGTATGTGAGTTTGGTATGAAGACATATTAATTATTATTAATTATATTATTGTTATGTATACAATTTGATACTGAATTATATATAATTTTTTAGAATATTTTATTTGTAGTAAAAAATAGTTCTATAATTTGTCATTAATTGGTTATTATTATTTTTATATATTGGTTTAAGTATTGTTTAATCTTTCATATTATCCGAATATATTGATTTATCAATACATAAATTAAATAAATGATTATGTGGAATAAATATTTTATATATAATCTCTATTCTTAAATAAATATTATAACTATTTATATATTTTGAGTTTTTTAACGTCATACTATCTTCTACATTAGTAAATTCATTTTGTTATTTATAAAAAATACAAACTTTTAGAATAATTTTTTAACAATTGTTTAAAACCATTTTTTATGATGAAATTTAAAAAGAATTATTTATAGTTTGACCAATTGTTGCAAAATACTTATTAAAGCAATTGCATTGCCCAATTTCAATTTCTAATATATTTTATAAATGATTTATATATATGTATTTATATATTATTTATATATATTTTTTCATATAATGGCATATTAAATAGAATGTACAAACAAATACTATTATTGAGACATTACTATATTCTTATAAATATTATTTATATATATCAAGAAAAATTAGATTGATTGTAATCATATTCAGAAAGTAGTAGGCAATTAAAGTCTATAAATATTGATAACAAATTGTATTCATAGTTTTTCAATTATAAATTCAATAATTCAGTAAATAAAACACATTATTTTATATAATTATATTATAATTCAATATTTAAACACATTATTTTATATTTATTACATTTATATACATATTATGAATGCAATAGTTATTGTATATATATTATATTTTATTATAAAAACACACTATTTTACAGTTATATATATAAATAAATTAGTATATTTCAATATACTATGACATATACTAAATAACAGTCTATAAATGTATATTTTATAATAAATTGTATTTTACTTTTATTGATTTTACCAAATTTCAGCTATGAGATATCCCCTTAATTATTTTCCAATATTCTTCTTGTTTATTATGTGAACAAGTTGCCAATGTTATCGTGTTTGATATTTTTCTAGATTTTATTCAATATTTTTTATATCTATTTAGTATAGACATACAATTAGTAGATTTATATAAGCTGAATAATATATTTTTCTTTTTTATTGAATTCTTTAATTTATTAGTTAGCCAAGGATTATACGTGGTATTTATTTTGGTATTTTTATTAAAGGAACATTGTTTTTTACCATACATTTGAAATAGCAATACAATTATTATAACGTAGAGAAGGATCTGTCATTTCCGGTAATACAATTTGCCAGTTTATAGTTATCATTTTACATCATTTTTAAATATTCAATATTTTTGAATACAATTTATAATATACATCATTTTATTATCACATTTTTTAATAGGAGAAAATTATGATAAAAAATAAAATACAATAATCTGTTATATCAGTATAAATGGTTCCATTATTTTTTGTATGATCACAATTAAAAATTATATTATCAATTGACAATTGACTATTGTTGAGTTGAAATAATGAGATATTCTAGTCGGTATTGTTATCATCGATATATATATATATATATATATATATATATATATATATTTCATTATTTAAAAATTTTGAATATATGTTATAAAATAAATCATTAAAAAAATCGCTATTACTATTAGATCTACACATTGCTGAGAATATTTGTATATTTTAAGTTGTCTTTTTTATTTGTTTTGATAATATTTCAACATCATCTATAATAGAAATAGTTAATTTGTCTATTACACATACATCTAAAGATGTATTTATAAGTATAGCAACACCCCCACCTCTTTTTATATTTTTAATGTACGATTATTTAAAAATATATTATAATTATTCAAATATATAGATGGGTCATCAGTATTAATTAACCAATTTTCAGTAAGCATTATTATATCTGGTTTATTATATAAATTATCAAGTTATAACTTATATATATTTCAAATAGTTATTAATATTGTTGTTAAACTCCTTATATTAAATATAATGACTATTATATCTGTATCCACATTATAATAATATATTATAATTATTATTATAAAAATTCTTACATATCATTATTAGTTTCACTAATTATATTAAATGTTATCATTTTGAAAGTATTATTAATAAATGTAACTTTATATAATGTATTAGATAATTTATATTTATCTTCTAGTGATAGTTTTTTTGTGTATTTTCTTGTGTATTAAATTAATTGTTCTTGTGTATTAAATTAATTGATTTTTATCAAATTCATGTGATATTTTATTATAAATTGTATTTTTTAATTTAAAAGCATTATCTATAATATCGATTTTTTTCATTTTCCGTGTTCATTATTCCTTTTAAAGGTCTGATTGTAGATGCTGATTTATCAATATAAATTGTTCCTATCCTATGCATTTTTATAATATTAATAGGAGATATTGTTTTAAGTATATTATATACTGTTTAAATTCTTTATCGTATTTAGTTTGTTTGTCACCATACATTATCAGGCCCAGTAAAGGAAAGACCAAAGCCCAAAATAAAGAAAAAGGCCCAAAATAGCTTATTTTGGGCTTTTCGAAATCATTATTTTGGGTTATTTTGGGCCTTTTTTTTAAAAACTACAAAATATGTTAATATCCATCATAATGTATGAATCATATTATATATTTAATAACTATCATATTATATACCATATATACTATACTATTTTTGTATATTTTATAAGTTATCAATATACTTTATATAATTTAAGAAATGATAACATTATAAAAAATAATATATTTTTAATTTGTATTATATAAAATTATATTAAATAATGAGTAATAATAATAAATTGTTTTTATAATAACTTTCGTTTGTAAAAGTGATGATAATAGATTGTATTTCTTTGATTAAGCATACCTTTAAGGCTAATTTAACTTATATTATTCTTATAATTATTTTTTATATATTTTAGTATAGCAAAATCTGACTCCACAGCAGATGAATTCCAGGAATACTGGTTGCTATGTCACAGACAAACTATTTTTATTTTTTATATTTAATATCCTTCTACGCATCTTCGAAATTTTTCTTAAAAACATTATTAGTTCTTCTGGCCCTCTTTCATATTTTTCTATAATTTCTTTATACTCGAATCTATATCGTAGTTATATTGTTTCGTAAACAAAATATGTTTCTGTCTTTATGTCTATTGAAAACATTACCAAACACTTTTCCTTACATATTTACAATGTTTTGTTAGTCGATCATATCTTGGCTATTCTGTGGTGAATTATTAGAATCTCTTTCAACCAATATTAATAGAAGTTTTTGTAGTTTTAATATATTTATGGCAATATTTTGTAGTTGAAATGTAACAAAATAAAACTAATTATCATTCGAATACGATCCGATATCAAATTTATAGTATACATTAATAACATAATTATCATATCCAGGGTTGTTCAGTTTTTATTGTTGATATTTTGATCAAAAAAACCATGGTTTATTTGTTTTTTTTGGTTATTTTATATAAAATTATTGTAAAATAATATATTAATTTCAATACTAATGATATAATGTAATATTAGTATGAATATTTTTAATAATAGTGCCATCTGGAGGGAAGTGTGAGTTACATAGTTGTTCCGTTTTTGTTGTTGTTTATTCGGTTTTTTTATATAAAATAATTGAATATTAATTATAATACTATAGTATCATTTAATATTTGTATTAATATTTTTAATAATAGTATATATTAGGTATATTATATAAGATTATTCATTTAACAAACATTTCTGGCCTAAAGAAATATAAAATTTAGAAAGAATTTACTGAATTAAATAATAAATATGAGTATAAATTATACTATATAGTAGATATATAATACTTTTTAATATAATATATATGAAATATCTAATAATAATTATAGAAGTATTTATAGAAATAACATTTAATATAAAAATCTATTGATACAAATTATTATATTGATAAAAACCAATATTTTTCACAACAAAAAAACAAATAAACCGCAAAAAATCAACAACCCTGTATATAGCAAATATAATATAGGTTAGCAGAAAATTCACTTAAAATGTATAATAAATATAAAACATATTATGTAAATATAATACAAACATTTATAAAGCTAGCTGATGTCTTATTTCTTTTATTATTAATTCATTGTTTAAATTAAATGTATCAATTATGTCTTGTATAATCCGAAATTGAAAACTAATACATTACAAATATTATTAAAATTTATTTAATTTAAAAAATGTATAAACTTATAATTTTTGAAAGTAGTTACTAAATTATTAATGATAATTATTTCTTCATGAATTTTCAAATTAAGATTCTGTAATTTCTTAAATGTTAGACAAGTTCTTTTCGAAATCGTATTAAATATTCCCAAAAAAAACCCACCATTCCTTCTTTAATAAATTAATATCTTTCTTATAAATCCCTACTAATTGATTATATCACTATAAATCAATTGTATATAAATGAATCAAATGATAAAATGTGTATTGTATTATATTTAATATCTATAGATATAATACTTAAATGAATATATTTATATATTTTAATATTTATAGGAAATAATATGTATTTATAGAAAATAATATGTAGAAAATCAGAAATAATTTGTGTGCCATAATTTTTTTTTTATTATTCATTTTAATGATTATTAATTGAGATATATTGATCATAAAATTATATTATATATATATTCATAATTATGATAAAATTTATGATATTCATCATTATGATAACATATACAAAAATAATGATTTTCATTTTAAAACAAATATATAAATGAATATTTATACTGAATATTCCTTATATATTGTATATATATGTATACATTTTATACTTGTTGGCCAGTTAAATTATTTAAAAAATATACTAACAATTAAATATAATTAGTTAAAATGTATAAAATAAGAGAAAAAGTAAAAAAGCCCAAAATAAAATAAAAAGCCCAACATAAGTTATTTTGGGCTTTTCAAAATTCTTATTTTGGGCTTTTGATTTTATTTTGGGCTTTGGCCCAAAATAACTGGGCCTGTACATTATATAATATAATTATTTTACTACGAGAATTTATTTCAGTCATTGCTTTTAAATTATTTTATACTGTATCATTAATTGTAGTAATAATGTTATTTTCTAATTCTGTATTTACAATATCAGCATATGTTTTAATGTTATCCTTTAAATTAATTGTATTAAAATTGGCAATTTTTCTTTAAGATTATTTTTAATTCATTGATTATTTTATAATTTTCTTCTAATACAAATTGTATGTTTTTATCAAATAATTCATTAATATAATTTTTAATTCACTTTCATAATTATAAGTAGTCATTCTATTTTTTATTATGTGTGTTTAATTTGATATGTGATATTATACGAAATATTATACATCTATAAATATGCCACAAAGTTATACACGTGTATATATGCACATTTTTGTATACATACTAATTATTAGTTATTAATAATATCTTATATATATACATATATATTAGTTATGTATACATAATATTACAAGTTAGATATATTATCAGGAATGCATATAATAGGAATACTATTTAATATTTAATATTATTAATGTATTGTTTGTATAAATGTAAATATATAAAATATCGACTTATCTGATTTTATTATATTAGATGATCTTAAATATATATGTATATAGTAATCTATTCAGTAAGTAATATTTGATTCAGCTGTAAATTGAAATTCGAAGGGACCGACAACATTTTTCTGAGATGTCGGGTTTATGAGATATCGAATTATTCTAACATACATTTGCTTAGATAAAAACCAAACTATCATTCGTAAAAAGTCCTAATTATAAGGGTTTTCTGAGTTAGTGGAAGTTAGACATATTATGATTCTAAAATTTCGATAAATTAGATATGCTTAGGTATACCTATAGGTTATAGACTAGAATAGAGATTCTATACTATAATATCCAATACTATAATATTCAATACTATAATATTCAATACAATAATATTCAATACTATAATATTCAATACTATAATATTAAATACTATAATATGTAAAACTATAATATTATATATATACTATAATATTCTATACTATAATATTATATACTATACTATTATATACTATAATGTTCTATACTATAATATTCTATACTATAATATGCTATACTATAATAGTCAATACTATACTATTCAAGACTATAATATTCAATAATATAATATTATATATATTATAATATTATATACAATAATATTCAATATTATAATATTATATACTATAATATTAAATACTATAATATGCTATACTATAGTATAGAATAGTATAGTATATAATATAATATTATATATAATATTAAATACTATAATATTCTATACTAAAATAAGATATATAGTATAATGATATGACATGTTGTACATGTATGTGTCATCTATTATATGATATATCAGTACATATTAGCATATCAGCTCATACTAGACAATGTATATACATACGCATAAGATTATGGCTCCTCTCCAATAAACTACTAATTAATTCATCGAAGACTACTGTACTTAACATATCTACTTCTAGTACTACATTTCCAAATATTACTCTAAATAACATTATTATTTCTCCTTCCCATTCCTCCAAAAACCTAGGATTATTATTTTATTACAAAATATCATTTAAGAATCACATATTATCCATTACAAAATCCTACAACTTACATCTCTTCAGAATTAAAAAAAAAACGGACATCACTTTACAGAACCTTAATAAACTATAATAAATGCACTTGTAATTTCTCGACTCGACTACTGTTCTTTCCTACTGAATTCACTTCCTTCTAAAGCTACTGCTCAACTAAATAGGATTATCCTTTCCTCAATACGTACTACTTAATGCATAAAACGACTGTATCACTCTACTAGAACATCTCATCAATCATCTCGTATGTGGCTACCCTTCATCCTCAGGTGTATATTACGTATACTATCTATAATCCATAAATCAATATATTCTTTCACCTCTAGCTATATCTCTGATTTAATTAAAAAACTTACAATATTACCTTCTCTTCATTACCAAATTTCTACTCTACTTATCGCCCAGAACTCTGGTAAAACTTCCCTAAATTCTAGAGCTGAAAATTCTGGTACCACACTATTGAATTACCTCATTCCTACCATTCGTTCTATTAGATCCCACAAAAGATTTATAAATCTTACTTCTTCTTTTCTCTCTACCTCTAACCATTAAATCTTCCAACTTATTATTGTTTTCCTTGTTATATTCAACGTATATTATTATTAAATTGTTACTGTATTATTATTATATTATTATTATATAACACTCATCTATATCAATGCAGTCTATATTATATAACACTCCACTATATCAATGCAGTCTATAGTATATAACACTCCACTATATCAGTAAAGTCTGTAGTATATAATACTGCACTATATCAGTGAAGTCTGTAGTACATAACCCTCCTATATATCACATCTTTTATTGTATGTATTATATTCAATGTATATATATAATTAAATTGTTATCGTATTACTGTTATCTTATTATTATTTTCTTCCCGCACGAGCGAAGGGATCTATATGACCCTATGTTAGTGCATAATAGACCAAATGGCATCATCGTCATCATCATATACATATACGTATATGAAATACAACATTTTTAGTATATGAGTTTTCTATTATTATTGATCAATAATTCAATTACATATTCTTATATATACATAATATATATTATCGTAATATATTCCAAGAATGATCTTCATATAATATATATATATATATATATATATATATATATATATCATATTTTCATGTTAATATACTATAATATAATATTATTTAATGTTAACAAAGTATTATTTATTTATAAAATTCTATAAATATACATATTATTTGACAAATTTATGTATTTATTGGTAAATTTTACTATTTAGTTTGAACTTGATCCTACACAAGGTTTGTAAAATAATAATTAAATATATAAATATATTTATTATATTGTATTTAGAATTCATTTATATTTATATTTATATATTTAGTAACCTTGAGTCTTAAGATGTATGTATCGAATTATTTGATAAAACAATCAATACAAATCTCTACAACATATTATTTATAAAATAAACCCAGTTATTAAAGTTATTAAACACAGGTAATATGGGCAAGTATTTATCCACTAAATGGTGGTACTTTATATAAAGTTTAGACCAATGATATCACCTCAAGTATAATCTTAAATAATACACGTAATTTTGATAAATTGATGCTTTTAATGGTATGGTGTTAAGAAGATTGTGGCGGGCGTTTCCTACTTATCAAAAACGTACAAAATTGCAAAGTAATACAAGGCTAATAATATTTTTGTAAATTATCATAAATATTATTCTATTGGTTACCACTAAATTCTCTTAAATTCTTTTCGCGTGTTTTAATAATATATTTCATTGGCTATTTTTCGTGTATATAATAGAAAATATATACAATTTATTAAATTTGAAAAATATGAAATAATTATACTATTGGAAAGAATATGACATAAAAGAATAATTTATTTTATCTCAATTATAAAATACATGTACTCTTACAAATCATTTTATATTTATATTACACTTATATAAATTTTATAAAGTTATGTATATAAATATCGAGTTGTCATTGTCTCGATAAGCAACATTGCTTCTATAATTACCTAAATCTGATAATAATAATAATAATAATAATAATAATAATAATAATAATAATAATAATAATAATAATAATAATAATAATAATAATAATAATAATAATAATAATAATAATAATAATAATAATAATAATAATAATAATAATAATAATAATAATAATAATAATAATAATAATAATAATAATAATAATAATAATAATAATAATAATAATAATAATAATAATAATAATAATAATAATAATAATAATAATAAATATCTAATATTTCACCTACAAGTGCTTTTGAATATGATGCACATATTAGTGACCATTTTTCTATTTACTCTGATTTAGTAATCCCAGATAATTATTTAAATTCTGGCAATCTTAATCACAATAAATGTTCAATCCAGCGACTTAACTATAATAAAAGTGATATTGCTAGTATTACAACTCATATCTTGTCACTAGACTGGACTAATATTCTATCCTTGTGCAATGATTGTAATGAGCTAATCAACACTTTTATTAATATTACTAAGAATATCATCGAGTTATACACCCCTACTTTTTCAACTAAAATTTATAAATATCCCTTATCTATTAAGAAACTACTAAATAAGTGTAGAGTCTTACATAGAAATATAAATGATACAGATACTCATAATGTTTGGAGGTATAACCAATCTTTACTATCAGATAAAATAAAGCAATATAATATTGAAGTTGAACACAAAATGCTCTCATCAAATAAAAAATCTTCTTTTTATAATTATATAAACACCAAATTAAATAACAAAAATCTCATACCTCCACTCTGAAATCGAGTTGATCATAATATCATTTATACTAATGACTTTGATAAAGCAGATTGTCTTTCTGACCAATTTTCATCTGTTTTTCTCAAGTCACATATTTCTTATGATCCTTCTATAATGAAAGATTCTAGGTTTAATGATTTTCCTATATCTCAGGAAATAGTAAGGAAATTTCTTTGTAAATTACCACCTAAATTTAATTCATCTCCTGATGGTTTACCCAAAGGTATGCTTAAGATATTATCTTATTAAATTTCTTATCCATTATATATTGTTTTTCAACGTATTCTAGATGAAGGTCAATGCCCTACTATATGGAAGTTAGCTAATATTATTCCAATATTTAAAAAAGGTGATCATTCATTACCATCAAATTATCGTCCAATCAGTTTATTGCCATCCACTCTCATTATTTTTGAAAAAATATTATCCTACTATCTATTATATTATTTAAGATCTAATAGGGTGTTCACACGATGCGTGTTTTACTTGTCGTACGAAAAAATGCTGGACCGACATTTTTTGGTCCAGCATTTAAAAAACACGAGCGTTCACACGACGCGGGTTTAAATTGTCGTAGTTACTAATAACTGACAGCGGAAATAAAAAATAACGTAAATAAACAAAAATTTCAAATTCAAATACTATTTTAATTTATCTATTATAATTACATTTATTATAATTATGGATACTTATTTAAATAATTTATTATGTTTAATAACTGATGAAATTGCACTGTATATTTCGTATGAAAATAGCAAAATGAGAACTATATGGGCGAATAATTATTTAAAACGATTCTCGATCTTTAAATCATAATATGCATAACAAGAAAATAGATTATCCATATTAATATAATATGGTATAAATAAATATGAACTCTATTCATAAAATTTTGAAATAATACTTATTTATACCAAAATAATGTGTTTTAATCAAAAAACGAAATATAAAACTGTGACGTCATAGTAGGATCCCAAATATAAATTCTAGGATATTTGAATTTTAAATTTTAAAAATATTTTATTAAATTTTTATTTTATATTATATATAGTTAAATAATTGATAATTATTTCGTAACTTTTGGATTCTATTTAAGTTATAAACAAACATTGAGAATTACAAAGGACAATAAAAATCGTAATATGTGGATAGGTTTAGTAATTTGAAATATAAATGACGTATAATAATCAAAATAAATGAGGCTGTGAATTGTTCATTTTAAAATAGTAAATTTAATGTGAATCCAAGTATATAAATGTTATTTATATATTATATAATGTACATATATATTAACTTAACATAATATTAATAAGAATAACATAATATATGTACATAATGTTATTAATTAATCAAATTACTAAGTATGATCAAACTTGAAAATATCGTAATTTGTATGACCTAAATATATAGGTTTATATTTTAACTGCACGATATTGCTTGCGATATATATTTCAATTAAAATTAGTAACTATGATCTATATTTAGATGGGAGTGACATATCATATATAATATTGTAAATTACTAGAGATAAGATATATATCGATCATATTTACTGCTGGCTATAGTTTGATAAAATTATATAGAATGATCAATTATATTTTAAGATAGTAATATACATGATTAAATATAATATATAATCACTGAATAATGATATGGAATTATAATAATGAAATATTATTTAAAAATTAATTAGTGTGTTAAAAATATTAAAATCCTTTGATGTGTTTATAAATTAATTATAATTCTATTTACATAATTATAATTTTGTTTATATATTTATATATTTCATATATATATATTATATGTGTATATTAAGATATTTATATATATATAGTGTATATTATAAACTCATGTGTATTATAAATTTTATATAATTAAACATTTTATATAAATATTATAATATAACTTTATATCATAATCATTTATTATTTAATATAAGAATTTTTACTATGGTATTGTATATATGCAAACATTATTTATATAAAAGAGTTGTACAGTTTTGTACAAAGTATTCTTCTCAAAGTAATTATCAATATTACATTATTTAAAGTAGATTAAATCTTTAGTTATATATGAACTATACAATAAATTAGTGCATAAGCAATGCCATAAGACATGGTTAAATAGTTTTTTAATCACAATTTATGGTTAGTAAGCTATATAATTTAAAGTAAACTTTGATATTTTAATGAAGGCGAACTTGATGAAATAGTATATGAATATATAGAGGATAGTGATAATGATACAGGATTAACTGGATACAAGTTTCAAACATGACAAAGCGTAATAGCGTATAACCAAGAATATATAATATAAGAATTATAAAATTCAATTTAATCGTAGAAAATTTTCCAAGAACACAACAATTTTGCGAATCATTTCATGAAGCAATATTTTGTGATTTATCCTTCAGAAAACCTCTGATATGAAGTTAAAGTAGTCATATTTAATTAGAGTAAATACAAAACCCATGGACAACTATAAAATACTGAATATTAAAGTGCAGTTATTATTTAAAATATGTATATAATATTGCCATGAATGCAATACCACTTATTATATGGATGATAGTGATGTGGAGAATATATATATATATATAACATTTCATATGTAAATAGAAACACTATTATTATAATATTTAATAATATCTATTATTATGTACATTTAAAAAAAACCTATGTAAGAAATATTCCTGATATGGTATTGGAAGTGTTGACAATGGGTATAAAGTATCTCACAGTCAATGAGATGATTGTGGTAAAATCATAGAAATTAGAGGTATAATTACCCCATACCCCACGCTATAGCTATGGGTAAATTACTACTTACAATATCACACTTATGTGTGTTTAAACAATCAATTATTTGTATAAATAAATATTTTTTTATAAACTATATTTTATATTTAGGTGATATGTATCATTACAATAAATCATAGATAAACCAGGCTCTTAATTAATATATTATATAATACTTATTACACTAAATATACATTAGGAGAAGGGTTAGTCAGATAAATTGAAGAACCTGTTATTTATGGTATTTTTTTACTAATTTATATTTATTATATTATGCCGATATGAAATATGAAAACATTTCTAAATCTATAAAACTGCTATTAGTTGATTAATATGAATAATTAATTAACAATCTCAATTTTATAGATATATTATAAGATTTGATTGAACTATAATTTAATTGAATTTATTATTAAAACATATAATATTAATATTTTATACCAAATTACAATTTTAAAGCATCCAGTATATTAATTATTATCAGAACGACATTTTTTCTATATATATATATATATAGTTTTAACATTAATATATATTATCTATAGGTTAATATTTAGTTTGAATCCAGAATTATCTATAATATACATTATTCTTCAAAGTTTAGCATCAAGTTTTCTTAAAGTGCTTACATCAGATTCTTTCTCCAAGAGTTTCTTTGTTATCGCTTGAATTTCAAGTACACCTACCATATAAATATATAATATCATATATTTAAAGTAGATTTAATAATAGATATATTAATCATATTATTATTATTATTATTATATTATATAATATATGTTTATGTATATATATATCATATTTATATGACATTTTTAAGTGTATGAAAAAATGTTATATTGAAATTAGTTTAACCGAATAACTTATTGTACCTATATTTGTATTACTAGAATAGAATTTATTGAATTACTATATATATATATATATCATATAATGTACATGTATATTGTATATGATCATTTAGATATAATAATCAAGTTTATATAGACAAAATATTAAGTATGCATTGAATACTATTCAATATGTTATTAAACACTCAGATATATTAAACTTATAAGTCCCATACTATAATTTATAATTAAAATATAAAATTATAATAATAAGTTATATTAATATTATACTAGATGATAGATTATAAAGTAGATCGATGATTAGTATAATAATAATAATAATATTATTAATAAAAATATTTTGAATATAATTTTATTAATATTATTAAAATCATTATACTAAGCATCGATCTAATTTATTATAAGTATAATGTTATGTAATTATTAAATATAATAAATATAAACATTATATGATGCTGATAAGTCTTACCAGTTATGTTCTATAACGGACGATTCATTTTCAATACCGCTGGTATATTTAAATTTCCACCAGTGTTATATTATCGGTAAATAACTGATCGTTTATTATTTTAATAATAGATTTGAATTGTTAACTTATAATACTAATGTTTAGTAATATATCTACATAATAATCTATTTCACGAGTTAATACTATATCCATAAATGATATATTATAAGTATTTTAAATTTAATTATTATTCAAATTAATATTAAATATATTATGATAAATCTATTTTCATGCATATTATGCTTTAATTAAACTACTTTTTGTTATATCTTTACTTGAATAATTTAATTTTGTATATTCTATATAATTAATGTTTATATTGTATTTTATATTGTAGTAATACGATTAATTGTATAAAAATTATTCAGTATAATATTTTTATAAAATATTGTAAACATTACCAAAGATAGTAAGATATTTCGGTCCAGCATTTATTTCGGTCCAGCAAAAAATAGGATATTTTCTATTTTTGCTGTACGACGAGAAAAATAGGAATCCGAGTAAATGCTGGACCGAATCTATGATTTTGAAGAATTCGGTCCAGCATTTGTTCGTACGACAAGCAAAACACGCATCGTGTGAACACCCTATAATAAACTATTATGTACTGAACAATATGGATTTTTAGCCGGTAGATCCACGGAACTACAACTTATTGAATTTTATAGAAATATAAGTAGAGCCACTAACCATTCTTTTAATACTGATATTATATATATCGATATGGCTAAAGCTTTTGATAAAGTTTGCCATTCTAAACTTCTAAAGAAGATGTCTAAATTGGAGATCGGTGGTAATGTCCTTAAGTGGTTTAGCTCATACCTTACTAATCGATTTCAAAGAACTATGGTAAATGATGAATTTTCTGATTATATTCATGCAAGTTCAGGTGTTCCTCAAGGTTCCGTTATTGGACCTCTTTTATTCTTAATTTATATCAATGACCTCCCCTCGATATTTACATCACAGTTAACATGCTCTCTTTTTGCCGATGATGCCAAAATATCTCTATCGTATAGGAATATTACTGAACGTAATATCCTTCAATCAGGACTTAATGATCTATATGATTGGGCAGTAAAATGGAACCTTCAAATAGCTTTTGAAAAATGCGCATTTATGTCAATCGGAAAATCTGATATATCATTCTATTCGCTAAATAATACCGTGATTCCTAAATACTCTAATTTTCGAGACCTTGGTATTGTTTTTGATGATAATATTAAATTCAATATTCACATTAATAACTTATGTAGCAAAGCCTATGTGATCTCTAATATCATTTTTAGATGTTTTACTACAAATAATTCATATTATCTAGTCAAAGCCTATACAACCTATATACGGCCATTACTCGAATATGGTTCTTCCATTTGGAATCCAGGCAATGACTTTAGCGGCCTAAAAAAACTTATTGAAAAAGTTCAACATAAATTTACTAAGCGAATTTACTTCAGATGTAACTTTATTAAATCAACTTATGATACTAGATTGTGTTTTCTCAATTTAATGAATTTATCCCACCGCAGATTAAGAGCTGACCTGATTCTGGCTTTCAAGATACTGAACAATCTCGTTGATATTTATAAATCATCGGTATTCACAACTTATTCAACAAGTAATCGTGGACCTCTAATTAAAATACGCAAAGACAAATGTATTAATAAATCAACTATAAATTCATTCAGCAACAGAGTGAGTACCGCTTGGAATTCACTTCCTCGTTCTGTGGCTTCGTCTAAATCTTTAAGCATATTTATTACAAATATAGATACTATTAATATTAATGGAAATTTTTATTCTCAACATGCTTAAATGTAATGTCGTTATTTTTATAATGTTATTGTTTTTTTAGTTTTCGTTTTCGTTTTGTACTTTATTTGGGTATTTGATCTTACAAGCTGTATACTCATTTGATATTCTAGGTGTGGAGAGATGTCAAAAAACCAAAATGCAGGGACCGTCCATCCCTCAGGATTTATGGGCATATAATCCTATATGGGCCTGACCAACCCGAGACCTCTTCCCTAGTTATTTGATGATGTGTTCAGCACGTTTGATCAAAATCCCAAATATTGCTTTATTATTATTTTATTTACTTTCGGTGTGTGTAAATCACAACTTATTTATATTTGCTAACTATTATTTATATATTTCTGTCATTATTATTTATTGTTATCCATCGTTTTGATTCTAATCAATAAACTATTATCTATTTATCTATCTATCTATCTATAATAATAATAATAATAATAATAATAATAATAATAATAATAATAATAATAATAATAATAATAATAATAATAATAATAATAATAATAATAATAATAATAATAATAATAATAATAATAATAATAATAATAATAATAATAATAATAATAATAATAATAATAATAATAATAATAATAATAATAATAATAATAATAATAATAATAATAATAATAATAATAATAATAATAATAATAATAATAATAATAATAATAATAATAATAATAATAATAATAATAATAATAATAATAATAATAATAATAATAATAATAATAATAATAATAATAATAATAATAATAATAATAATAATAATAATAATAATAATAATAATAATAATAATAATAATAATAATAATAATAATAATAATAATAATAATAATAATAATAATAATAATAATAATAATAATAATAATAATAATAATAATAATAATAATAATAATAATAATAATAATAATAATAATAATAATAATAATAATAATAATAATAATAATAATAATAATAATAATAATAATAATAATAATAATAATAATAATAATAATAATAATAATAATAATAATAATAATAATAATAATAATAATAATAATAATAATAATAATAATAATAATAATAATAATAATAATAATAATAATAATAATAATAATAATAATAATAATAATAATAATAATAATAATAATAATAATAATAATAATAATAATAATAATAATAATAATAATAATAATAATAATAATAATAATAATAATAATAATAATAATAATAATAATAATAATAATAATAATAATAATAATAATAATAATAATAATAATAATAATAATAATAATAATAATAATAATAATAATAATAATAATAATAATAATAATAATAATAATAATAATAATAATAATAATAATAATAATAATAATAATAATAATAATAATAATAATAATAATAATAATAATAATAATAATAATAATAATAGTAATAATAATAATAATAATAATAATAATAATAATAATAATAATAATACTAATAAAACTAATTTAAAAATAAATCAAAAAGTTGGGCTAAATTTTAGAAAGTCTAATTTATATAGTATACATCAATCCCTTTCTTCTATTGATTGGAATTTATTATTATCTAATTCAACAGATATTAATAATATGTTTAATATTTTTTATAATACTTTATATAATATTATTAATGATAATGTTACAGCTTATAAACATATCAAAAATAAAAAAACGTATCCAAAATATATTCTACGTTTAAAAGTAAAATGTTTAAAATATTATAAAACTAGATTAGATTCACATAATAATTTTATAAATTGGAAAAATTATTAAAAAATTATTAGATTATAACATTAAAAAATTAACTATCGATAGAGAAAAATTAATTTTATCATCTAATGACAAATCACGATTTTATAATTATATTAATTCAAGATGTTCCTCTTTTTCCACTATAGGTCCCATTAAATCAGACGATAATACATATATTTTTTCAGATACAGTTAAATCTAATATACTCAATAATCAATTTTCTTCTGTATTTATTAATGATAATGATAATATTCCTCATTTATCTCCACCTAAACATAATTCAACTATAAATAACTTTTTATTCTATAGGCATAACATAAGAAAGCATCTAATAAATCTCTCACTATCATGTACATTGCCACCAGATAATATCCCTTCAATATTTTTCAAACAATTCTCATATGAACTATCTATTCCACTTACGATATTATTTAATAAAACTTTATCAGCTGGTGTATGTCCTGACATGTGAAAAGTAAGTTATATAGTTCCGATATTCAAAAAAGGTGACCCTTCAAATAGAGAAAACTATAGGCCGATTTCAATTACCTCAATTATGTCTAGAGTATTAGAGCGTATATTAGTTGAGGAAATTAATTTGTATCTAGAACGTAACTCATTAATTACTGATTCTCAATTTGGATTCCGTCATAAAAAATCTGTTGAACTGCAATTATTAAATTGTTATACTAAATGGATTACTGCAATTGATAAAGGCAGTTTTATTGATATCATATATCTTGACTATGCTAAAGCTTTTGATAAGGTCTCTCATAGTAAATTACTTGTCAAATTAACTAATTTAGGTATATGTGGTAACATACATTCTTGGATAAGTAGTTTTCTATCTGGTAGATCTCAAAGAGTAAGAGTTAACAATCAAATGTCTGATACAGTTAAAATAATATCTGGTGTTCCACAAGGATCTGTAATAGGGCCTTTACTCTTTCTAATATATATCAATGATTTAGTCGAAGTGATTGATAAAGATATATCCATTAATCTTTTCGCGGATGACACTAAATTGAGTTTTATATCTAATGACATAGATCATAGATATAAATTACAACATAATATTGATAAATTTTATGAATGGTCTAATTCTTGGCAATTAGAAAACGCTGCAAAAAAATCAGCTGCTCTTACATTAGGTAATACTAATAAACCATTGTATACTATAAATAATGTTTCAATAGTAAACTGTAGATCGTATCGTGATCTTGGTATCAAATTTGATCCATCATTACATTTCTCTGAACATATTGGTGTGTGCTGTACAAGTGCATATTGTGTTATCAATCGTATATTTCGCTGTTTCATTACTAATAATATGCCAGCTATTAGAAAAGCATATATATCATATGCTAGACCCCACCTTGAATATGCGTCGACAGTCTGGAATCCGGGATTAGATGCCAGGACATTCAAAGGACTGCAGATAAAACTAGAGAAGGTCCAACAATTCTTTACGAGAAGATTAATCGAGAGATGCGGTTTACCTTATAAACCTTATAATGAAAGATTAATATACCTAAATCTAGATACTCTAGAAATCAGAAGAACTAGATTTGATCTTGTTATGGTATATAAGCTATTTAACGGATTGGTATCTATGAATACATCATCTATTATTAATATCAAAAAGACCAACTACAATACCAGAGGCCATTAGTATGAATACATGTAAACTAAATGTAACAAAAAATCTACTAAATAATCGAATAGCTAAAATTTGGAATGGTCTTGATGAACATATTGTATTAGCAAATAGTTTATATACCTTTAAAAATCATATTAAAAAAATTATAACTTAATATTTATTTATACATATATATATATATATAAGTATATATATATAATTTTATAAATTATTAATTTTAATTATTAATTGTTTTTATCACCGGTAGCACATGTGATACGTTTCTAATTTACTATTGTTATTTTTATATGTGTACTATCTACGTTTTGTTGTCGTTTTGTGAATTTATCACTACATATTGTTAATTATTACTAAATCGAACTTGAAAAATTCATAATAAATATTCATTCAATTCAATTCAATTCAATAATAATAATAATAATAATAATAATAATAATAATAATAATAATAATAATAATAATAATAATAATAATAATAATAATAATAATAATAATAATAATAATAATAATAATAATAATAATAATAATAATAATAATAATAATAATAATAATAATAATAATAATAATAATAATAATAATAATAATAATAATAATAATAATAATAATAATAATAATAATAATAATAATAATAATAATAATAATAATAATAATAATAATAATAATAATAATAATAATAATAATAATAATAATAATAATAATAATAATAATAATAATAATAATAATAATAATAATAATAATAATAATAATAATAATAATAATAATAATAATAATAATAATAATAATAATAATAATAATAATAATAATAATAATAATAATAATAATAATAATAATAATAATAATAATAATAATAATATTTATAATAATAATAATAATAATAATAATAATAATAATAATAATAATAATAATAATAATAATAATAATAATAATAATAATAATAATAATAATAATTTATATATATATATATATATATATATATATATATTTATATATAAATATTATAATAAATTTATATGTATTATTAAAATGTAGATAATACGTTTTTTGGTAAAAATGCAATTTTATTTGGACTTATATGTATCGGTCTACTATGTTATGTAGGATTTACAATGAAAACTAAAGGTTACTTTATATATATATATATATATATATATATATATATATATATATATATACGGCTGCCACCAAGCATACCAGGAGCCTACTAAAGTCAACCGGTGCTTGTCAAGTCAACTCGTCATATAGCAAAACGGACTGAATACCAAACTTCTTCAAAAATATCCCTGATACGACCAGTTTTTATACATTTATTATTATATTTATTATTATCTATTTCATTCAATTTAATCCCACAATCTCAAGTATACCATGTCCTCAAATTGTTCACATTGTAACCTTCCCGCATGCGAATATTATCTCAAATGTAAAACATGTCCATCTATTTTACATTATAATTGTTTATACCCCGCAGCTATTATTTCTAAATCCTGGTTTCATTCTAAAAACCCCCCTCCCGCTTATGCTATTGCTATATTTAATTCACCTAACTTCATCTTCTCATGTTCCTCATGCCTAGCCTTAAATAAGTTTCCTTCGACTAATCATACAACTACTCCACCCATTACTATGCCATATTCACCTTCTACTTTAACTGACAAATCTATACATAATACTTGTTCTAAGGTAACGCCAAATATAACATCTGATATATATTCTTCTACTACGACTATTAATATCCAGCCCAAGCATCAGCCCAATGCTAATACTTCTAGAAACATTCCAAAGCTAATGGACTTAAAATTTTCCTCAAATCACACATCAACCCCTATATTATCTAGTTCAACTTCCTCAAAGTCTTCATCCATACGCTCCATAGATAATTCCCTCATACTAGTACTTGAACACCTTCTTCCTTATGAAGTTAACTATAATTTCATAGTATCATTAATTGACTATATAAAACTTCCACATTCTTATATTACTTCTGCCTCATTTCTTACCAGTACTGCTATATTACGTTTCACTAATATTTCTGCTCGTGATATATGTTTCTCCTCCCTTCTAAAAATCTCACCACATAGTAATTTTAAGCATATATTTATTCATCATTATTTACCTGACTCTACTAGACTTCTTGGTAAGGTACTATATCATGCCCTAAAACAAAAAATCACGCCCATTTTGTATAAAGTATTTTTTAATAATCGTTCCCAAACATTTGAACTTAGGGATAAAAAAAATCCTCTTTCATATCCCCCTTTTCTCATCCCTGAATCTGATCTAACAAAATGGTTTGATTCTTTTGATCACTATAAGAAATCATTTATAAATAATTCTTCCTCTCAAGCCTGACTATCCTCTAATATAGCCTTGATCAATATTCGCTCCCTGAGATCAAATATATCCCTTCTGTTCCCATACCTTAAATTACAAAAATTTATTATAATCGCATTGAATGAGACCTGGATTTCTAATAATGACTCTGATATATTTGCCTCCATCTTGGACTTTGGATATACACTCTATCTCGCTCCACGACAAACGGGCCGTGGTGGTGGGGTAGGATTTATGATACGTAATGATTTTTACCTATCTCCATCCATTTCATTCCCCCCCTTTTCATATAGTGATTTTATTTCGCTGACCCTCAAGCTTCCTAACTTAACTCTACATCTTACCGTTATCTATCGTCCCCCAAAACCTGAAACCAGTTTATTCTTTGATGAATTTCATGATTTTATCCATAAACTTCCTTCATCTTCATCCTATCTACCAATAGTTCTTGGTGACTTAAACTATCACTATCTCTTTCCTTGTGCAAACATATATCATTTCCTACCCATTCTAGTGGCAATACACTTGATATGATATTTACACCCCTATCCAGTCCATTTATTAGATGTATAAACCTTAACTCCTTTCAAAAAATTGAACTACTAACTGATCATTTTATTATTGAATTCTCTATAAATCTAAAATTCACAAATATTAAACGAAAACGTATTACATATAGAGATTTTAAGTCTATCGACCTACCAAGATTTGTAAACAATATCAAAACTGAGATCTCTTCTTCAACTTCCCTCTATCCGGTACTCCTAAACTCCACTCTCCTAAATATTATCAATATACATGCACCTACAAAAACTACATTAATTACCGACCGCCCTTTTTCTCCCTGGTTCTCCCACGAACTTTTCATCTTCAAGAAGAGTGTTCGAAAATTTGAGAAGAAATTTCTTAAAAATCCTTCTACTGAAACTAAATTAGCACTATCACTAGCTAGAAAAAATTACAAATCTACTATATCTCGTTCAAAATCTATCTATTATAACAAAAAGATAGCATTGATATTCTCCAATCCTCGCAAATTATTTAAAATAGCAAATAAAATTCTCTCTCCTCCAGATGAAAAAATCCTCCCCATTTTACCTAACACGTCAAATTTTCAACTGTGTTCTCTTTTTGAAAAATTCTTTAAACATAAAATTGCAAGCATTAATAATATTATTTGCGCATCTACTCAACCCATACTCAATCCTACCATATATATTACCCATAATATTGACTCATTAAGTACATTCACTATTCCTTCACTGTATGAAGTAAATGACCTACTCATGAAATCTCACTGTACCTCCCCCACTGATCCCCTACCTTTATCATTATATCACAAACTTTCACCCTTATTTTCTCCTATTTTCTTGGATATTATTGCGAACTCACTAAACTCTGGCCAAGTTTCACCCTGTCTCAAGACTGCCATAATATCCCCTATTCTAAAAAAACAAAACTTAGACCCAAACTCATTTAGCAATTATCGCCCGATCTCCCACCTACCCTTATTAAGTAAAATATTAGAAAGAATTGTTTCCAAACAACTCATAGCCCATGTAAATAAAAATAATCTGTTCGACCCGTTTCAAAGCGCTTTTCGTAAGGGTTATTCAACCGAAACAGCTCTCCTACGTATTACTGACACTATATTATCTACCTTAAATAGCAACACGTGTTGCCAGCTAATCCTACTTGATCTATCATCTGCTTTTGATACCCTGGACCATAACATATTAATCTCGCGACTTACTTTAATGGGTATATCTGGCTTAGCATTAAAATGGTTTACTTCATATCTCACTAAAAGGATTATCTCTATTATGATTGACAAATCTTACTCGCCTCTTTCTCCTCTTAAACACGCTATTCCCCAAGGATCTGTTCTAGGTCCATCCCTCTTTTCTATTTATATCCGCCCTATTGCTGATCTAATTAAGAAATTTCCAAATATCCACTACCATATTTTTGCTGATGATATCCAACTGTTTACCTTTTTCCCTATAAATTCTCATAATACCATTAACTCTGAATTAATCGAGTGTGCTAACTCCATAAGATTATGGCTCCTCTCCAATAAACTACTAATTAATTCCTCTAAGACTACTGTACTTAACATATCTACTTCTGAAACTTCCTTTCCAAACTTTACTCTAAATAACATGATTATTTCTCCTTCTCATTCCTCCAAAAACCTAGGATTAGTATTTGATGACAAATTATCATTTAAGAATCACATATCATCCATTACAAAATCATCCAACTTTTATCTCTTCAGAATTAAAAAAATACGGACATCACTTTCCAGAAACCTTACTAAAACTCTAATTAATGCTCTTGTACTTTCACGTATTGACTACTGTTCTTCCCTACTGAATTTACTTCCTGCTAAAGCTACTGCTCCACTTAATCGGATTATCCGTTTCTCAATACGTACTACTTACTGTTTAACTCGACTGGATCACTCTACTACAATATCTCATCAATCATCTCGTATGTGGCTACCCTTCTCCCTCAGGTGTAAATTACGTATACTATCTATAATCCATAAATCAATATATTCTTTTACCCCTAGCTATATCTCTGATCTAATTAAAAAACGTACTATATTATCTTCTCTTCGTTACCAAAATGCTCCTCTACTTATCTCCCAGAACTCTAGTAAAACTTCCCTAAATTCTAGAGCTTTTAAAAATTCCGGTCCAACCCTATGGAATTCCCTCCCTCCTACCATTCGTTCTATTAGATCCCACAAAAGATTTATAAATCTTACTTCTTCTTTTCTCTCTACCCATAATCATTAAATCATCCAACTTATTATTTGTATACGTGTTATATTAAATTTATATCATTATTAAATTGTTATTGTATTATTATTATCTTATTATTATATAACACTATACTATATCAATGCAGTCTGTAGTATATACAACTACACCATATCAATGCAGACTGTAGTATATAATAGTCCTTTATATTGTTGATTATTGTTTATCCGTTGTATATTGAATGTATATTATTATCAAATTATTATCGTATTACTATTATTTTATTATTATTTTCTTCCCGCACGAGCGAAGGGGTCTACATAACCCTATTTTAGTGCTAATAAACTCAATATCATCATCATCATATATATATATATATATATATATATATATATATATACTAGGGTGGGTGGCCGGCTTCGCCCGTGTTCGATCGTAAGGTTCACTTGGTGATGTAATGCAACTTGGTATATAGGTATATAGTATACATATATATATATGATGCAACTAAAAAAAGTATATGTATTTAGCTTTATTTGGCTCACTCGGGAAGTAATGCGGATAAAAAAAACCTACGAATATTAAAACTTAACCCAACCTATCCGAAACAATATCGATAACTAAAACTCAAAATATCAATAAAAACATACACACACATATCACTATACTTTTATAGGTTCATTCGGTAAGTAATGCAGCTAAAAAACCATCAATATTAAAACTTAATCCAATCTAACCATAACTATGAAAATAACAATATAAATAAATATTATTTTATAGGCTCACTCGGGAAGTAATGCAGCTAAAAAAACCACCAATATTAATACTTAATCCAATTAACAACAACAATGAAAATAACTAATACTCCAAATATCAATGACAACACACACATATATCACTATACTTTTATAGGCTCACTCGGGAGGTAATGCAGCTAAAAAAAATATACACAAATTAAAACTTAACCCAACCTAACCACAACTGTGAAAATATCCTTGTATAGGCTCACTCGGGAAGTAATGCATATATAAAATATTAAATATTAAATTTTAACGATAAAAACCAAAAATACTACCAGAAATATTGTCCGTAGATGAAAATGAGTGCGCGCATACTATGTATTCCTAAATATATTTCGGGTAGCTAACCTCATATAAAAAAGTTACAAATAAACCAATATACCTATACAAAAACAGTTAATAACAAAACATACCAATAATATTACGAAACAAACAATATAATACTTATCACTATAATCTGAAATAATAGAAAATTATTAATATTGTAGTTTAGTAATATAATACATTTGAAACATATTTACAAAATATATATAAAACAAACATATAATACCGAACAAACTAAAATAAAATAATACTTCCCATTTTATCTGTAATAATAATGAATTATAAATTTTATATTATAGTATATTTTAAATATAGATATAAAAACCCGAATTTTCTATAACAAAAATAAATGTATAACAAAATATAATATAGAACAAACAAAAATAAAATAATACTTCCCACTTTATCTGTAATAATAATGAATTATTAATTTTATATTATAATATATTTGAAATATAGATATAAAACCCCAAAATTTCCATAACAAAAATACATTAAAAAAAAACCAGAAGAGATAATGCAATAATTAAGATACAAAATGAAACATAAATCAATATAAAATTATAAATTTCTGTTAAAAAAAAGTTGTTTGTCAAAACAGATTTTGTTTATTTTATTTTTAAAAGATGAAACAGATACAGATTTTATTATATCATTATTTAATGAATTCCATATATTAACTGATCTATTATTAATTATATTTTTAATTGTATTATCAGAATTATGTATTACATTTAATTTTTTACAATTACCTCTAGTTCTACAATTATTCGAAATATTAAGAATATCAGATATATTTATATCTGTATAATTATTTGAAATTTTAAAAATTGTAGTTAGATCTATTTTTAATCTTCTAAGTTCAAGTGATTCTAATTTAAAATATACCAATCTCTCTATATATGTTTTATAATTAATATTTGATGAATTTGTATATCCTACGCATATTGTATTCAATCTTCTAGTAAATAATATTTGCACTCTTTCAATTTGGTCTATGAGACTACGAAATTTACTAACCTTTGAAAAAGGTGACCAAATTATGGATGCATATTCTAAAATTGGTCTGCAATAAATTGTATATGCATTTAATAATGCTCTAGGAGATTTTGTAGTAATGCATCTAAAAATTGAATTCAGAGAAAAATAAGCTTTTTACAAATATAATCAATATGTTTATTAAATAAAAGGTTATTTTCAAATATTATTCCTAAATCTTTAAAAAAAGTAACGTTTTCTAATTGAATATTATTTATAAAATTTGTTGATGGAGTTACCTTCCCTAAAGTCATAACTGCACATTTTGATAATGAAATATTTAATTGCCATTTATTTGCCCATTGTGAAAATAAATTTAAATTATTTTGTAAAAGAAATCTTTCACTCTCAGATGCGTAAGAAAAATATAATTTTGTATCATCGGCAAATAAATCAATATGAATTTTTGAAGAGAAAATACTAGGAAGATCATTAATATATAATCAAAATAAAATTGGACCTAAAACCGATCCTTGTGGTACTCCAGATTTTACAATAGAACTATGTGAAAAAGAATTTTCAACCCGTGTAATTTGAGATCTATTCGATAAAAAATTATAAAACCATTTTATTATTTTATTAGATATACCGTATGATTTTAATTTAAATAATAGTTTTTCATGAGAAACAACATCAAAAGCTTTTGCAAATTCAATATATATTATATCTACACATTTTGTATTATTCAATTCATTATACCAAAATTTTAAACATTTTGTTAATTGTAATTCTGTGGATTTTCCACTTATAAAACCATATTGAAATTCTGTTAATAAATTATTAGATTTTAAATAACAAATTAATTGTTTAGAAATAATACGTTCTAATACTCTACACATTACACATGTTATTGAAATAGGCCTATAGTTATTTGAATTTGATGGTTCACCCTTTTTAAAAATTGGTGTGATTATAGATTTTTTCCAAATTTTCGGTATATTACCCGATAATAAAGATGAATTAAAAATAATATATAAAGGCCTACATAATTCATTAGATAATAATTTTAACATAGAAGATGGTATCCCATCAGTTCCGAAAGTATGTGTAATTTTTAATCTATTTAAAAATATTTTAATTATTTCAAGATTTAAATCAATATTATCAAATTTTTGTTTAGTTAAATTATAAAATTCGGGTAAATTTCCATTATCATTTTGTTGAATTGAACTAAAATATGAATTTAACGTATTTGCTTTGTCGAGATCTGAAAATAAAATATTATTATTTGATATATCAATTAGAGGAGATACTCCAGATTTTAAATGTTTAAATGTTTAAATGTCTTTTTTTCATAAATTTATAAAACTTTAATTTATTTTTTGAATTAATTGCATTAATCTTTTAAAATTCTCTCTCTTAAAATTTAAAGATTCTAATTCTTTGGATAATTTTTTTTTTGCTTCTATCCAATTATATTTATATTGTAAATTAGTTTTAGATTTTCGAAATACATTTTTTACTTGCTTCTTCAATTTCAATATATTCTTCGGAAGTACCTGTTTTATTGTATTATTTATATTAGGAATATGTGATATAAATAATTTATTTAGAACATTATTAAAATATTCTACTTTTTGATCGATATTATAATCATTTGAATTTAGATATTCTCAATTAAATTTAGAAAGATGATATTTAATCAATTTTATATTAGCATTATTGAAATCAAAATTTTTTGATTTTAAAATCTGTTTACATGGGTATTTTTCAATATTTACATTAAATGAAACAGAATAGTGGTCACTTATATTTTGGTATAATCCGAAATAGTCTCCAATATTTATATTAGATAGTAATTGTTTTTCATTAGTAAAAAGTAAATCAATTATATTATTATTACGAGTTGGCTTATTTATTAATTGTGAAAATGAATTTTTAATAATCGAATAGAAAAGTAATGCATAACTTTTTGGATAACTAGGAAATGTATAATCTTTCCAATTAAATTTTGGTAAATTAAAATCTCCTATAATTATAGATGAATTATAATTTTGTTGGGTTATATCAAATAATTTACATATCTGTTCATGAGATACTTCATTACAATTTGGAGGTCTATAAACACATATAATATTAAATGGAATTTTTGAATTAATTTTTAAATGTATATATTGAACATATATGTGTGAAATAAAATTTCTTACAGGATATAAACTAGATTTACAAAATATCGCAACACCTCCTCTATGAATTAATTTATCGTATCTAAATAGTGTATACTATTTTCCACCGATTAAATATAGAGAATCTCTATCATCTACAGTTAAGAATGTTTCAACTAAACATATAATGTCATATTTATTAGATGAAAGTAAAAATTCCAAAAAATTCATTTTATTTCTAATACTACGAGCATTAGCATAATATATATTTAAATTGTTATTTTTAATATTTTCATCTTTATTGCCGGTTAGTCATCTAGAACCTGTAGTTTTATTTGTATTAATAATGGAATTTTTATAAGTAATATATGACAATTTCCATACACTAAAATTATCTTCACCAATTGACATATTCCAGTCAATTTTATTATTTATAATATATCTTAGTTCATAGGAACTGCTTCTAGAATTATAAATACATTTGATAATTTTTTTACTTTTAATTTATTTATTTTTAACTACATGGTATAATATCTTATGTCGTTCTAGTGATATTTCATCTAGAGATGTTCTAATGAATGAATTTTGTAGATCTCGTAATTTATATAATCGGTAAATATTTGATATAATAATTTTTTTTGAGACCACATTATCTAAAATTAATTTTAATTTATTAAATGATAATTGAACTATTGATAATACACACGATTTATTAATATCTACTGTTTTACAAATAATATTTACTAAGTATTTAAAGAAATTAGTTTTATCATTATTAGGAATATTTATATTGTGAATAATTATTTCATTATTGCTATCTATATTATTTTTAATATTTACTGATTTTACCAAATTGTCAGTAAAGGTATCAGAAGTAGTTATCGTAGAGGTTACATTAGCAGTTACATTAGCGTATGATTTTTTAATTTTTAACAACAATCATATCACTTATTTCAGTTATGTTTGATAGTAACATATTTAATTTTGTTTCTGTGCTATTTATTAAAGTATTAATATTACTACTATCAATAATAGTAGACGATGGTAATGAGTTATTTAAACTAGTTAGATTTATTGGTGTATTATCATTATTATTATTTATACATGTATTACATTTAAATGTAAAATTTTGCGATCTAAATAACTAAATAGCATATTTTGGTGGTGATTTATTAGACCAATTTGTTTTCATAATTTTTGCTTTATATAAACATTTAAAATGGTATTTATTACCACATGAACATAATATATAATTTTCGTTATTAATTTCTAAAGTACATGTAATACAATCCATTTTTAATGTAATAAATATATTACAAATATATAGTTTTAGAAATTATATATATTTTTAACAAACTGTTTCCCTATGATTTTAAATTGAATAATTGCCGAATTCGATTTTTCTTGTTTACTAAATAAATTAGCGATGCGATGTTTCAATTTTCTTATTTTCGAAATCTATTTTAAAACCTTATCCTTTAATGTAATGACTACGTAAATATCGAAAGTAATTCCGTATAATTTAGAGAACAAGATATCCGAATGTATGTCGAAATTAATTAATTTTAAAGAAATTTTAAAGAAATTATTATTATTATTATTATTATTATTATTATTATTATTATTATTATTATTATTATTATTATTATTATTATTATTATTATTATTATTATTATTATTATGCTAGAGGTCGCATAGTCTGAGTCTTCCGAGCTTTGTTGACAAGTTGTTTTAATGATACCACTAAGAAGCTAATGTGCTGATGATATTCGCTTACGAGCGGATTAACCTCTAGCAGGTCAAAATTCAACTTCAATACGTGAAGAAGGCGAATAACAGCCGCAAGAAGTTATATTAGTAATATTATTATTAAGATTTTAATGATGAACTTCTTATAAAATGTGTATCGTTTGAATTAAAAAAACTAGAAACCAAATAAAAAAATCTATAATAATATTTATTTATTGAATCTCGTTTAATAATAGCGGATACAAATCGACCCTCAAGAAGTTGTAGAATTATATATATATATGATAATATATGTTATAATGAGCTATATGGCCCCAGGACTATAAAAAATGAATAGTAATTTGTTATTAAGTTTTTACAAGAGAAAACAAAAAATTCCTGGAGTCCAACTCGCTTACAAGTAATTACTAGCGTATAATTGTTTCACTAAGCCATAGACCCCAAGCTGAGATAAATACTACCGGTATAATAAGATCCCCAATAAGTGCGGATAATAAGTGCGGATAATAAGTGCGGATAATAAATGAGGATAATAAATGAGGATAATAAGTGCCGATAATAAGTGCGGATAATAAGTGCGGATAATAAGTGCGGATAATAAGTACGGATAATAAATGCGGATAATAAGAGCGGGTAATAAGTGCGGATAATAAGTGCGGATAATAAGTACGGATAATAAGTGCGGATAATAAGTGTGGATAATAATAGAGGTAATAAGTTTGGATTGATATGATTGACGATTAACTCGTAGAATTTATTACCGATGTCTGAAATAACTATAACTAAACAATATCGACTAATAGAGAACAACGTGTATCCTACATCTCCAGAAGAAAGGTGACTAATCAGTTATGTGTAATTACAGATCAACACTGACTTGTATTGCAGAACAATTCTATAATATCGTGCTTCGAAAAAGAATACATCCCGACATTTATCAAGATGTTCGATCAAAACGGAATATTTTATTCAAAATATTACAACTGCCAGAAAAATATTAACCTTACTAAGAAATTTTGGATCAGGAACAATCTCTAGATGCCATTATAATTATGGATTTGTCGTTATACGTATAATTAAAGACTAAACTAGTTATAGACTTTCTGACCGAAATCATGTTGAATATATACCGAATTCGAAACTTTTATTATAATTTAGTTAACAAAATATATAAAAAATTGAATAGTATTTTGTCAATTTATAAAGCTCCATTTTCAAATAAGCATACACATAATTAAACAAGTAAACACCCACTTGTATAGCTTCACCCGTAATCATATAATTATATATATATATATATATATATATATATTCATACTAAATTAATCAATAAATAGGTAAGAAGGCTAAAAAAAATCATAAAAAAGAGAACTGTTAGTATTATGCAATTATGAATATATATATAATATATATATATATATATATATATATATATATTATTATAATTAGATTTGTTTAATTAGATAATTATAATTAGAATAATATTATTGATTTTGATTAAAATAATTATAATATAAAATTATCTTATGAATAATACTTTTAATTTATATAATAAACAATATTATTAATCAGATTATGCAACACATAATGAAGAAACTGGTAATAATACAAACGTTAAAGGTTAAATATACTAAATTATGAATAAATACACGTTCATTAATATATTTCACAAATATATGACAATATATTTTGTAATGCATACTGATTCAAATATATTTTAATTCATGACAATTAAATTACAAATCTATAAACAAAAATGTATAATATTAATTATTTGAATATATCTATTAATTAATTAATCAATGCATAATATAATTATAATTATTATATATCGGCAATATCAAATATAATTTAAATATGATATAGAATCTATAATTTATAAAAATAATAGATCCATAAAATCGCACAGGTGGCAACCTGTAATACTAATATTGTTAATTTATTTATTAATTTTCGTACGGTTTATTCTATTTTATTTTATTATTAATGGTATTTATTGTTTTGCCAACTTTTATTATTTGTATTCTATATATACATTTTTGAGAAATCATATATAATTTATTTAAGTGTTTAAATAAACTTTCAATTAATCAATCAATAGAATATATTATATATAATATTAAATTATTAATATATCGATAATTATTATTGTAATTAAATGAATACAATGATAATATATATATATATATATATATATATTAAAAATATCTACAATAAAAATAATGCAATTTATATTTAAAAGTATATTTTAAAGGTTGTTAAACTATTATAAACCAGCTGTAATGAACAATAATAATTATAACACTATTCATATATAATAAATGAGTTTATTTATGTATGATGATGATGATATTGAGTTTATTAGCACTAAAATAGGGGCATGTAGACCCCTTCGCTCGTGCGGGTATTAATGTATTATCAGAATATATAATTTTTAGTTAATGTATATATACAAATATATATTGTATTCTAAAAAATATTAATAATTTATAATAATGATATTATGATATTTATATGTATATTCAAATTAATAATTATAATTATATATATATATATATATTATTTTAGAAGAGGGATATACAAATATTATAATAAGCGATGTTCGTATACTTATAATATATAATTTAATATAAATATAAATTATATATATATATTCTATTTAACTAATATATATACAATTAATTTAAATACAATTAATGAAATATATTTATCCATCGAAATTATAAACTTAATAATTCTCAATTTCTTGCTATTTTATTTGTTATTTATCTAAGTTCCTATTATATAATATTTCATTAAAAATAAATGAACTTTATATACTCGATGATATATTTATTTATAGTAAAATATTTAAGATGCACCAAATAATATTCATAATATGTTACCAATACGATGATGTATATATATATATATATATACTATTTATATATACTCTATATAGTCAATATTCTGTTATTCTATGTTTTTCTATTAATATAACACTTTAAACGTGTCGCGCACTGTTCCAAATTTAATGAATTAGGGTGTATGCGTTTATTTGCTATGCTACATATTAGTAAACGTACACATTATTTGTTTGTATTTATAATAATATATAGTTACATTTATTTAATATATATATATATATAAATATTGATTATTTTATATAATTAAAGCATTATAATTAATTGTTTATATGTACAGGCAAATAGTACTAACGATCCGAAAGTATAATGAAAAAATGATAAATTCGATGTAATGAATAAATAATACATAAACCAATTTGTAAAGAGGTATATAGATGTTAAAATATAACTCATTAATAATATGAATAATAAAGTTTTAACTGTGTATCTTATGTCGATAGTTTTCATACTCATAAGTAGTACCAAATTATCTATAATCTGAACCTAACTAGCTATGAAGTCAACTTCATTTAAATAGTTGGTAATATCCAGGATAGAGTGATGTCATCTTTCGAGGAAAACATGGCTGTGTTCAAATTATATTGCATTCACGATATAGTCAAATATAGGTACCGGAATATACCAACGTATTCACAATTCATATTGAATACATGGTATATCGATAACGATTTCTGTTTACCGACCGAGTTACCGTGACATTATTTATATTAATTATCGGGCATAATTATTAAATTAGTTTAGAATTATCAATATCAGATTAATATATTAATGAAATAATGCATATATAAAATGTTATTTTATTTCTATTGATAATTTTGTTACCACTATGAAACAATTTAATATGTATAATGTATATAATTTAAATATATAAACTCTCGTAATAATACAAATTACACACTACGACGTACAGCTGAAGTACAGTGTACGCCATACTTGCGTCCCAAACGTCTCTGTGTCTGTAAACATACATAAATATATGAAATAAATGTAATAGGCCGCATTGCCTCTATATCGTTTTGTTATGAAATAATACGTAAACTGCTTGATTAACTTTATTAACCAAAACACTTTTCATTACAATTTTATCAGTGCACGACGCTCATTGGTTGATATCATCGAATTTATGTACGCCACTCTATACTGAAATATTAGTGCATTATGTACATATTCGCTAGATCTTATATATTGCGCAATATCAATATATGAAATAAATAATATAGAGGTGTCTTAAAAATCCGGGTGATCCCGATAAATATATATTATATTTATAAATTATATAATTTCGAAATATATAAACACACACAAATGTATATAATGTGATGTATATGATAACATTTATAACCAGGAAACAATATCCCACACTAATATGTATGTGTATGTATAATTTCGTGTGTAGCTCAGTTTGCTAAGGCGTCCGTCACACATATAGTATAATTCGGGGTCAAGTTCCGTTCGAACCAATACAATAGGTATTAAAATAATATGTAGAATAGTCCTTATATCATGGTGTATAAATATCAGATCTTATCAAAACCATGGATGCATAAACACGAGATCGGCTTCGAAGGGACATTAGAGATATTTTATTATAAGAACTTCATCTACAAAAAACATCATCTAAGAAACTGGATGGGATGAAAAGACTCGACCATAATAAAATAACAATAATAACAATAACAATATATATTATATTAATAATTCTAAATTATAAAATAAGTTATTATCTATATTGATAATTATTCGCTTTATGTATTTATTGGGGCGATAATGGATGTATGTGTACGTAAGGAAATATATACATATCGTATTTTCTCTAATAAAATAAAATTTATGAAAAATAATAATTTAACAAATAAAATAATAAATTTTAAATTTTACATAATTAATAAATCTATTGAGCATATTATGTATACAAATTATTTGATATAATACATACTGTAAACGTTTATAAAATGAATAAGTATATATTATTTGCAATATTTTCAATTGGATTTATATATGACACAGTTTCGTTAGTACTTAAAACTTATAATGCTAATTTAGTCATATATTGAAACGTATGCTTAAAAATGTAATAACTTACTTACGTGTGATTTACCCATATTGTATATAAATGTAATATATAAGTATTATGTAATATGATGATTTGTTAACTATGTACATATATGTCACAAATTATTGATGTATGATGAAGCATAAAGTAATAGGTATATTTTATTATTAATATTTGGTAATTTAATGATGTTTACGTAATTCATATAATAAAGTTGTTCAGTATTGAACACCAAATTCGATATAAACCATATTATAAAATGTAGTTATTGTAGAGAAATAAATACAGTTTGTATGTATGTAGTATAATGGTTATCAAGATAGAAAGATAGATAGATAGAAAGATATATTCACCCCAATAGTGATGTATACACACAAGCGTAAATAGACGTATCCAAATAGCTTTATAGTAATTGATAATATTCGCCTTAAACCCTTGACTATTGATGATACATATAAATACTTAGGTATCGAAATAGGACCTATAGATAATAAAAATAATACAATAGTAATAGAGTTAACATCTAAATTAATATCAATAACTAAAGCATTATTAAAACCTCAACAAAAACTTGATATACTCAAATCTTATCTGTTACCAAGTTTATTACATAGGCTAACTTTCTCTAATATATATCTTAATTCATTGAAAACTATGGATAGATCAATTAGGTCTTTTGTTAGACGGTGGTTGCGACTACCCAAAGATACTTCCCTTGGTCTATTTTATGCACCATGTAGTATTGGAGGATTGGCGATCACCCGTCTATTTTTAACAATACCAGTTATGCGCCTCAAACGAGTAAACTCTATACGTGGAAATGATGATCCTATAATACAAACCCTCCCAAATAATATTATATTAAAATGGTCATCTCCAAGATACTATGATAATACATTATTTACTACTAATATCGACATTAAATAATATCATACTAAATATCTTATTAATTCGGCGGATGGACGAGGTCTCGATTATGGTAACCACGCACCTTTTATTAATAACTGGATTAAATTCCCTACTAGATTACTAAATGGCAGAGACTTCGTAGATTCGATCAAACTAAAACATGCATTATTATATACAAAATTTAGATCTAAACGAATGTTCCCTAATACGAATGCCAAATGTTTAATGAGGGGATGTAATTATAACTACGATTGCTTAAACCATATAATGCAAACATGTAGTTATAATTACAATAATAGAATACATAGACACAATTATGTAAATAGTTTACTTATGTCAATACTAAACAAACATAATTATATCACTATTCTAGAACCACACATCCAAACTCGAAATGGCCTACGTAAACCGGATTTAATAATTTATAAAAATGATACTGCATATATAATAGATACACAAATATCAATAGATACAATAAATACTGATATAAACTACACAAAAAAGACTAACTACTACAATACTACAGATATCATCGCTTATGCCAAGCAAATAACGGGTGCGAACAGAATAGTATTCAGCGCATCGTGCTGGAATTGGCGCGGTATTCCTTCGGCGCTAACCACACAAGACCTACTAAACCTAGGTCTCAATAAACGTGATATTGAGCTACTCAGTATACGTGTGATTGCCGGTGGTCTCGATATTTATCGAAATTACTGCCGTGACGGATTAATGTAATATCCACATGTTATCTTGGCCTCTTCCTTGCCAACATTCGTTTATAACATTATTATTTTATTATTTTGTTTATAACGTCAATAAATGGGATAATTGTAATTGGTTGTCAAGCCAACCAATTTCCGAAAATAGAAATATAGAAAGACAGATAAATAGATAACATATTCATTGGGCATTGTCAACGTATAGATTTTGTAAATTAGGGATATCGTATACAATAGTGATATAGTGATAAGTGTGTGGTTGAGAGATTGTTAATCGTGTATCCAATGTAAGCACTTTATAGTTCAGTTGAGGGTTAGGTATGAGCGAATAAGTTACGGAAAGAAAGAGATATGAGAGAAAGAGAAAGAGTTATATTTGTTATCTTAACGACCATGTACACAACTTATATGAACAACATCTATATCTGAAAGTACAACTAACTTTGACAAGGTACACGGGCATATGTAATGTACGTAATATACACACGTGTGTGTGTGAAGAGAACATCGTTACCATCAAACTCTAGCAAAACTATCGAACTAACACGAACTAACACCACATTACGACATACACCGAGCGGGATCGCTATAGGGTCAGATTAACAACTCTATCGAAGTGTATTGTATGACGGATGTCTGCAAGTAGATACCTGGTCGTAACAACATCGTTATCTAAACAAATAGTGTATCTTAACATCGGAATTAATAACGTACACAATCTATTAGATTATTGGTTGACGCCTTTATAATAATAATAATAATATTTATTTATTGAATCTCATATATATATATATATATTGAATATAATACAAATAGCGGAAACAAATGGACTCAAATGAAGTTATAGACGTATACATGTTATAAATAACTGTGAGGGGCCCCGGACAATACATTACAAATAGTAACATTTTATTTCTTGTGTTTTGATTTATCGTTTATTAAGTTCTTGATAAACACAAAAGATAAACAGGAATAGCCTGAAGTCGAACTCGGGACCTCTGACTTGCTAGCTTTCGATTGTCCCACTGATCCATAGATCCCAGACTTAAATATAGTAACTAATAATGTAGATAGGCTCATAGTTAAATATCTGAGCTAGAAATAGCGCGATACACCTAGTTATGTTATAGCATTTTATTGTCAGAAACGTTACTGAAGAAATCGTGTATATAACATATGTGTTTAATGTAAGCATACATGCAAGTGTGAGCAAGCATACACATAATATCGCAACGGTGTACCGAAGTCGTATGCCACCTCGACTTTCCTCTCTACGATGAATATAGACAAATAAAACTCGACATATAATATAACCCAGCAAACAGTAAGAGCAGCATAATAGCAGCATAACAGAATATTGTATAGCCTCAAATAATACATTGTGCTATTATGCTGCCATTATACTGCTATTAAATGTATAGTATGATTCTATTATGCTACTCTTACTTTTAGCTGGGTGTACCGATATTCATAAGTTGAGCGACGAGTAAAACAAAGGTCTAACGAATTGTAGAGAGAATATCATATCAGCAATACTCTGTAATCAATGGTGTATGCCTAACAATAAGCCTGTGTATAATAATAATAATAATAATAATATATAGTTTATTAAGTAAACAAAAAATAAATATATAAACAAAAATAATGAAGAAAAAATAGATATAAATTGATACCCAAAACGACATGGTACAAAAATTAACAATAGGTTTATAATTAATAAAAAAATCCCTTGGTTTATGCATACCGAACATAAGATATATGAATATTATATGCAAATATGCGCATATTATATGAAGTAAAATGAATACAACATAAAAGAAAACAGGCTTAATAAATCTAGCAATGTTATGTTTAAGTCAACAGGAAGAATGTAGTTCGATGATTGATGTTAGTTTATTTTATGAGGTATTTTGTGGATAAATGGCCCCACTATTATTGCTGGCCTCCTATACTTATACATCTTTATACACACAAAATTAGTATTTTCATAATCAATTTTATCGTAATCCTGTTTATTTAGTATAACTAATTGAAAACAAAATAAGCATTTTTGTAATTTACCTAGCACTTTAAAATCCTTAAAAAGGGCTTTAAAGTGGTGCCTATGTTGCTGATGGATAATGTAGATCTGATGCGGACAGTTTACTGACGGAAACTGTTGGAGAAATCACTCGAATATTCTATATAAGTTCCATACGTAAGTACGTAGTTAGGTAAAGTAGTGTATTAATGAATTGAGATAAAGATGCAGTTTAATATACATAAGAATAGTCAATGGAATGTTAAGTAATACACTCACACACACACACATATATATATATATATATATATATATATATATATATATATATATATATATATTTATGTGTATGTTTGTGTGAAGTTGTGCATACATAGATAGGAATATGTTATAGGTTTATGATGTATCTGCCTTTTGTTTAATTATCAGTTTGTTATTAGAATAATATTCAGAAAAAATAAACTTACTCTTACCTTGCGTAATAAATATTATTGTATGATTAGTATCGCATATATATATATATATATATATATATATAAATGTATATAAATGTTTGTGAAATATATGAAATAAATCTATTAAATTATTTATACATCGTTAAACTTAAATTAAATTAAATGTTGTGTTTTAAATGGTTCACTCGATTTAGGAGTGTGCCGAACATAACTTGTATAAGTTGTATAACTAGGAGATTTCTAGCGGAAGAGCCTACGTTTTGCGAGATAGGTTTGTATGTAACTTACTGTAGCGTAGACTTAATTATTGAATAGTATATATTACTGGATGTAGTGTGGATTTCATTGTTATGTTATCGTTATAAAATATAATATTTAATATTATATAAATATTAATAATTATCATATATATATATATAAACTATATAAAATATTAAAATAAATTTAGGATTTATTTAGTTTACAAGAATAGTAATGCTCTTATTTAGTTATGATTCACTAATACTATTTATTTATATATATATATATATATATATATATTAGATTATTGTTAAATACTTTCTACGGCTTACATGGCATCCGATTACAAATTGTTCTTTTCGTTGATATAATTAAATAACAAATGTATACAAATTCAAAATTCATCGCTTTTATAATATTATTATTATTTTTATTTTTATTTATATTTGTAAATAAGTATTATAATGCACACTATTATTATTAATGTATATTCGATATTAATATTCATGTATATCAGCCTTATGAATATTACATTTTCTTATTTTAATATTATATCATCAATATTTTATATTTTTGTTATAGGAATATTTATAATATAAGCTATTTATAGCTTCTGGATATCCTTCCATAGATTATATTCAATAATAAGGAAAAAAAATGATATTCAATTCAAAAAATGCTGGTACAATCGTCTGAAGTATAACATTTATGAATACCAATACATATTCAAATATTACATTTTTGAGAATCAAATTTGTCACCTATTTATTATTAGTAGGTTTTGATTTTCAAATTCGAATAGTTGTTTTTTTATTACCATTATACATAATATAGTGTATATTATTTAGTTTAATTTAACCATATATATATATATATATATATGAATATTTATTTAGACACAAAAATCACGTTAGACGTTCTCTATTGTGTACAAAAAAATTAAATAACAAAATACACAAACAAAATATAAATCATTTGAAAACAATACAATTAATATTTACGAATTAATAACAATAAATTAGATTTAAAATACGAATAATTGACATTATTTCTTAATCCTACAGGTAGCACAGTCCATATATATATATCACAAAATACACACAATTAAACAAGTATAAGTTATAATTTGAAAAAGAAACTTCATAAAGTAATACACTCTATACACAATTTACATTTGTTTTACTATAATCAAAGTTATGGGTAAAATAGTAGTATCCGTAATCTTTTCAAATTTAATATTTATATACTATAAAATAAAAGTTGTATTTGTCATAACAATTTGTTGACGTTATTATATATATATATATATATATATATATATAGTATATATATATATATAGTATATTTAGTATGCAGTTAACAAAATCCGATTCATATTTGTATTTTTATCGTTTCCTGAGTGTCTTAATGATAATAGGTTTTAAATCGATTCCTAAAATTCAAGTTTAGGAATCGGTTTATTTGAAACCGACTCCTAATCTATTACTATAGGAATCGGTTAACTTAAGTTGTTGATGTAAGTTTAACTTAAGTTTAGATGTAAAATATAATATTCAAATAAATATTAGTATCGTAGTAAAGTATTAACTCATATATTATAATGTATTATATAAGTTTATTTAAGTTAGATTTAAAACTTAAATTCAATAATAATAAAATTAATACACATAATTAATACACATAAATACAGTAATCCTATGTATTTATCTAAGTTATCATGATATCATTCAAGCGACATATTGAATTACAATTGTAATCATAATTATATTGATAATACAATTGGAATCATATTGAACTATTATAATATTGAATTCAATATTCAACTGCTATATATTCAATATTGAGCAATTAGTTCAACATGATTCTAATTGTATTATCAATATAATTATGATTACAATTTTAATTCAAAATGTCACTTGAATGTGATTATGATAAATTAGAAAAATACATAGGATTACTTAAATAATTTTAGTTTTAAAAATAATATTTTATTTATTAAAATCAGTATATTAACTTAAATATAAAATTAAAATAATAATTATTAATTAATTTTCATAAATAATTTTCATTCATAATAATTAAATCAATATATTAATACAATCAAAAGGTATAATATTTTATTCTTTCTAAATTAAAAAATAATATTCCTATAATTGAAGAAATACTTACATCAATAACTTAAACCGATTCTTAATCATTTGTTTAGAAATCGTTTTAAAAACAGATTCTCAATAATTAGTTTTAGAATCGATAATATCGATTCCTGCACGATAAATGTAGGAATCATTTTTATAACCCGTTTCTAAACAAACTTTACAAGAATCTATTTTCCAATTTGAATCCGATTCCTATAATAAAATCGTCGTAGAAATCGGATTTTTTTAACTCTATATATATATGCACTTATATTTACTTTTATAGTTACTTTAAATTGACACTTTTATAGTTACTTTAAATGACACTTTTATAGTTACTTTTATATATAAATTATTTTAAAGATAATTAAATAAATTGTAATATGTTAATAAAAACATTTTTTTGATACAAATTTCAAACGCCGATTATGATAAGAGACTATTTGTTATAATTAAAACAAATTCAGCATATAAAATTGATCCGATGTACATTCTGTAAATTATATATTTGTAACTAATAAAATATTAATCAAAGATAATTATTTTAAATTAAAAGGCACAGCCAAATAAGTAATATTTACTTTAAAAAATATAGTATACCAAATTAAATTGTTTTATATTTATTATACTATAGTATATATTATATATTGCTTACTTTAATGTTAACTCTAAATATATAATTTATATAGCTTGTAATATATAATTAAATTATAATATTTCAACTGAATATTGTAATTATTGGTAAATTATTATAAACATTTATTTTATTGTTAACTAGATAGTTGGTGTCTTATTTTAATTAATAAATTTATAGTTGTATCATCATTAATAATAGTATACTCATTAATAATATGTATGATATTAATTGCTATTATCATTGTTATGTTATACCATAAACCATAGTTTACTTGTACATAATTATAATTAATAATTTAATAATGAATAATATTTATTTATATACAATAAAAATGATAATTTATATAATCAATTGTTACTAAAAAATAAATATATTAGATAGATAGATAGATAAATAGTTTATTGCAACACGAATACAATTATAATAATAGTAGTGAATTTAAAATAAAGCGAAACAAACCGATACGAAACAACACATTAAAATAAATATTTAAGAAAATTGAATAACAAAATTGATTTAAACGGGATGTGTACTAAACATATTCCAAATAAACATGAATATAGTGAAAGTGTTAAATACAACAAACTGAATGTTTGAAAAAAAAATTAGAGCGGAAGTATCGGGGTGAACAGGCCCAAATGGGATGGATACAATCCCTAGGGATGGAGATAGTCCCTGATAACGTGTGGTATGACATATTCTGCCTTCTAGAATTATGATGCACACAATCCAGATGAAAAACTCTAGCAAAATATCTAAATCAAATGAAATATATGTAGTGTTAACAAAAAAAAAAAAAGTAAGAACATATACATATATATATATATAAAGATAGATAAACATCATAAGTGTGAATTGAATAAAGATAAATAAACATCATAAAAGCATATTGAATTAATATGTATATTGAAACTAAGATTATCACAGAAAGTGATACCCAGATCTTCGTCTTGCTTGACAACAGGTAAAAGTACTCCATTCAATGAGTAAACTGGGGGGGTGGACATTGCATCCTATTCTCATAACAACGCATTTAGAAGGAGACAGTTCTAGTTCCCAGTCAAACATCCATTTTCATAGACTATTTAGAGCTTCTTGCATATCATTTGTCACGTGTAATTTAAATATATTATAATATTATAATAGCTATAGCTAGCCTCGCATCATCTGCAAATAACGATGTTAATACATGTGGATTTATTGTATCAGGAAGATCGTTTATGTATATAAGGAATAATAAGGGACCTATCACAGAACCTTGGCGAACACCAGAAGTAACAGGTAGATACTTAGAATAGGTTGTATTTACTTTAATGCATTGAGTTCGATTAGATAAATAAGAAGCTAAACAGTTATGTACATTCATCCTAATACCATAATAATCTAGCTTATATAACAATTTTTAGTGTGACACTTTATCAAAAGCGTTATCCATATCGATATAGGTACTATCCGATGTCATATATTCATTTTTTTATATTAAAATTGAACAATAACAGTTCAAAAGCTGTAACTCCATGGATTTACCAGATAGAAACCCATACTGGTGCTCAGTTAGGATATTGGTTCGTAAATAATTGAATAAATGGTAAGAGAGTATTTTTTCGAAAACAATTAATAAACTTGGGAGTAAGCTAATTGGTCTGTAATTCACAGCGAGAGATGGAACACCTTTTTTAAATATAGGTATAATGAAAGACTTTTTCCAAATACTAGTACAAGTTCCAGATTCAAGAATAAGAGTGTATATAATCGATAAGGGATAACAAATTTCATAAGATAATTTATTTTAAATAGACTTTGGTAACCCGTCAGGGGAGTTATTATATTTATTAGGCAGTAAACATAGAAATATTCTAACATTATTAGGAGATATAGGATAATTAGATAATTGGTTAATATTAGGTGTAGGTCTAGCTATAAAAGGAAAATTAACACTAGTACTATTATTATTAATAAATACAGAGACAGACAGCCTTTTCATCGTCAAATGTTACTATATTATTTGTAATTTAGAATAATAAAGGTGATATAGAGTTAAATGTATGGAGATTATCATTTAGGTTATTATCATTTACTTATAAAATAGCGATTTATTATTTGAATTTAATACTAAAGTTTCTTTATCAATAAAATATTTTGTAAAAGAATATCAAATTCTGATTGAAATTTTCGCCATTTCACAACCAATAGAATTGTTAATATTTTTATGCAAATGTCTGCATTTATTTAATAATATTTTGAGATGAATAGGAAATTTATATTTTTTGTGCGAATATAAAGGGGAATAGTTATTACAAATTTTAATAAGTAAATTAGAAAAATTATTTAGCATAACTGATCCATCAATATAGTTATTGAAGAAAGCATCCCAATCAGTGGACATTAGTTCTGATTTAATAGTAATAAAATCAGCTTTTCTAAAGTTGAAAGGTGGTGAACTTCGAGAATAATGATTAGACGTATTAGAAGATGAAGAATACACGAATAGATAGAAATATGATCACTCATGTGTTTATCATATTCAAATGTATTGGTTAGAGATATTGATGAGACAATACACATATTGTTAATAAGGATCAGATCAAGGATATTAGATTTACGATTATTAAATCAACTAGCTGTACTAGAGCCTCTTTTTGAGTGAATGAGTAGAAGTATTTCTCAATCCTAGTGTGTCCAGATCCTGTTAGCCAATCAATTACGGGTAGATTGAAATCCCCATATATTAAACATGAATTCGACGTAACCAATAAATTAGAAATAAAGTCACATAGATCAATAGTATTGATTAGAGACATTGATGGTGGTCTATATACCACAATTAGTAAATAATTATAGAATAGTTTACCAATTAGTTCTAAATTATGAACTAAAGATATTGTGCGTGCATAGTATGATTTGTTAATATATAATAAAATATCACCACTATGAGGGTTAGTGATTCGATCAAGTCTGAATAGTGAGTAATACGTACAATTAGATGGTGACATAGAGTCAGTAATTCATTAGATATCAGGTTTCGGTGAAAATAAGAATATCGTAATCACGTGAATTAACAATAGCTAAGAGAGTGGGAAGTTTATTACAGATACTACGCGAATTAGAATAATAAACTTTAATAGTAGGACATAGTCAATTATTTGTTGTATTAGGAGTCGACTTATTTTTATGCTTTTTTTAAATGATAATTTCCATTTCGTAAAATCCGAATTAGTATAATCTACAGAAGATTTCCAGTCAATCATAACTTTATCATTATCTAAAGAGAAATATTTTAGCTCATAATTAAGAGTTCGTAAGTTAAAAACACACTTAATATTACCAGGAATAAGATCAGCACCAATAGTAAGTATATTTCGCTTAGTTCTGTCATCATATGATTTATCAGGGCGAAGAAATATATTAGGGTAATTAGTAATCCTATCTGATAAATTTATGAAAGCACTTAAAATAGATTGAACATTATGATGATTAGTATTTAAATTAATTTTATAAATGAAGCCAGTTGAAATAGATATTTTATTAATATTAATTACTTACTTACATAGTCCCGTGACGTCGAACATCGTAGATGGAGCACATTTCTTCTTCCGTAACACAACTTTTTCCATTCATCTCGATTCCATGGTTTTTCTAATAAATTACCTAAGGACATATGTGTATATTCGGTTAGGTCGTTCATCCAGTTTCTCTTTGGGCGACCTCTATTCCTCTTTCCTTCAACATATCCTTGCATTATTGTTTTGCATAAGTTGTCATGTCGACTTATGTGACCATAGAAGCTGAGTTTTCTTTGTAAAACAATATCCAGAAGAGCCGTATTATGACCAATTCTCTTTCGATTTCAGTTCGAACGAATAAATTAGTTATATGCTCTCTGTAGCTTATTTGAAGTAGACGTCTGAAGGCTTTGGTTTCGAAGGCGGATATCCTTTTTTTTTATTCTTGGTATGACGTCCACGTATCGCATCCATACAGTGTTGAGAGAACTAGTGATTTATATAGCTTACATTTTATTTTAAAAACAATTTCTTTGCTCCTCCAAATCTTTTCTAATTTCACCATTACTGATGTTGCATTTGCAAGTTTTATACGTATTTCTTTTTTTGATTTGCATCATCGGATAGCTTAGCTCCTAAGTACTTTAAATTAGAAATATTCTCTAAAGCTTTACCATACATCTTAATATTAGGCGCTCACTAAAGTTTTACTCTTGATATGGCTTATTTCCATTCCGAAAGACGTTGCTGCTTTTTCAAGTGTATCCGTTAGACTTTGTAATTCCGCTTCCGAGCCAGCCAACAAATCTATTTCGTCGGCAAACCTTAAATTATATATTGGTCTTAAATTAATATTATCAATGTTAATATTAATATTTAAATCATTTAATAAAAAATCAAGTAAACCATCTTCTTTTATTCCATACACGATAAAGCATTTTCTAATGTTTGTGGATATAGTGATCTCTTTAGAGATTGATTTGGCAAATAATTGATGATTAGCAACGTCAGAATAGCTTGGGCTCGATTTGGAATATTCAGATATCTTATTAGTTAAGGACTTAATATCGGTATTAATAGAATTTAATAGACTCTCATTATTTTTAATTATTGATATACATTTATTTAAGTTTGTATTGTTATTTTAAATTGGAGTAATGAGTGGTGTATTACTAAAAGAATTATCAAGGAAATCAATGCATGTATAATGGAAGTATGATGATGTGATAATTTCCGATAGGTATTTCGGAGGATTATTATTATTGGGAAATTTAGATTTAATGATTTAGCATCAAATAGACATACTAGATGTAAACTCTTATTACATAATAAGAAACTAATATAATTAGTATCAGAGCGATCATTAGAGCTAGTAATGCAATTAATCATTTTGTATATGCATATGTATGTATCAATATGTATCTGTATACAATATATACTATTAGTTTATTTAAATATATTGAATGCAATCCATTACATGTATATCTGTATATATATATTGATAAAACAATACAATATATTTAGTTTAATTTAAATGTATATAATGAAATAAATAAGCATATATGAACATAATGAAATGCACAAATAATTTACTTTAATTTTTTAATTAAAAATCAATATTATGATTTAGTTTTTATATATATATAGATGTATAATGTATAGTAGGAATTTATTTATTTAGAAAATATAATAATAATCATATATTCAAATAATTATGCGAGTTAAATTAAGTATAAATTATGCAATAAATTACCAAATACCAACAATGAATACCAGAATACCAAATATTATACACCTTAGAAACTAAATTTATTTATTTTTTATATTATACAATTTATTACCAAATACCTAAAATTAATACCATATACCAAAATATATAATACTTTAAAGTGTAATTACTATAATATGTGTATATCAATATATATATATATATGTATAAATTATATATTAATAAATATTAGATAACAATTAGATATATATTTAGATTATTTATTATCAGATTTATAGTTTCACTTATATATAGTTTTCATATTGTGATTAATTTATATATACAGGAGTATTTATAATTCGAGAACTATTTCTATGTACCACCGCTTGTTTTACTCTTATACTCCTCAAAGATTATGAAGGAAAACCAAATGTTATTATTAGAATACATATATATATATATATATATATATATATATATATATATATATATATGTATGTGTATGTGTATGTTTGTATACCCACATACATTTTACACATTATTAGAAATAACTAAATATTTAACAAACAATTATAGGTTTAGAAAATTACAACTTATATAATTAAAATATTTCTATATATATTTATAAATATATATAAATTATATAAATATATTAATTGAATTTTTATTTAGACCCTTAAATAAATAATAAATGATTTCTCAAAAGTGTATATATAGAATACAAATAATAAAAGTAGGTAAACAATAAATACCATTAATAATAATAAAATAAAATAGAATAAGCCGTACGGAAATTAATAAATAAAATAATAATGACAAACAATATTAGTATTTCAGGTTCCCACCTGAGATCAATTGTTTTATATATTTCATGAATGTTTTATACGATTTTATGGATCTAATATAGGGCGGGAGTGAATTCCATAGCTTAGGACCAATATAACTCAGTGCCCGATTATTCATTTTTGAGGGACGTAGAATAGGGGTAGATATAAGATGATATGCATGGTTTCTAAGTGATGGTAGGGAGGTTCTTTGTACTATAAAAGCAGAAATATATGAGGGGCAATTTGAAGAGTATATTGAGGAATGAACAATAGATAATATGCGATAAGCAGAGCGTTTGTTAAATGTGAACCATGGAAGTAAGTGTTGGTATGAGGAAGTAGAGGAATGATCTAGAATACGTAGGTTATATGTTATATACAACATTCAATCCTTATACGGATTGATGAACGAATAACTCGATTTAGGGGAGAGGTAGAGGATAATGGGAGATTGATAAGTATTGAGGAACATATAAAACAGTAATCTATACGTGATAGGACAAGGGAATTAACTAGAGTTTTAGTAAGAGATACAGTAATTGATTTTCGTATATTTTAAATAGATGATAATTTGCAGATTTAGTGATGACAGTAAAATGAGGAATGAAGGAAAGAGTAGAATTAAAAAGTACACATAAGTTAGATAAAGTAGGAGAAGGAGATATTACAATGTTATCAATAAGAAAAGGAGGGAAGTAAGTTCGTGATGGGGAAATATTCAATAATGTAGTTGTGGAGATATTAAGGAGAAGATTATTAGAAATAAACCATTCTTTAATGTCATTAGCACAATTAGAGATTGATTATTGAGACCTGGTAATGAATTAGTTGGAAGAACATATATAGTTGTATGTCATCTGCATAAAGATTGTAATATATATTTGGATATTTAGATATTATGGATGGTAGTGGGTATAAATAAATTGAGAAAAATTAAGGACCAAGTACTGATCCCTGGGGAACACCATATTTCATAGGAGAAGGGGAAGAAAAAGAATTATATATGTTTACACTGCTACTACGGTCAGATAAATATGAAGTAAACCATGACAGGGCAAGTTCTCTAACTCCAATCAGGTGTAGACAGGACAGTAGAATGTTGTGATCAAGCGTATCGAAAGCACTGGATATATCCAGCATTACTAGTTGACAGCAATTTTTAGTATTAAGGGTAGAAGTGAGTACATCAATTACGTTTAGTAGTCTGTTTCTGTGGAGTGTCCTCGGCGAAAACCACATTGTTGAGGAATAAGGAGATTATTGGCGGTTAAATAGGAGATTAGTTGATGAGAGACAACTCTTTCCAAAATTTTACTCACCAAATGTAGCTGAGAAATTAGGCGATAATTGAGAAGTGATTCAGGATCGAGTGAAGGTTTTTTAAGAATGGGAGTGATTATTACTTGTTTAAAATAGAAGGGACAATACCGGAATTTAGGGAATAAGAGATGATGTTAAATATAGTTGGACATAGATAATCGGAGTAAAGTTTAAAAATAGATAGTGGAACAGGATCGGAGGGAGATATCGAAGAGGATGCATTTAGTAGTTTAGCTATGAGAGATATATGTGGCGGACGAATAAAACTTAAGAAAACAGATATAGGTAGGGTAACTATGATTGAAGGATTGTTGGCAGTAGGCGTGTATATAGTTCTTGATCTTTATTATAATGGATTCAATCTTATTAGAAAATGTTTTGGAGAAAAGACAGCTTAATTGTAATGGAGAATGTTAGTTATTGATGGTAGTAATGCTGGTTTTGGGGGAGATAACAACTTATTAGCTAGTCTGAAAATTCGTATGTTATCAGAAGCAAGATCGTTTATAACCTGAGTATAATAGCTAGATTTGGCATAGGAAATTGCTAACTTATAGATCTTACGTTGCTCAATGAATGAAGCTCTAGAAGATGAAGATCTCAAGGATATGTATATTCTTTCAGATATACGAAGTGATCGTTTCAAGGATGAGGTGGGAAGCAAACCATGGGGTATCAGGATGAGTTACTGATATGGTTTTTGAAGGCGCATGTTTATCGAGAAGATGGGATAGTATGGAATTTAATACAACTGGAGAATAACAGTAGTCATCTAAAGCAGAATGTAAGTCAGCTAAGAATATCATGGAATTAATATTCTTAATGGGTATGTATGTGATACGTGTTTTCTGATTAGGAGTTATAGCAAAGTTAGTTTTTAATGAGATTAGGAAGTGATCGGAAAGTAGATCAAGCCTAGAAATATTACTCACCATGACTTCAGAATGGAGAGAACTGGAGAATACAAGATCAATAATATTACCATTTATATGAGTTGGGAAATTATATGTTGTGATAGGGATAATTAATTTGTTAAATTAGTGAACATAATATGTAGATTTGAGGTATCATTAAAATGATAGTTGAAATCACCAATTATAATAGGGTGGTATGTGGGTGAACTTATTAGATCAGTAGCAAGATCGTTAAACTCACTTAGAAAGGAAGAGAATTCTTGTTTAGGCGGTCTATAAATGACAGTAATGGATATAGATTTGTGTTTTTGGGTGAACGATATGGTTAAGTCAGAGTATGAGAAGTTATGGGATATGGATATACATGGTAAAGGTAGAGAAGTTTTTACAAGGAAGTCAACCCCACCACCACGACCTGATAATCGTGTAGATAAGAGTAATGTATAACCAAAATTGTGAAATAGGGAAAATATGTCGGAATCATCTTGAGAGATCCATGTTTCCGTTAATGCAATAATACTAAAATCGGACTTTTTAAGGAATGGTAATAATAGTAATGCATTGGAAGAAGAGAACGAATATTTATTAGGGAAATGTGTCCAGATAGTCATTCAGATTTAGGTGGAGAAGGTGTAGATATATGATTAGATTTTAGTGAATGAACAACTGGGAAACGTGTGATGGTGGAATTATTTAAATCAATAAATGGAGTTGATTTTACAGGAAAATAAGGGGAGTTGGAATTTTCAGAAGGATTATTAGGTGTGGAGTCTGAATTAGTATTAAAGGAGAGATTACTAGATGAGGGAACGGGAGATTTAAATTTAAGGTAGGAAGATTCCCAGTAAATAAGGAGATTTGGATGTATGGTAATTGGTGGAAGAGACCAGTCAATAGAATTGGATATAAGTCGTATTTCAAATGAATTTGTATATGTGTTAAATATATGTTTAGTATTTATAGGGGTTAGTTTCAATATATATGCATGATAAAGGATTTTCCCTAATAAACGGGTTTTGTAAGGTAGGGAATTTCGTACATATATATATGGGAGAATTGGGGATTAAATTTAATATAACTAAATCTTCTGAGAAATATGTCACAAAATGATTTATTAGAGAACTGGATAATTGCATTGTTTTTTTTAAATGTGACTATATAAATAGATATTTTAGGCAGCAGCATATGAATAAGGATTGATGCAATGAATTCAATATTCATATCAAGAGGGCTTTAAATGTTAAATGACAAGATCATTTTTACGAATAATATTATTTAGTTGAAGTTGACGAGGTATGGGAGGATTATAAGGTGTGGTAGAATTAGGAAGTACATGGTGGATGAGAGGAGATTTAATAGGGGTAGGAGAGGAAGATGATATAATAGCAGATGCATACGATTTAGGATAAAGGAAATGTGATGGGATATTAGCGGTTGTAAAGAAATGGAGGGAAATTTTTTAGCTCCCTAAGTTTGGGAATATGTAATTGGGCAGGTATAGGGGGTCTGATGGGGGGATTATTACGATGTATAGGAGTAGAGATAACTGGAGGAGAAGAGACTATAATGGATGCATTTGATGAGGTGTTTAGGAGACAAGAGGGACATAAATGTAAGTTTGGGGGAAGACAAAATGGCAAGGGCATATGATGGAGGTGGACCATTGATATGAGTCCATGACTTGGGTATAATTGATGTTGGGAATAGGCATACATGGTGGTAGAAAGAGTTACATGAGGTATATGGTAGATCAGAGCTAAAAGCAAGTTATTTGCAATGATCACATGAAAATGACATTATAGATATAGGGGCCAGCTAATAGATTAGCTTGAGTAAAGTTAGATATAATATAATAATAGGAAATATATAAGATATAAATATAAGATATAATATAGTAAGCTAGTTGACTCTTTGGTAAAGTGAAGAATCCACATATAGGTCAGATTCTTCGGTATAGTAGGAACTCGTCGTGCAGGTAGATTCTTCAGATACGGAACAGCCTCTTCAATATAGGACTAATACGTGTCGTTAATGGGTAATTACGGCAGAGGTTGTGTATTCAGTACGAAGGGCGATACGGCGAGATGTATTGAGAAACACCGACTTTAACATTCACCTTTTATAATTGATGGCAGCCGGGAAACGATGGTCCGATAGTCAGAAATTGAAGGAAGTGTGAGATATGTATGTACGACACTTTTCTGATCTGTATTAATATAAACACAGCAGAATACTATCTAAATGTAGTTTAGTAGTTAACCTCAAATGAAGGTTGGTAGATCCGACTACCGAAAGAAAATTCCCAAGGGAGGTCCACGGGAGAATATCAGCAATACATAATGAATTTTAGTATAAATACATGAACATATTATACTATATTTTAATTATATCAAATTGATCTAATTTATAATTATATAATTCTATTATCTTTGTAATTGTTATTTTTATTTTATTTATTTTCATGGATTTTTTATTTTAAAATGTAAACATATCCTAAATATAATTACATCTAACTAAGAATTCTTAGTTTAATTTAATTAATTGAATACATTTAAAAACCAATGTAATATATTCCAATCTTGGTGGATATTACTATATAAATAATATTTATAATATTAATAATATACAAATAAATAAATAAGTAATTATCTTTATAATAATAATATAACTAAAGGATATTTAAAATATAATGTGTAAAAAACGCGACTATAATATGGTTGCTATGTAAACAAAGTGATAATATATATAAATATTCAAGACTATAGTCTTTAATATATTAACAATTATATCCGTTATATATAACGGATAGAATTGTTAATATTATATATAACAATTCATGTATATGTACTATCTTAGATATTCAAAAAGATGATCTAAAATAACTCTACATAACTAATCTAGCTTACCGGCATAACATTATTTCATTGATATTACAACTATATAACAACATCTATTCAAATAATTAATAATACATATAAAGATATTGTGAAGTCCTTTGGAAAATCTTTGATACATATCTACAGTATATATATATATATGTATATATATATATATATATATATATATATATATATGTCTATATATACATAAACACTTATTTTACCTACACTCTAAAAACCTATTTATACTTTATCTATAAACTGAATTAATTGATTCATATATATGTATATATATATATATATATATATATATATATATATATATACATATCAAAAGTATATATATACATTTATTTAACCTACACTCTAAAACCTATGTATACTTTATCTATAAACTGAATTCATTGATACATATTTATATGAATGAATGAATTCAGTTTATAGACAAATTCTAAGGAGTGAAATCTATCAGCTTTATAGATTCGAAACCTACAACAATATGTGCAATGTCATATCATTATATTAAAATAATAATATATATATACATATAAACTACAGTATAAATACTTACGGATTATTGATCACTTATTGATTATTTTGCAATTTATGTTATTCAGTTCATATTATTCATCCACCGAAACGAATAATATAATAATAATAATAAATAGTATGTATAATGTACCACAATAGATTAAATATTAATGATTATTAATACTTATAAGTTATTAATATTTCCTCGACTACGTCGTTTTAATAGTAGTTCCATAATTAGTATCAATACGGTATTAATGTAGCAACAACAAAATAAATTCGCGATCATTCTATATGTAGTATAGTGTTAATTAACAAGTCAATACGGGTCGCGTTTCCAATAATCGTTTTATTCGAGGAGAGTCTTCGCCATGTGCTATCGTCGATACAAGATAATTCGTTTCAAGATAATACGTCTGCTCGCTACGACCAAAACCTAGCTCAAAAAGGCTCGTTCACCTTGGAACAATTCCAGATGTCACGCCCACAATATGTTAAGGGGCGTGCCAGATAAATAATAATAATAATACGGTTGGAGTCGGTAGCGCTCCAGAAGCAGGTCGTATCGTGCAGCAGCTCGTCGGTCTCAGTCGTCGTCGTGGTCGCAGGGTGAAGATCGGGATACGTGGTGGAGGAAATACGTGGTGACGGAATACGTGGTGGGGGAAATACGTGGTGACGGAATACGTGGTGGGGGAAATACGTGGTGACGGAATACGTGGTGGGGGAAATACGTGGTGATACACATTCATACAAAGTACACTACATCACATATATATATATATATATATATATATATATATATATATATATATATATATATATATATATATATATATAGAATACATCTAATATATAATATACTATATGCTAATTTCTATGAAATAAACTTACTATTTATATATATAGCATTATTTCATACGAATAGTAAGTTTATTTCATAGAAATTAGCATATAAATATATATATAAATATTAACTAATGTTGACTATAATTAGGTATTGATAACAAGAGGATGTCTATTTCAACCAAACGATACGAGAGTAGCTAATAATATGACCTGGCTGTATTATATTAATTTGATTCCCGACAATGACTTATATGACCGCACAACATCCTGTAGTAATAAATATCGTGAGTATTTCATTTCGATTATACTTAAACTCATATACTTATAGTAGAATATATGTACTATAGCAATATATTATTATTAATGTATACAAATTGTTTATATATATATATATATATTTGTTGTATCATTAATCAAATAACTAATAGAATTTATAAATTTCCTTAAGTTACATGTTGGAGACATTGTGCAAATTCAGATGTCTGTAATATTATCACATATGGGTTCAATATAAGTTAATATACTTTTAGTTTTGTCTTACTGTTATCACATTTATATATTTTGTTTATATATGTTATATAATTATATGTTTATATATATAATTATAACTTTCTTTATATATAACCAGTAATACAATAAAATGTTGATCTATCTATCTATCTATCTATCTATATATATATATATATATATATATATATATATTAATAATTTGATATTTTAAGGTATATTTATATATATATATATATATATATATATATATATATTCAGATATACATTTATTAACTTAAATTAAGATTATATAATGAATAATACTATACTTTGGTAATAAACTAAACTTTTTAATATTTAACGTATTGTATATGAAATTATACTACATTTAAAATGGTGCAAAAAAATAATATATCGTAATATAGTATAATATATGGTAACTTATTTAGAAAACTAATTGTATTATATTTAAAACTGCTATTATATATATTGAATCGAAATAATGTTAATTAGTAAGAAAATCAATAACATTTCTACTCAAATAAGAGTACCAGATATTATCTCGTAATCGACAAGAGGTAATATGGCAGTCAATCGTAAAGATGGTGGTCTCCATTAAATTGAAAAATATAACAATTAAAAAAAAATTAATTTATAACGAAAAATTTCGAATAATAAATCAAACAATATAACTAATATTTAAAATTGTTGAGACTTACAATACAAAATTAGAAAATAAATACATAGAATAAATTAGTATAGATATTAGAATGAAGGATGGTAATAATGAAAAATTACTAATTAAAATAGAATGAACCTAGTATTTATTGAAATATTGAAATATTATATATTTTTATATCAATTTTATTATAATATTTTTTAAATTATTCAAATGTAATTTGATTAATTTTTAATTATTTGAATATTTATTTAGACACTAAACAATGTTAAACTTCTATATTACGTATACAAATATATTAAAAACAAAATATATAAAATATTTATAAATCAGTTAAAATTTATAGATGTAAAAATAATAATATTAATTTTTACGAATTATTAATAATAAATTTGATTTAAAAGAAGAATAATTTGAATTAGTTATTAAGTATACATGCAACGCATTCCTTACATAGCATGAAGCTACGCTGATTAACTGTCTTCCGTATCTTGAAAGCTTATCTTTCTGTTTTCAATAGCCAAGTGGAATAGTTTCGTAAACACTGAATTGAAGAAGTTCATTCAATATCTTGTCTCTGAGAAATATTCGAACATTTATAATTAACTAAGTGATTATTTACAGTCAAATTCATGGAATATTACACTATATAATACTCTCAATCGATAATGATTATCTAATAATTCTATTCAAACAATTATCAGGAAGATCATTCTATAGATAGCAAAAATGATAAATATGCACGTATACGTGAAATGAATAATGATTATATTAATAGAATTAGAATATAACTGTTATTTAACAGTTTAGATATTCTAAAAGGTAAGAAATTCCTCATTTATCTTAATTTATATAATAAATAGTTAGTAGATTTACCCACATTAACTATCTGATCGGAGAAATTAGGTTATTATCGAAAATAATACCATGGTGTGTTTCCCTATATGTTAATTGTGATGAATTTACTATTTGTTGTGTATTCGATAATTGCATTTATTTCTTATATTGTAATAATATATTCAAATATCTTATTATGTATTCAAATGTCGATTAGTACAATTTTATTAAATAAATTATAAATATAATAAAAAATGCATACTTTAATAAAAATCCGTATTATGGAATTTATAAATATCGTATACGAATAAGTGCTATATTTATTAATATGATTATGTTAGTGTTGTTGAAATATTATATTAGTGTTTTACTATACATTCTCTTTTCATTATTTTTCCTTACAAATTTTATAAAAATATAGGTTGTTATTTTGCGTAATTAGGTGTGCCACATAATCTGTATTACAATTAATTTAGAAGTTATCTCATCCAGCTTATATATATATATATATATATATATATATATATATATATATTATACACTTGTCAATAAACTATAGTAAATTATGATATCATGAAAAATAAATGGAGGTCAATGAAACCAATAAAATTAACGGAAACTATATCTCACGTTAAGGTAAAACCCACAAATACACACAAATACACACACATATATATATATATATATATATATATATATATATATGAAATTAATGAATGAAATCAGTGTATAGATAATGTCTAAGAAGAATGAGTGAAAACGATTAGATTTTTTAATTCGATATCTCATAGTTATGTTATGTCATATTTCATCGTCTTCATTCGGATAAAATACAATAAAAGTACATGAAAATGAATATTAAAATAAACAATGAACACAAATATAAAACATAAAATAAAAATAACAAAGTATAAAATAAAATTAATAAATTTTTCATAATAGTAATATAATATTTATAAAAGAATCTAAATATTTGTATCACATAGTTTATGTCAATTTTAATAATATTGATATTTATATATATATATATATATATATATATATATATATATATATATATATATATATATATATATATATATATATATATATATATCTATTATATAAAAGAAAGTCTATTTAATTATATGTGTGTATCTGGTGAGGTAACTCAAGAACCGGGGTACGTCGCGAAAATATGTTATACCCGATCTTAATAAATTTGCAACAGTATGGTCTTGGTCCGGACATTTTTTTGAATTTTTTACCGCGTACCCCAGAAAAACCTAAAAAATTGACTTTTTGCCATTAAAATGATTTTTTGTCATCTAAAATCTTCGGCGTCGCTTTTTTGAAATATTTTTTTTACATTTTTTCGAAGTATTTTTTTGAAATTTGTTTGAATTTTTTTTTGAAATTTTTTTGAAATTTTTAAAATATTTTTGAAATTTTTTAAAATATTTTTGAAATTTTTTGAAATATTTTTTAAATTTTTTGAAATAATTTTAAACATTTTTTGAAATATTTTTAAACATTTTTTTGAAATATTTGTAACCATTTTTGTGGAAATTTTTTTAAAATATATTTTCTAATATTATCTATATTTTTTGTTTTATTTTTAAAAATATTATTTGAAATATTTTTTTATATTTTTCAACTAATCGGTGTATATTATTATTTAAATATATAATTAAAATATTATAATTATATAATAAATATATAAATATTATAAGATATAAATATTATACTTTTTTAAATATTTTAGAACATTTATAAAAAATATTTTTGTAATATTTGGAAATATTTATTATATACTAGCAATACAGAATCAGGAATAGCTATAATTAATAAATAATAGATAGGCAACAACAATCAAAAATCAAAAATCGAACAACGCAGGGTGGTTGGGGTTTTCGAAATTTGTTAAGTAATATTTTGTAATATTGGAAATATGTGTTGTATTTTTTTTAAATATTTTTTGAAATATTTTTGAAATATCTTTCCACTAATTTTTGAGATATTAAAAACGAATATTTGTCTAAATTTGTTTGAATTTTTTTTATGGAAAATGTATGCTATTGTATATGAAAAGCAGAATCATATAGCCATAATTAATAAATAATAGATAGGCAAACTATCAAACAACGAGTAAAGCAGAGTTGGGTACTGTAAGAAATTCCAAATCAGGAATATTTATAATTAATAAATGATAGATAGGCAAATAATAAAAAAACTAAGCAACGCCGATTTGGAACGGTTTGGGTTTAGGTTTTCAACATATTTTGGAATATTTTAAATATTTGTTGTATTTTTTAAATTTTTTTCACTAATTTTTTAAATATTAAAATAAATATGTTTCTACATTTGTTTGTATTTTAGATAAACTTTATTTAATTGTATATACTAGAAATGTAGAATCAGGAATATCTCTATAGATATATTCCTAATTATAATTAATAAATAATAAATAGGCAAGAACCGGGGTACGTCGCGAAAATATGTTATACCCGATCTTAATAAATTTGCAACAGTATGGTCTTGGTCCGGAAATTTTTTTGAATTTTTTACCGCGTACTCCAGAAAAACCTAAAAAATTGACTTTTTGCCATTAAAATGATTTTTTGTCATCTAAAATCTTCGGCGTCGCTTTTTTGAAATATTTTTTTTACATTTTTAAGTATTTTTTTGAAATTTGTTTGAATTTTTTTTTGAAATTTTTTTGAAATTTTTAAAATATTTTTGAAATTTTTTAAAATATTTTTGAAATTTTTTGAAATATTTTTTAAATTTTTTGAAATAATTTTAAACATTTTTTGAAATATTTTTAAACATTTTTTTGAAATATTTGTAACCATTTTTGTGGACATTTTTTAGAAATTTTTTTAAAATATATTTTCTAATATTATCTATATTTTTTGTTTTATTTTTAAAAATATTATTTGAAATATTTTTTTATATTTTTCAACTAATCGTTGTTATATTATTATTAAAGATATAATTAAAATATTATAATTATATAATAAATATATAAATATTATAAGATATAAATATTATACTTTTTTAAATATTTTTATAAATACATTTATAAAAAATATTTTTGTAATATTTGGAAATATTTATTATATACTAGCAATACAGAATCAGGAATAGCTTTATTTAATAAATAATAGATAGGCAACAACAATCAAAAATCAAAAATCGAACAACGCAGAGTGGTTGGGGTTTTCGAAATTTGTTAAGTAATATTTTGTAATATTGGAAATATGTGTTGTATTTTTTTTTTAAATTTGTTGAAATATTTTTGAAATATTTTTCCACTAATTTTTGAGATATTAAAAACGAATATTTGTCTAAATTTGTTTGAATTTTGTTTATGGAAAATTTATGCTATTGTATATGAAAAGCAGAATCATATAGCCATAATTAATAAATAATAGATAGGCAAACTATCAAACAACGAGTAAAGCAGAGTTGGGTACTGTAAGAAATTCCAAATCAGGAATATTTATAATTAATAAATGATAGATAGGCAAATAATAAAAAAACTAAGCAACGCCGATTTGGAACGGTTTGGGTTTAGGTTTTCAACATATTTTGGAATATTTTAAATATTTGTTGTATTTTTTAAATCTTTTTTCACTAATTTTTTAAATATTAAAATAAATATGTTTCTACATTTGTTTGTATTTTAGATAAACTTTATTTAATTGTATATACTAGAAATGTAGAATCAGGAATATCTCTATAGATATATTCCTAATTATAATTAATAAATAATAAATAGGCAAACAATCAAAAACCTATAAATGTCGGGTCGGGCACTGTTTGCGTTTGGGTTTAGATTTGAGTTTTTGATATTTTTTGTAATATTTTAAATATTTGTTGTATTTTTTAGCAATTAAATATTTTAGCATAATCATGAATAGCTATAAATTATAGCCTATAATTAATAAAAATAAATAGGCAAACAATCAAAAACTTAACAACGCCGGTTCGGGTATGGATACTAATATGTTGAAATATTTTTTATATTTAAAAAAATATTTGTAGACACTTTTTAAAATATATATTATAATATTTTAAATTATTTTTTGTATTTTTACAAAATATTTTACGAATAAATCTTAAAAACGAACAACGCTATAGCGTTAGATCTATAGATCTACATCTGATACACTTAGAATTATTAAATATTAGTTAGAAACAAAATTAAATATTAGCTATACATAATTAGGAATAGCTATAATTAATAATTTATAGGAAAATAATCAAAAACCGAGCAACGTCGGGTTAAGAACGGCAAGCAATTTAAAATCAGGAATAGTTATAATTAATAATTAATAGATATGAAAACAATCAAAAACCTAGAGACGGCGGGTCGGGTTGGTTTGGGTTTTGGTTTTAGACATTTTTTTAAAACATATTTTGTTATATTTGAAATATTTGTTGTATATTTTGTATTTTTAAAATTTTATATTTTGTATTTTTTTAATATATTTTTTGAAATATTTTTCCACAAATTTTTTAAATATTAATATATTTTTCTACTTCTGTTTGTAGGTCAGCTAATATTTATTTTATTGTATATAAATAATAGTTAGGAAAAAATAAAAATTAAAGATTAGCTATGCATAATCGATCAACGCAGGGTGCAGTTTGGGTTTTTAGACATTGTTTGGACATTTATTAAGTAATATAATTTTGTAATATTGTAAATTTTGTAATATTGGAAATATGTGTTGTATTTTTTTAAATATTTTGAAATATTTTTAAGATATTTTTCTACTAATTTTTGAGATATTAAAAACGAATATTTTTGTAAATTTGTTTGAATTTTAGCACAAATTTATATTATTATATATGAAAGACAGAATCATGAATAGCCATAATTAATAAATAATAGATAGGCAAACTATCAAACAACGAGTAAAGCAGAGTTGGGTACGGCAAGAAATTCCAAAGCAGGTATAGTTATAATTAATAAATGATAGATAGGTAAATAATAAAAAACCGAGTCGATTTGGAACGGTTTGGGTTTAGGTTTTCAACATATTTTGTAATATTTGAAATATTTGTTGTATTATTTAATATATTTTTTGAAATATTTTTCCACAAATTTTTTAAATATTAAAATATCTTTCTACATTTGTTTGTATGTCAGCTAACATTTATTGTATTGTATAAATAATAGTTATGAACAAATTAAATATAAATATTTAGCAATGCAGAATTAGTAATAGGTATAATTAATAAATAATAATTGGCAAACAATCAAAAACCGAGCAACGCCAGGTCAGGTACGGTTTGGGTTTAGGTTTTCGACATCTTTTTAAAACATATTTTGTAATATTTGTAATATTTGTTTTATTTTTTAATATATTTCCACTAATTTGTTAGATATTAAATACATTTTTTTTATATTTTATTGATATTTTAACTAACATTTATTTTATTGTATATATAGCAATGTAGAATCAGGAATAGCTATAATTAATAAATAATAGATAATAGGAAAATAATCAAAAACCGAGCAACGCCGGGTCGGGTACGGTTAACCTACACATAATTATATATATATATATATATATATATATATATATATATATATAATTATATATATATATATATAATTATATATATATATATATATATATATATATATATATAATTATGTGTAGGTTAACCTAATAATAATTATTATATTAATACTATATTAATACTATTTAAAATATTTTATATACTATCTAGTTTTGTTTATTAGTTATATAAAGTTAAATAAATAAGACAAATTTAAAAATAAAAATATGAGAAATACCTCTTTAATAAATACTGATTTTTTAATATAGTTTTATAATACAAAATATATATTTAATTTACAATATAATATTAGCGAAAATAATATATTTTCAATATTAGTAACCATATCACTCTAAAAACATATATAAGTATTATATCAGTATTATATTTTATATTAGTTAATGGAAAACAATTAAAAACTTTTTTCAATTGATTTATATTTTTATTTAATTTTTTTTAAGAATATTACCAAATAATATATCATTATAATACATTATACCTTTAAATAATATTATATCATTATAATACATTATATCTTTAAATAATACTTTATTTTGATAATTTTTAGTTTTCATTAAAATTGGTTAAATGAATCTTTCAATAAGTTTATTTAATGTAAAATATGAATTAAAATCATTTTTTTAATTATTATTTAGCAATTTATAAATTAATATATTATTTATAAACATTACTAGATCATTTAATTTCAGAATATTATTACTAATAAATAATTCAAACGTATTTAATAATATTATTAAAGGTAATTGGTCTACATTTAAGATTTATTTGTTAATAATTATGATAATTTTGTTTGCAATAACATAATAATATTGATATTTGATATATAGGTATGTCCCAATACTTCTATGCCATACGCAATATTTGATTTTTAAAAAAAAGTTATATAATAAAATCATATTTTCAATATTTAAAAATTATACTTTTTTCATAAAATATATTATAGTTGATAATTGTTTTGATAAGTAATCTATGTGTTATTTAATAGTTACGTGTTAATTTGAAGTAAATCCTAGAAATGTGTAGCAACCTATAATTTCAATTTTAGAATTTCCAATATATATTTTTTAATAATCTAGCATTCATAAAAGGTAATTTTTTTGTTTTTTAATATTAAGTTTTAGTTTATTATAACCAATGTACTAATTTGTCATTATAAAAAGTATGTTGTTAATAATTCATTATTTTCTTCATATTGTAAGTGATGTATCTGCTCATAAGTTTAGATTAACATCACGACTGAATATTTTAAAAATAGTTGGCATATCATTAATAAATAATATAAAAAGAGGCCCAAGAACTTATCCTTGTGGTACTCCATAAAATTGCTGATGATAATGAATTATGTATTCTTGTAAAAATAGATATTTTATGTAAATAACTTTTATAAATCACTCATTTTAGCTCTGAATCCATACGATTATAATTTATCAATTAATATATTATGATCTACGACATCAACAACTTTTTAATATCTAAAAATATTGTTGCTACTTTTTTATTAATATTAATAATTTTTTAAATAAAATGTTGTATATTAATAATAAAGTTGTATGTGAGTTTGGTATGAAGACATATTAATTATTATTAATTATATTATTGTTATGTATACAATTTGATACTGAATTATATATAATTTTTTAGAATATTTTACTTATTTGTAGTAAAAAATAGTTCTATAATTTGTCATTAATTGGTTATTATTATTTTTATATATTGGTTTAAGTATTGTTTAATCTTTCATATTATCCGGATATATTGATTTATCAATACATAAATTAAATAAATGATTATGTGGAATAAATATTTTATATATAATCTCTATTCTTAAATAAATATTATAACTATTTATATATTTTTGTTTTTTAACGTCATACTATCTTCTACATTAGTAAATTCATTTTGTTATTGATAAAAAATAAAAACTTTTAGAATAATTTTTTAACAATTGTTTAAAACCATTTTTTCTGATGAAATTTCAAAAGAATTATTTATAGTTTTACCAATTGTTGCAAAATACTTATTAAAGCAATTTCATTGCCCAATTTCAATTTCTAATATATTTTATAAATTATTTATATATTTATATAAAGTTAAATTTATTAACAATACTTTCAAAATGATAAAATTTAATATAACTAGTGAAACTAATAATGATTTGCCATAATTATAATATTAAAGATTATAATAGAATTACATATAATTTGAATACAGATATATCAGTCATTATATTTAATATAAGGAGTTTTAATAAAAATATTAATAACTTTTTAATATTACTTGATACTTTATATAATAAACCAGATAATAATTCTTACTGAAACTTGGTTAATAAATACTGATGACCCGTCAATATATTTTAATAATTATAATATATTTTTAAATAATCGTACACTAAAAATTAAAAAAATAGGTGGGGGTGTTGCTATACTTGTAAATAAATCATTAGATGTATGTGTAATAGACGAATTAACTATTTCTATTATAGATGATATTGAAATATTATCAATACAAATAAAAAATACAACTAAACATATACAAATAATCTCAGCAATTTATAGATCTCCTAATAGTAATATTGATTTTTTTAATGATTTATTTTATAATATATATTCCAAATTTTTAAATAATGAAATATATATATGTGGTGATTTTAATATAGATTTATCAAAATGTTCATTTGATCAATGAGAATGATCTTTATATAATATATATATATATATATATATATATATATATATATATAATATGTTCATGTTAATATACTATAATATGATATTATTTAATGTTAACAAAGTATTATTTATACAATTCTATATATATAAATATTATTTGACAAATTTATATATTTATTGGTAAATGTTACTATTTAGTTTGAACTTGATCCTACACAAAGTTTGTAAAATAATAATTAAATATATAAATACAATTATTATATTGTATTTAGTATTCATTTATATTTATATATATATGTATTTAGTAACCTTGAGTCTTAAGATGTATGTATCCAATTATTTGACAATCAATACAATTCTCTACAACATATTATTTATAAAATAAACCCAGTTATTAAATATATATATATATATATTATAACAATACTAGTAGTTTATAGTAAAAATATTGAAAACAAAATTTAATTATAAATATTTAGTAAATAATATAATATTTAACCAAAGAGCAGAGATTAGGGGAAATATGGGTAATAGGGTAATGTGGCCACTTTTAGATAATGTTGTATATCTTTATAAATATTAGTTCTAATTCGATAATCATTTCAATGATAATCATTTCATTTCATATGATATACAAGATGACTGCCGAATCAGTTTTTCATTGTAGCATACCTAATTGAATTTATTAAGGTGTCCACCTTTTGCGGGTAATATGGGCAGGCATTGATCCACTAGATGGCAGTACTTTATATACAGTTTAGACCAATGATATCACTTCAAGTATAATCTTAAATAATACACGTAATTTTCATAAATTGATGCTTTTAATAGTATGGTGTTAAGAATATTGTGGCGGGCGTCAATATTATTCTATTGGTTACCACTAAATTCTCTTAAATTCTTTTCACGAGTTTTAACAATATATTTCATTGGCTAAATGTGTATATAATAGAAAATATATACAATTTATTAAATTTGAAAAATATGAAATAAATATTATAATCTGCTTTAAAATATAATCATTATATATAATAGTATATATATATATACATATTGTACAACTAAATGATAGAAAATAATTGTTAACCATAACTTATAATTATAAGTTAATTGAATGTTAACATAGATAAAATACTATGATAAACAGCGAATTTTCAATCAAATTAGTAGATAATGTAATACAAATTTTTTGTTTATCATTCAATATTTACTATATTTAACTAGAATAAAAATAATTATACTATTGGAAAGAATATGACATAAAAGAATATTTTATTTTATCTCAATTATAAAATACATGTACTCTTATAAATCATTTTATATTACAATATATATACATTTTATAAAGTTATGTATATAAATATCGAGGTGTAATTGTCTCGATCTGCTTCTATAATTACCCTAGCATTACCTAAATCTGATAATAATAATAATAATAATAATAATAATAATAATAATAATAATAATAATAATAATAATAATAATAATAATAATAATAATAATAATAATAATAATAATAATAATAATAATAATAATAATAATAATAATAATAATAATAATAATAATAATAATAATAATAATAATAATAATAATAATAATAATAATAATAATAATAATAATAATAATAATAATAATAATAATAATAATAATAATAATAATAATAATAATAATAATAATAATAATAATAATAATAATAATAATAATAATAATAATAATAATAATAATAATAATAATAATAATAATAATAATAATAATAATAATAATAATAATAATAATAATAATAATAATAATAATAATAATAATGATGATGATAATAATAATAATAATAATAATGATAATAATAATAATAATAATAATAATAATAATAATAATAATAATAATAATAATAATAATAATAATAATAATAATAATAATAATAATAATAATAATAATAATAATAATAATAATAATAATAATAATAATAATAATAATAATAATAATAATAATAATAATAATAATAATAATAATAATAATAATAATAATAATAATAATAATAATAATAATAATAATAATAATAATAATAATAATAATAATAATAATAATAATAATAATAATAATAATAATAATAATAATAATTTTAATAATAATAATAATAATAATAATAATAATAATAATAATAATAATAATAATAATAATAATAATAATAATAATAATAATAATAATAATAATAATAATAATAATAATAATAATAATAATAATAATAATAATAATAATAATAATAATAATAATAATAATAATAATAATAATAATAATAATAATAATAATAATAATAATAATAATAATAATAATAATAATAATAATAATAATAATAATAATAATAATAATAATAATAATAATAATAATAATAATAATTTATATATATATATATATATATATATATATATATTTATATATAAATATTATAATAAATTTATATGTATTATTAAAATGTAGATAATACGTTTTTTGGTAAAAATGCAATTTTATTTGGACTTATATGTATCGGTCTACTATGTTATGTAGGATTTACAATGAAAACTAAAGGTTACTTTATATATATATATATATATATATATATATATATATATATATATATATATATATATATATATATATATATATATACGGCTGCCACCAGGCATACCAGGAGCCTACTAAAGTCAACCGGTGCTTGTCAAGTCAACTCGTCATATAGCAAAACGGACTGAATACCAAACTTCTTCAAAAATATCCCTGATACGACCAGTTTTTATACATTTATTATTATATTTATTATTATCTATTTCATTCAATTTAATCCCACAATCTCAAGTATACCATGTCCTCAAATTGTTCACATTGTAACCTTCCCGCATGCGAATATTATCTCAAATGTAAAACATGTCCATCTATTTTACATTATAATTGTTTATACCCCGCAGCTATTATTTCTAAATCCTGGTTTCATTCTAAAAACCCCCCTCCCGCTTATGCTATTGCTATATTTAATTCACCTAACTTCATCTTCTCATGTTCCTCATGCCTAGCCTTAAATAAGTTTCCTTCGACTAATCATACAACTACTCCACCCATTACTATGCCATATTCACCTTCTACTTTAACTGACAAATCTATACATAATACTTGTTCTAAGGTAACGCCAAATATAACATCTGATATATATTCTTCTACTACGACTATTAATATCCAGCCCAAGCATCAGCCCAATGCTAATACTTCTAGAAACATTCCAAAGCTAATGGACTTAAAATTTTCCTCAAATCACACACCAACCCCTATATTATCTAGTTCAACTTCCTCAAAGTCTTCATCCATACGCTCCATAGATAATTCCCTCATACTAGTACTTGAACACCTTCTTCCTTATGAAGTTAACTATAATTTCATAGTATCATTAATTGACTATATAAAACTTCCACATTCTTATATTACTTCTGCCTCATTTCTTACCAGTACTGCTATATTACGTTTCACTAATATTTCTGCTCGTGATATATGTTTCTCCTCCCTTCTAAAAATCTCACCACATAGTAATTTTAAGCATATATTTATTCATCATTATTTACCTGACTCTACTAGACTTCTTGGTAAGGTACTATATCATGCCCTAAAACAAAAAATCACGCCCATTTTGTATAAAGTATTTTTTAATAATCGTTCCCAAACATTTGAACTTAGGGATAAAAAAAATCCTCTTTCATATCCCCCTTTTCTCATCCCTGAATCTGATCTAACAAAATGGTTTGATTCTTTTGATCACTATAAGAAATCATTTATAAATAATTCTTCCTCTCAAGCCTGACTATCCTCTAATATAGCCTTGATCAATATTCGCTCCCTGAGATCAAATATATCCCTTCTGTTCCCATACCTTAAATTACAAAAATTTATTATAATCGCATTGAATGAGACCTGGATTTCTAATAATGACTCTGATATATTTGCCTCCATCTTGGACTTTGGATATACACTCTATCTCGCTCCACGACAAACGGGCCGTGGTGGTGGGGTAGGATTTATGATACGTAATGATTTTTACCTATCTCCATCCATTTCATTCCCCCCCCTTTTCATATAGTGATTGTATTTCGCTGACCCTCAAGCTTCCTAACTTAACTCTACATCTTACCGTGATCTATCGTCCCCCAAAACCTGAAACCAGTTTATTCTTTGATGAATTTCATGATTTTATCCATAAACTTCCTTCATCTTCATCCTATCTACCAATAGTTCTTGGTGACTTAAACTATCACTATCTCTTTCCTTGTGCAAACATATATCATTTCCTACCCATTCTAGTGGCAATACACTTGATATGATATTTACACCCCTATCCAGTCCATTTATTAGATGTATAAACCCTAACTCCTTTCAAAAAATTGAACTACTAACTGATCATTTTATTATTGAATTCTCTATAAATCTAAAATTCACAAATATTAAACGAAAACGTATTACATATAGAGATTTTAAGTCTATCGACCTACCAAGATTTGTAAACAATATCAAAACTGAGATCTCTTCTTCAACTTCCCTCTGTCCGGTACTCCTAAACTCCACTCTCCTAAATATTATCAATATACATGCACCTACAAAAACTACATTAATTACCGACCGCCCTTTTTCTCCCTGGTTCTCCCACGAACTTTTCATCTTCAAGAAGAGTGTTCGAAAATTTGAGAAGAAATTTCTTAAAAATCCTTCTACTGAAACTAAATTAGCACTATCACTAGCTAGAAAAAATTACAAATCTACTATATCTCGTTCAAAATCTATCTATTATAACAAAAAGATAGCATTGATATCCTCCAATCCTCGCAAATTATTTAAAATAGCAAATAAAATTCTCTCTCCTCCAGATGAAAAAATCCTCCCCATTTTACCTAACACGTCAAATTTTCAACTGTGTTCTCTTTTTGAAAAATTCTTTAAACATATAATTGCAAGCATTAATAATATTATTTGCGCATCTACTCAACCCATACTCAATCCTACCATATATATTACCCATAATATTGACTCATTAAGTACATTCACTATTCCTTCACTGTATGAAGTAAATGACCTACTCATGAAATCTCACTGTACCTCCCCCACTGATCCCCTACCTTTATCATTATATCACAAACTTTCACCCTTATTTTCTCCTATTTTCTTGGATATTATTGCGAACTCACTAAACTCTGGCCAAGTTTCACCCTGTCTCAAGACTGCCATAATATCCCCTATTCTACAAAAACAAAACTTAGACCCAAACTCATTTAGCAATTATCGCCCGATCTCCCACCTACCCTTATTAAGTAAAATATTAGAAAGAATTGTTTCCAAACAACTCATAGCCCATGTAAATAAAAATAATCTGTTCGACCCGTTTCAAAGCGCTTTTCGTAAGGGTTATTCAACCGAAACAGCTCTCCTACGTATTACTGACACTATATTATCTACCTTAAATAGCAACACGTGTTGCCAGCTAATCCTACTTGATCTATCATCTGCTTTTGATACCCTGGACCATAACATATTAATCTCGCGACTTACTTTAATGGGTATATCTGGCTTAGCATTAAAATGGTTTACTTCATATCTCACTAAAAGGATTATCTCTATTATGATTGACAAATCTTACTCGCCTCTTTCTCCTCTTAACCACGCTATTCCCCAAGGATCTGTTCTAGGTCCATCCCTCTTTTCTATTTATATCCGCCCTATTGCTGATCTAATTAAGAAATTTCCAAATATCCACTACCATATTTTTGCTGATGATATCCAACTGTTTACCTTTTTCCCTATAAATTCTCATAATACCATTAACTCTGAATTAATCGAGTGTGCTAACTCCATAAGATTATGGCTCCTCTCCAATAAACTACTAAGTAATTCCTCTAAGACTACTGTACTTAACATATCTACTTCTGAAACTTCCTTTCCAAACTTTACTCTAAATAACATGATTATTTCTCCTTCTCATTCCTCCAAAAACCTAGGATTAGTATTTGATGACAAATTATCATTTAAGAATCACATATCATCCATTACAAAATCATCCAACTTTTATCTCTTCAGAATTAAAAAAATACGGACATCACTTTCCAGAAACCTTACTAAAACTCTAATTAATGCTCTTGTACTTTCACGTATTGACTACTGTTCTTCCCTACTGAATTTACTTCCTGCTAAAGCTACTGCTCCACTTAATCGGATTATCCGTTTCTCAATACGTACTACTTACTGTTTAACTCGACTGGATCACTCTACTACAACATCTCATCAATCATCTCGTATGTGGCTACCCTTCTCCCTCAGGTGTAAATTACGTATACTATCTATAATCCATAAATCAATATATTCTTTTACCCCTAGCTATATCTCTGATCTAATTAAAAAACGTACTATATTATCTTCTCTTCGTTACCAAAATGCTCCTCTACTTATCTCCCAGAACTCTAGTAAAACTTCCCTAAATTCTAGAGCTTTTAAAAATTCCGGTCCAACCCTATGGAATTCCCTCCCTTCTACCATTCGTTCTATTAGATCCCACAAAATATTTATAAATCTTACTTCTTCTTTTCTCTCTACCCATAATCATTAAATCATCCAACTTATTATTTGTATACGTGTTATATTAAATTTATATCATTATTAAATTGTTATTGTATTATTATTATCTTATTATTATATAACACTATACTATATCAATGCAGTCTGTAGTATATACAACTACACCATATCAATGCAGACTGTAGTATATAATAGTCCTTTATATTGTTGATTATTGTTTATCCGTTGTATATTGAATGTATATTATTATCAAATTATTATCGTATTACTATTATTTTATTATTATTTTCTTCCCGCACGAGCGAAGGGGTCTACATAACCCTATTTTAGTGCTAATAAACTCAATATCATCATCATCATATATATATATATATATATATATATATATACTAGGGTGGGTGGCCGGCTTCGCCCGTGTTCGATCGTAAGGTTCACTTGGTGATGTAATGCAACTTGGTATATAGGTTATAGTATACATATATATATATGATGCAACTAAAAAAAGTATATGTATTTAGCTTTATTTGGCTCACTCGGGAAGTAATGCGGATAAAAAAAACCTACGAATATTAAAACTTAACCCAAACTATCCGAAACAATATCGATAACTAAAACTCAAAATATCAATAAAAACATACACACACATATCACTATACTTTTATAGGTTCATTCGGTAAGTAATGCAGCTAAAAAACCATCAATATTAAAACTTAATCCAATCTAACCATAACTATGAAAATAACAATATAAATAAATATTATTTTATAGGCTCACTCGGGAAGTAATGCAGCTAAAAAAAACCACCAATATTAATACTTAATCCAATTAACAACAACAATGAAAATAACTAATACTCCAAATATCAATGACAACACACACATATATCACTATACTTTTATAGGCTCACTCGGGAGGTAATGCAGCTAAAAAAAATATATACAAATTAAAACTTAACCCAACCTAACCACAACTGTGAAAATATCCTTGTATAGGCTCACTCGGGAAGTAATGCATATATAAAATATTAAATATTAAATTTTAACGATAAAAACCAAAAATACTACCAGAAATATTGTCCGTAGATGAAAATGAGTGCGCGCATACTATGTATTCCTAAATATATTTCGGGTAGCTAACCTCATATAAAAAAGTTACAAATAAACCAATATACCTATACAAAAACAGTTAATAACAAAACATACCAATAATATTACGAAACAAACAATATAATACTTATCACTATAATCTGAAATAATAGAAAATTATTAATATTGTAGTTTAGTAATATAATACATTTGAAACATATTTACAAAATATATATAAAACAAACATATAATACCGAACAAACTAAAATAAAATAATACTTCCCATTTTATCTGTAATAATAATGAATTATAAATTTTATATTATAGTATATTTTAAATATAGTTATAAAAACCCGAATTTTCTATAACAAAAATAAATGTATAACAAAATATAATATAGAACAAACAAAAATAAAATAATACTTCCCACTTTATCTGTAATAATAATGAATTATTAATTTTATATTATAATATATTTGAAATATAGATATAAAACCCCAAAATTTCCATAACAAAAATACATTAAAAAAAAACCAGAAGAGATAATGCAATAATTAAGATACAAAATGAAACATAAATCAATATAAAATTATAAATTTCTGTTAAAAAAAAGTTGTTTGTCAAAACAGATTTTGTTTATTTTATTTTTAAAAGATGAAACAGATACAGATTTTATTATATCATTATTTAATGAATTCCATATATTAACTGATCTATTATTAATTATATTTTTAATTGTATTATCAGAATTATGTATTACATTTAATTTTTTACAATTACCTCTAGTTCTACAATTATTCGAAATATTAAGAATATCAGATATATTTATATCTGTATAATTATTTGAAATTTTAAAAATTGTAGTTAGATCTATTTTTAATCTTCTAAGTTCAAGTGATTCTAATTTAAAATATACCATAAGCTTTTTTACAAATATAATCAATATGTTTATTAAATAAAAGGTTATTTTCAAATATTATTCCTAAATCTTTAAAAAAAGTAACGTTTTCTAATTGAATATTATTTATAAAATTTGTTGATGGAGTTACCTTCCCTAAAGTCATAACTGCACATTTTGATAATGAAATATTTAATTGCCATTTATTTGCCCATTGTGAAAATAAATTTAAATTATTTTGTAAAAGAAATCTTTCACTCTCAGATGCGTAAGAAAAATATAATTTTGTATCATCGGCAAATAAATCAATATGAATTTTTGAAGAGAAAATACTAGGAAGATCATTAATATATAATCAAAATAAAATTGGACCTAAAACCGATCCTTGTGGTACTCCAGATTTTACAATAGAACTATGTGAAAAAGAATTTTCAACCCGTGTAATTTGAGATCTATTCGATAAAAAATTATAAAACCATTTTATTATTTTATTAGATATACCGTATGATTTTAATTTAAATAATAGTTTTTCATGAGAAACAACATCAAAAGCTTTTGCAAATTCAATATATATTATATCTACACATTTTGTATTATTCAATTCATTATACCAAAATTTTAAACATTTTGTTAATTGTAATTCTGTGGATTTTCCACTTATAAAACCATATTGAAATTCTGTTAATAAATTATTAGATTTTAAATAACAAATTAATTGTTTAGAAATAATACGTTCTAATACTCTACACATTACACATGTTATTGAAATAGGCCTATAGTTATTTGAATTTGATGGTTCACCCTTTTTAAAAATTGGTGTGATTATAGATTTTTTCCAAATTTTCGGTATATTACCCGATAATAAAGATGAATTAAAAATAATATATAAAGGCCTACATAATTCATTAGATAATAATTTTAACATAGAAGATGGTATCCCATCAGTTCCGAAAGAATGTGTAATTTTTAATCTATTTAAAAATATTTTAATTATTTCAAGATTTAAATCAATATTATCAAATTTTTGTTTAGTTAAATTATAAAATTCGGGTAAATTTCCATTATCATTTTGTTGAATTGAACTAAAATATGAATTTAACGTATTTGCTTTGTCGAGATCTGAAAATAAAATATTATTATTTGATATATCAATTAGAGGAGATACTCCAGATTTTAAATGTTTAAATGTTTAAATGTCTTTTTTTCATAAATTTATAAAACTTTAATTTATTTTTTGAATTAATTGCATTAATCTCTTAAAATTCTCTCTCTTAAAATTTAAAGATTCTAATTCTTTGGATAATTTTTTTTTTGCTTCTATCCAATTATATTTATATTGTAAATTAGTTTTAGATTTTCGAAATACATTTTTTACTTGCTTCTTCAATTTCAATATATTCTTCGGAAGTACCTGTTTTATTGTATTATTTATATTAGGAATATGTGATATAAATAATTTATTTAGAACATTATTAAAATATTCTACTTTTTGATCGATATTATAATCATTTGAATTTAGATATTCTCAATTAAATTTAGAAAGATGATATTTAATCAATTTTATATTAGCATTATTGAAATCAAAATTTTTTGATTTTAAAATCTGTTTACATGGGTATTTTTCAATATTTACATTAAATGAAACAGAATAGTGGTCACTTATATTTTGGTATAATCCGAAATAGTCTCCAATATTTATATTAGATAGTAATTGTTTTTCATTAGTAAAAAGTAAATCAATTATATTATTATTACGAGTTGGCTTATTTATTAATTGTGAAAATGAATTTTTAATAATCGAATAGAAAAGTAATGCATAACTTTTTGGATAACTAGGAAATGTATAATCTTTCCAATTAAAATTTGGTAAATTAAAATCTCCTATAATTATAAATGAATTATAATTTTGTTGGGTTATATCAAATAATTTACATATCTGTTCATGAGATACTTCATTACAATTTGGAGGTCTATAAACACATATAATATTAAATGGAATTTTTGAATTAATTTTTAAATGTATATATTGAACATATATGTGTGAAATAAAATTTCTTACAGGATATAAACTAGATTTACAAAATATCGCAACACCTCCTCTATGAATTAATTTATCGTATCTAAATAGTGTATACTTTTTTCCACCGATTAAATATAGAGAATCTCTATCATCTACAGTTAAGAATGTTTCAACTAAACATATAATGTCATATTTATTAGATGAAAGTAAAAATTCCAAAAAATTCATTTTATTTCTAATACTACGAGCATTAGCATAATATATATTTAAATTGTTATTTTTAATATTTTCATCTTTATTGCCGGTTAGTCATCTAGAACCTGTAGTTTTATTTGTATTAATAATGGAATTTTTATAAGTAATATATGACAATTTCCATACACTAAAATTATCTTCACCAATTGACATATTCCAGTCAATTTTATTATTTATAATATATCTTAGTTCATAGGAACTGCTTCTAGAATTATAAATACATTTGATAATTTTTTTACTTTTAATTTATTTATTTTTAACTACATGGTATAATATCTTATGTCGTTCTAGTGATATTTCATCTAGAGATGTTCTAATGAATGAATTTTGTAGATCTCGTAATTTATATAATCGGTAAATATTTGATAAAATAATTTTTTTTGAGACCACATTATCTAAAATTAATTTTAATTTATTAAATGATAATTGAACTATTGATAATACACACGATTTATTAATATCTACTGTTTTACAAATAATATTTACTAAGTATTTAAAGAAATTAGTTTTATCATTATTAGGAATATTTATATTGTGAATAATTATTTCATTATTGCTATCTATATTATTTTTAATATTTACTGATTTTACCAAATTGTCAGTAAAGGTATCAGAAGTAGTTATCGTAGAGGTTACATTAGCAGTTAAATTAGCGTATGATTTTTTAATTTTTAACAACAATCATATCACTTATTTCAGTTATGTTTGATAGTAACATATTTAATTTTGTTTCTGTGCTATTTATTAAAGTATTAATATTACTACTATCAATAATAGTAGACGATGGTAATGAGTTATTTAAACTAGTTAGATTTATTGGTGTATTATCATTATTATTATTTATACATGTATTACATTTAAATGTAAAATTTTGCGATCTAAATAACTGAATAGCATATTTTGGTGGTGATTTATTAGACCAATTTGTTTTCATAATTTTTGCTTTATATAAACATTTAAAATGGTATTTATTACCACATGAACATAATATATAATTTTCGTTATTAATTTCTAAATTACATGTAATACAATCCATTTTTAATGTAATAAATATATTACAAATATATAGTTTTAGAAATTATATATATTTTTAACAAACTGTTTCCCTATGATTTTAAATTGAATAATTGCCGAATTCGATTTTTCTTGTTTACTAAATAAATTAGCGATGCGATGTTACAATTTTCTTATTTTCGAAATCTATTTTAAAACCTTATCCTTTAATGTAATGACTACGTAAATATCGAAAGTAATTCCGTATAATATAGAGAACAAGATATCCGAATGTATGTCGAAATTAATTAATTTTAAAGAAATTTTAAAGAAATTATTATTATTATTATTATTATTATTATTATTATTATTATTATTATTATTATTATTATTATTATTATTATTATTATTATTATTATTATTATTATTATTATTATTATTATTATTATTATTATTATTATTATTATTATTATTATTATTATTATTATTATTATTATTATTATTATTATTATTATTATTATTATTATTATTATTATTATTATTATTATTATTATTGTTATTATTATTATTATTATTATTATTATTATTATTATTATTATTATTATAGAGGTCGTATAGTCTGAGTCTTCCGAGCTTTGTTGACAAGTTATTTTAATGATACCACTAAGAAGCTAATATGCTGATGATATTCGCTTTCGAGCGGATTAACGTCTAGCAGGTCAAAGTTCAACTGCAATATGTGAAGAATGCGAATAACAGCCGCAAGAAGTTATATTAATAATATTATTATTAAGATTTTAATGATGAACTTTTTATAAAATGTGTATCGTTTGAATTAAAACTAGAAACCGAATAAAAAAATCTATAATAATATTTATTTATTGAATCTCGTATAATAATAGCGGATACAAATCGACCCTCAAGAAGTTGTAGAATTATATATGTTATAATGAGATTTATGGCCCCAGGACTATACAAAAATGAATAGTAATTGTTGTTCTTGTATCCTGATTTATTTTTTATTAAGTTTTTACAAGAGAAAACAAAAAATACCTGGAGTTCAACATGGGACATCTCGCTTACAAGTAATTACTAGCGTATAATTGTTCCACTAAGCCATAGACCCCAAGCTGAGATGAATACTACCGGTGTAATAAGATCCCCAATAAGTGCGGATAATAAGTGCGGATAATAAATGCGGATAATAAGAGCGGGTAATAAGTGCGGATAATAAGTGCGGATAATAAGTTTGGATAATAAGAGCGGGTAATAAGTGCGGATAATAAGTGCGGATAATAAGTGCGGATAATAAGTGCGGATAATAAGTGCGGATAATAAGTGCGGATAATAAGTGCGGATAATAAATGCGGATAATAAGTGCGGATAATAAGTGCGTATAATAAGTGCGTATAATAAGTTTGGATTGATATGATTGACGATTAACTCGTAGAATTTATTACCGATGTCTGAAATAACTATAACTAAACAATATCGACTAATAGAGTACAACGTGTATCCTACATCTCCAGAAGAAAGGTGACTAATCAGTTATGTGTAATTACAGATCAACACTGACTTGTATTGCAGAACAATTCTATAATATCATGCTTCGAAAAAGAATACATCACGAGATTTATCAAGATGTTCGATCTAACCGGAATATTTTATTCAAAATATTTCAACTGCCAGAAAAATATTAACCTTACTAAGAAATTTTGAATCAGGAACAATCTCTAGATGCCATTATAATTGTGGATTTGTCGTTATACATATAATTAAAGACTAAACTAGTTATATGCTTTCTGACCGGGATCATGTTGAATATATACCGAATTCGAAACTTTGATTATAATTTAGTTAAATAAATATATAAAAAATTGAATAGTATTTTGTCAATTTATAAAGCTCCATTTTCAAATAAGCATACACATAATTAAACATGTAAACACCCACTTTTATAGCTTCACCCGTAATCATATAAATATATATATATATATATATATATATATATATAAGTATATATATATATATTGTATATATTGATTAACATTAATTTCAATTAACTCGTTAATTATTCATAATTATATAATATTTTTATTATTTATTTAATCGATATATTTTATAATAATTAAAATATAATTTAAAGAAATATAATTTAAATTGTAATTATGTTATATATTTAATTTATACTAAATTAATCAATGAATAGGTAAGAAGGCTAAAAAAATTCATAAAAAAGAGAACTGTTAGTATTATGAATATATATATATATATATATATATATATATATTATTATAATTAGATTTGTTTAATTAGATAATTATAATTAGAATAATATTATTGATTTTAATTAAAATAATTATAATATAAAATTATCTTATGAATAATACTTTTACTTTATATAATAAACAATATTATTAATCAGATTATGCAACACATAATGAAGAAACTGGTAATAATACACACATTAAAGGTTAAATATACTAAATTATGAAAAAATACACGTTCATTAATATATTTCACAAAGATATGACAATATATTTTGTAATGCATACTGATTCAAATATATGTTAATTCATGAAAATATAATTTACAAATCTATAAACAAAAATGTATAATATTAATTATTTGAATATATGTATTAATTAATTAATAAATGCATAATATAATTATAATTATTATATAGCGGCAATATCAAATATAATTTAAATATGATATAGAATCTATAATTTATAAAAATAATAGATCCATAAAATCGCACAGGTGGCAACCTGTAATACTAATATTGTTAATTTATTTATTAATTTTCGTACGGTTTATTCTATTTTATTTTATTATTAATGGTATTTATTGTTTTACCAACTTTTATTATTTGTATTCTATATATACATTTTTGAGAAATCATATATAATTTATTTAAGTGTTTAAATAAACTTTCAATTAATCAATCAATAGAATATATTATATATAATATTAAATTATTAATATATCGATAATTATTATTGTAATTAAATGAATACAATGATAATATATATATATATATTAAAAATATCTACAATAAAAATAATGCAATTTATATTTAAAAGTATATTTTAAAGGTTGTTAAACTATTATAAACCAGCTGTAATGAACAATAATAATTATAACACTATTCATATATAATATATGAGTTTATTTATTAATGTATTATCAGAATATATAATTTTTAGTTAATGTATATATAAAAATATATATTGTATTCTAAAAAATATTAATAATTTATAATAATGATATTATGATATTTATATGTATATTAAAATTAATAATTATATATTATTTTAGAGGAGGGATATACAAATATTATAATAAGCGATGTTTGTATACTTATAATATATAATTTAATATAAATATAAATAATATATATATTCTATTTAACTAATTTATATATTATTAATGAAATATATTTATCCATCGAAATTATAAATTTAATAATTCTCAATTTCTTGCTATTTTATTTGTTATTTATCTAAGTTCTTATTATATAATATTTCATTAAAAATAAATGAACTTTATATACTCGATGATATATTTATTTATAGTAAAATATTTAAGATGCACCAAATAATATTCATAATATGTTACCAATACGATGATGTATATATATATATATATATACTATTTATATATACTCTATATAGTCAATATTCTGTTATTCTATGTTTTTCTATTAATATAACACTTTAAACGTGTCGCGCACTGTTCCAAATTTAATGAATTAGGGTGTATGCGTTTATTTGTTATGCTACATATTAGTAAACGTACACATTATTTGTTTGTATTTATAATAATATATATAGTTACATTTATTTAATATATATATAAATATTGATTATTTTATTTAATTAAAGCATTATAATTAATTGTTTATATGTACAGGCAAATAGTACTAACGATCCGAAAGTATAATGAAAAAATGATATATTCTATGTAATGAATAAATAATACATAATCCAATTTATAATTGTATACATATAATATATAGTATTGTATATAATATATATAGTATATAGTATGGTTTTTTATAATATATACTATATATAGTATATATTAGTGCTGTAAAATTTCAAATCTCAAATATCAAATCTCAAATCTTTTTTTTTCTGTTCGGTTCAAATCTTAAATTTTCGGGTATGTGGAAAGATTTTATGATCTCAAATCTTTATTTTAAATTTAGTTTCGGTTCGGGTATCATGTCGGGTAATTGTTCGGGTAACGATCGATTAACATAATTATGTAATAAGTTTCTTTCAACTATTTTAAAATATCCTTTAAACTGTATAGATACTATTAATTCGATCATCAGTTATGCCACCTATATGATAATATATTTAAAATAGAATAATGGTATCAAGGACACCGTGTCCTTTATTTATTATACATTAATAACAATATTTAAAAATTATTACGTATATTCTTCATATCGTACCTACTCTGTACTAATATATAAAAATGTTAATTCATAAACCGTTTAAAACTATATTTGTCTACAAGTACATATTGAATAAATATTTGACACTATGGTATATATATATATATATATATATATATATATATATCTATATATAGTCTAAATATAATATGAATGATTGGAAGAAAATTGTAAAGAAGGGTCGACGGGAGTTCGACATAAGTAAGTAAGTAAGTAAATATAATATTTATATTTAGCCTTCTATATATATAAGCTGTGGTGTATATAGTATATAGTATTCCTCTTACAACTTTACTAAATAGGTTTTCAATTACTATATAGGTTTATATAGCTATATATGATTATTAGAATAGTATCGTATTCAATAATTCAAGTAATTAATAATTATGTATTGTTAATAATTCAAGTAATTAATAATTATGTATTGTTAATTATTCAATTATAATGTATTAATTAATAAGTATTTATCAATTATTATTATTAATTAATAATAATTAATTATATATTATTTTAATAATTATTAATTATTTTATTATAATTAATATTTATTTATAAATTAATTATTATTATTATTATTAATTAATAATAATTATTTATTAAATATTATAATTATTTATTAATTATTATAATTATTTATTAATTATTATAATTATTTATTAATTATTATAATTATTTATTAATTAATATAATTATTTATTAATTATTATAATTATTTATTAATTATTATAATTATTTATTAATTATTATAATTATTTATTAATTATTATAATTAATAATTAATTTAATTAATAATAATTATTTATTAATTAATTTATTATTATTAATAATAATTAATTAATTAATATCTAATTTTTTTCTTCGTTAACGTATTTTAAAATATTATTAAAAGATTTGAAGTTCTCGAGAACTTGATATTTTTTTAAAGATTTGAAGTTCTCGAGAACAACATTTTAAGATTTGAAGTTCTCGAGAACAACCAAGTATTTGAAATTTACAGCACTAGTATATATGTATATATATATATATATATATATATATATATATATATATATATATATATATATATACTATATATAGTATATTATATTCTTATAAATTATACTTCCGTAATAAGATAACTCAACACGCCCGCCTATAGTCTAGTGTGTATACATGTATTGTAATGGTAACTCGTGTATTCAATAGAGATATATATATATATATATATATATATATATATATATATATATATTATACTATATATTAAACCCTAAATCATGGAATAATTTATGTTTAAATAATTTATTATTTACAAAAATTTATATAAAAAACTTTAAAAAAATATTAAAAAAACATCTTTTATCAAAATATGAAAAATAATTAAACAATTGATTGTAATCAATAATTATCTAGTTTTTTTTTTTTTTACGGGTACTTTTTTTTTACTATTTATTATATCTTTTAGTTTTTTAATTTTAGTTTTTATGATGTATTTTTGTTTGGTTAGTTATTTCATTTCATTTATAGTTTGGTATTCAGAACTCAACTCGTTTCTGCGATTTTTTATATAACTTTACATATTTATTTTTAAACTTGACTTATTGATACATATTTTTTATTCTTTACATTTTAATTATTTATATTTACATTTTTTACTCATGAGAATCTAACTTATCTAGAATATGATGATTGGGGAAGTCCTCGCAAAAACAAATTCATTTGTTTATTAACTTCTCCATTATTTCATGCTTTACAACATGAAATAATAAATCTGATTTATTTATTATTTATTTATATATATATATATATATATATATATATATATATATATATATATATATATATATATATATTATATACATATGTATGTGAATAACAAGTTTAAATATATATGTACAGTTAATATTAACATGAAATCTTAAATAATAACGATATTTAATCCGGTTATAAATTGAAACCGGACGAGTATAGTCCATTATCCTTGTGTATCCGCGTGTAGTATCGAGAATGTTGGGAAGGGTAATATACAATTTAAGTTTACATTATTAATATATATAATGTATGCATAACTTTAATGATATATAATTATAACCAACGCGTATCAAACATAATATGTCTACGTAATATACTATTCGTGATCTCGTGATACACTACATTAACCTTGACATTAACCTTTACATTAACCTTTACATTAACCTTTACATTAACCTTTACATTAACCTTTACATTAACCTTTACATTAACCTTTACATTAACCTTTACCTTAAACTGTACATTAACCTTGACATTAATCCATCCCATGACCTCGGGTGGTCGTGGGGTCGCCATCATGGATTTTTTAACAACTTCTCGTCATTTACTTCTATCGCTTGTCAACCTTAACGATTCGGAATCACTTAAGTTGATCGATTCTGCTACGTTATGCTGCCACCGTTAATCTGACCACAACGTTTGCAACCACTTCTCACTGTGTATACATATACACACATATATATATATATATATATATACCCGCATTTAGACATATTAAATAAATGTATAATAATTAAGAATTTTAAAATGCTCGATCACAACACATTGCTCAAAAACATTATGTAGGTAAATAATTAGACTTACTAAATAGTTATTTATCAAGTAGATGACGACCTTTATTCCAGAATATCTATATAATATCAATACTACTAAATGCAGAGTTATACACTGATCAGTTATGTGACCTATATTATATATTACTATTTATTTGATATATTAATAATCTATAAAATATACTGCAAAATATAAAACCCAGCTTTATTCGCAGAGGAAAAAAATACAATTTTATAGTAAATATGTTGTAGATCTAAAAGAAAATATTCCTATAGATATTAATAATTCCAAATTAATAATGGCTTAATATAAATAAAGTATCTATAAATATGAATATATAATTATTATTTTATTATTTAACATTATAAATAGAAATGAAAATATCAACCTAATTTTATATATTGATAATATTATAATAAAACAGGTTAATATTAATATTATTATATAATATTAAAAATGTAAGTATACTTATAAGTATATATAAATGGATGATAAATATGATAATAACACACAAGTATGTATACATGGTATACCATCAACACATTATAGATCAATTGTAATTATAAATAAATATATATTTGGTATATACCAAATAAATTTCACAAAAATACTATATAATCGTTATTTTATTCACATATAAATCATTATATTCGTATGGGAATAATTAAAAATCTAATTTTACTTATATAATTTATAAATGTAATACTATTGTAAATTATGATACTGCTAAATATATGTATATGGCAATAATAGAGTATAACTAATTAGAACAGATAGAACATACGTACATATGAATTAAAAAAATGTATTATCTATATAATCTTAATATTAAATTAATATATCATAATTATGTTTTTAAAGTAAATAATAATATTTTACATTTACACAAATATTATTTTACATCTTTATGTAATTAAATATGAATACTCCCCTTTAATTGTTGTTATGCATTCTATTATTTCTAAATTACAATAAAACATAATTACAATTATATTTTACATTTATGTAGAAGACTCATCACTAATATTATTATTATCATTGGTTGTTATTGCCTTAATCTTTATTCTGTGATTATAATTATCAGAATAGTATACTATTCACTGATTAGCAGACATTCGTTAATATATCACCTTCATCTTTAATATATACCAACTTTAATGTTGTGCACTCTTTATAAATATAGTCTCTATATGTCTATATATTTAAATACATGTAATAATAATTCAATATCTCAGAAATTCGATATATCAGACTAATATGTTGGTTGCTTGAATTATGAACTTTATTATTTTATAATGATGATATATATTAGTATTAATACAATAACAATTGCTAATTTTATTTTAAGTAGAGTACATCCAGAACCTTGATGACGTTTTTACTCATATTGCTGTTCGTGTTTTATATAAAATTAAAAATAATATAAATACTAATACGGGTAGTAACTATATATCTACATCACATATTATGTTAACCCTTGGTTGTCTCAGATATCGTGATCTTTGTAAACTAAAATTGTTATGTTTAGCTCATAAAGCTATCTACACGGGTGAACCTAAGTATCTGGCTGAATTATTATCAATTGCTACCAGTAACAGACCAAGACGGGATTGCCATGCAATGAAACTTGTTATGCCTCATACAAATTCATGTTTTGGTAACTCTGCTTTTTCTGTTGCGGTACCAACTCTATGGAATTTACTTCCGAATATTATTCGTACGACAACTTCTCGATCTCAATTCAAAAGTAGACTCTTTAAACATTATTTAGTGAAATGAATATATATTTTGCGATTATTGTTATCTTCGTTTATATGTTATATTATTATATTATTATTATTATTATTATTATTATTGTTATGACGTCGAAAAATGATTTTCATTTATGAAGTCTTTAAACAAATAAATAAATAAAATAAATAAATAACCAATTGGATACAATATACTTTGTAAGCCTCTCTTTTATTTGAACACTTATATTTACTTTTTTGCATCATATTATATATCATTTTAACGAGAATTAATAATTAAATTTTATGATTTTTTTGATAATAATTTTTAATAAATAATATATTTTTTTTCCTCAAAAATCCCCTGTTGATCCGGTCCTTAAGGCATCCATAGGTGAAAGATAGTCTATTAGTTTATATACACTATTATATAAGCTAATTAAATATTATTGTATGACATATTGTATGGATCTGGACAGGTATTTAACCCACTAAGTGGGTCCCACTTCCTACTGCCTACTGCCTGAAATATTATCACGAGTGTTGCATTGTTATTTATAGTCATTGATCTTGACCTTCGACCCTTGACACATTTCACATTAACTTCCTCTTGTAAATATATATATACCTAGCCAGTCGTGTTTTAATTAATATATCAGATCTAGAGCATATACCCGTAACATAGCAATTATTTCGCATCCAGATCGATGCCTCGATAGTTAGAATAATAAACTAACATAATAATGATAAGCTACATAGGTGATTATTAATCTAATATTAATATAATATCAATTATTATTTAATAATAGTTAAATAAATAGTATTCATTAATTTTATTTTATTGAGGTATATTGTATAGGTATATTTGGTATATATAGATATATTACCCTATAGTTTATAAACTTAAAAAATAATAATTAATATTAATGTAATTATTATATATTATTCAAGACATTTTATATAATCTATATTTAGTGTTTTAATATTTTCAAATGATGAAATAGGATATTGTTATAAACAAAGCATAATACGGAATTTAACAAATAAAGTATGTAATATGTTTTTCAGATATATGTGTACGGTATACCGAAAAATAGATAAACATAATATAGAAAATATAATAAATAAAATACAATGTTATTATACAGTAAACATAGATAAACATGATATAGAAAATATAATAAATAAAATGTAATGTTTGATAAATGAAGGCATCGCAATTTTCAGACTTCGTTCGCTACTTCAAATAATACTTCCTAACTTTGTAACCTGCTACGATACTATATGTGTAATTATATATTTTATATTTAGTATCAAATCGATACATTTAAATATATATTACAAACTAGGTTTAAATAACAACTATTTTAAATATTACACACAAATAATAATGCAA
>OZ025241.1:3323558-3336058 GCA_964019155.1 Osedax fenrisi | reverse complement strand
TAATTATTTATCAATACTTATTATTAATTATATATTATTTTAATAATTATATACAAATACGTATTATTAATTAATAACAATTAAGTATATATTAATAATTATTAATTATATATTATTTTAATAATTATTCAATTTTAATTTACTAATTAATAATTATTTATTAATACTTATTATTAACTAATAACACTTAATTATATATTAATAATTATTAATTATATATTATCTTAATAATTATTTATCAATAATAATTTGTTAGTAATAATAATTAATTGTATATTAGTAATTATTATTTATATATTATTATAATAATTATTACGCGCTAAGTTAGGTGAATATTCTATATTTAACTATGATCATAGTCGACTCATGAAACATGAATAATGATCATAAGATAATTTACTATGCACACAGTTATCTAGGTCAGCAAGGGATTATAATTATACAATGCTTGCTTGATTACTGTTCATATATATTCACATATAAAAACATGTATACAGTGTACGATGTACATACACAGATATTCGTGTAACCATATATGGTATATTAAGTATATACTATACAAATAAATATTATACTATGTATACTATTATTCAAATATAATTATTAAGTAATAATAATTAATTGTATATTATTAATTATTATTTATATATTATTCTAATAATTATTCAATTATAATTTACTAATTAATAATTATTTATCAATACTTATTATTAATTAATAACAATTAATTGTATATTATTAATTATTAATTAAATTTTATTTTTATAATTATTAATTAATATAGTATTTTAAATTTTACAGCATTAATATACATATATATATATATATATACGATTTATTTAGTATCATTATATACCAGTATATATACCAGTACCTATACCGCCACTTAATTATTATAAATAAAATATATTTTAAAACTTTGAAAAATGTTTAACAATATTCTGTAAGGGCATCCTAGTATCATCAAAAATAACGCCAATATTTACATGTAAATATGTTCAAGATCATCTCCATTATCGCTCTAGGTGTCCTCCGTATGCTATCCGGGATCGCCTACGGTATCGTCTTCGTGAATGCCATGTATCTAAACTTGTTGGCCAGCTTCTAGTCCGACAAATTGAATAGTCAAGATGCAGAAGTAAGAAGTTAGTATACACATATAAATATTACAGTGTCATGATAATTGATTTATTAATATACAATTTATAATTTCAGGATAATTAAGATCATCAGTAGTTTTCTTCCTGCTTAGCTAGATGAATATCTTCATGAATATGTTCAAGATCATCTCCGTTACCGCACTAGACGTCCTCCGTATGCTATCCGGGATCTCCTCCGGTATCCTCTTCGTGAATGCCATGTATCTAAACTTGTTGGCCAGCTTCTAGTCCGATAAATTGAATAGTCAAGATGCAGAAGTTAGAAGTTAGCATACACATATAAATATTATAGTGTCATGATAATTGATTTATTAATATACAATTTATAATTTCAGGATAATTTAGATCATCAGTAGTTTTCTTCCTGCTTGGCTAGATGAATATCTTCATGAATATGTTCAATATCATCTCCGTTACCGCCTTAGACGTCCTCCGTATGCTATCCGGGATCGCCTCCGGTATCCTCTTCGTGAATGCCATGTATCTAAACTTGTTGGCCAGCTTCTAGTCCGACAAATTGAATAGTCAAGATGCATAAGTTAGAAGTTAATATACACATATGAATATTATAGTTTCATTATAATTGATTTATTAATATACAATTTATAATTTCAGGATAATTAAGATCATCGGTAGTTTTCTTCCTGCTTGGTTAGATGAATATCTTCATGAATATCTTCAAGATTATCTCCGTTACCGCCCTAGACGTCCTCCGTATGCTATCCGGGATCTCCTCCGGTATCGTCTTCGTGAATGCCATGTATCTAAACTTGTTTGCCAGCTTCTAGTCCGACAAATTAAATAGTCAAGATACAGAAGTTAGTATTTAATGTATACATCCATACATATATATATATATATATATATATATATATATATATATATATATATATATATATATATATATATACTTATATAACTATACATAGTTCGTGCAATGCATACGTCATGCATGTATGTGTGTGTAATTATGTAAAATCTATATATAAACTATTACCGGCCTTTGTCTAATTTTAATCCCCTGATGTCCTAGATTAATATACAATATGATGCAATATAGTCACAGAACTAGAGAGAAAGTTTCTCTCTAGCTTTATGAATATAGTACACATGTTAAATATTGTTATGTTGATATAATTATATTCGTATATATATTTAGTAATAGGGTGTACATGATATGCCTAAGTATATATAAATTCGCATATATGTAAGTTATAGTATAAAATGACGACCTTGCCATTACCAATGATGCCCTCATCTTCACCCCTGATTCCTGTAATAGTCACACCTTTACCTAAAACCACCATTGGTTCAACATACACCTATATTCAGTTGTAAATTACCTCCTACACACGATGTTCATTTATAAAGTATGCCGACCGTCATGTATAGCCATATATATATATATATATATATATATATATCATGTTGCTATCCGTAATGGACCAGTCTGTACAGCTTAGCATAATGGAACGTTCCATATTATGCTAACGAACTAGATATCGGACGTCCCATTATGTAACATGTTTACTGCTTTAGAAATTAGGTTGACGCACGCACTGCGTGTGTGCCTAGGGAACGCAGGTCTCCCTGATTGGCTAAGGGATAAATGTACCACGCGATACCTTGCACCTGTTTGCACTTGTATGGTCCAGCTAGTCTATTATTCATTATATACAACTAGTTACAGTATACACATATACATATGATTGTGTCATCATAATTGATTTATATTAATATACAATTTATAATTTCAGAATAAACAAGATGATCTTCCTGCTTGGCTATGGTGAATATCTCCATGAATATGTTAAAGATCATCTCTAGGATCCGGTATCGTCTTCGTGAATTTCGAATATATATATATATATATATATATATATATATATATCTGGAATTATACACTGTGCTATTTAATGAAAAGAAACTTCTATATTCGCATACTATATACTATATTTGTATATTATAATCATATATGATCATATATGTATACATACTTATATTATTATCATTATAAATACACCCTTGCATTCCCAGTTTATTATTATATATATTATTCACGTGTTATATCATATCCGTATTTTGTGTATTGTTCGTTGTAATAAATGAATGAATTGTTTTACGTTTCTCTTTTATTGTGTATGGGTAAAAATATACGTTCCACTAGGTGTTTATTTATGGGTATAAATATACGTTCCACTAGGTGTTTATTAAGGGTACAAATATACGTTCCACTAGGTGTTTATTAAGGGTAAAAATATACGTTCCACTAGGTGTTTAATCATGGGTAAAAATATACGTTCCACTAAGTGTTATTTATGGGTAAAAATATACGTTCCACTAGGTGTTTATTTATGGGTAAAATAATACGTTCCACTATTGATTTTTTGTATGTAAAAGGAAACCGTTTCTCAGCTCACAAACTACCTATGATTCGACCACCTAGTGGAACATATTATTTGACCTATAATGTTAAGTTGCGGCAACTAGATTCTGGTTGCTTGGGGTAGTTTATTAAAATATAAATAATGATGAAGTTTTATTTAAAAATAAATAAAGGGAATCCGCGTGTATTTTAAAAAATCAACGTGTGATGAAATTGCATTAAACTTTGCCGGGATATCTCTATCTATTGTGTTAGGTGAAAGTTGTCAAATGTGTATTATTTTTATTTCATTTGTTTATGTACTTTGTTTTTATTTATTTAAACTTCATATATAGAATAATTATTTAAAATAGAAATAATATGATATTAATATATATTACCCAGTATATATATATATATATATATATATATTTATTTTATAAAATTAGAAGTTAGAAATTTATATCTCAGAAAAACATACTTCACTTTTTTCGAACTTTAAGAAGTTTTGACCCATATGATAAATATATACGAAAATTGTCGACTATATACATAATATATTTCTAATAATATGTTATTATATTTATACTTACGAATACATATTTTGATACAATTATTTTACATAATTTTACAAAAATAATGTACATTTTTGAATACAAAAAGATTGTTTCGGTAAATTCATTATAAATCTATATATCGTCATAGATCTCTCATCTATACATATCCGGGCTATCCAGGTGTTATATATATTAACGTTATATACATAATCAATTGAGAAAAAAAAAACAAATAATAAATCACAAGTGTATATATTATTTTAATAAGCCTATGTCATTCCTTCATCTCTTACACGCGAAAGTTATGCTTAATTTTTAAAAAAGTATCTACATTTCAAAATATACAAATACATACATTAATATATATTCTTTGATATATATATATATATAAGTAAGTAAGTAATTTATTTATTTATACACTTGTACATATTTCAATCTCACAAGTATAAACGAAAAGAAAATAACAGAAACGATAAATAACTAAAATAAATATATATATATATATATATATATATATATATATATATATATTAATATATACATATATGTTTATAATTATAATTTTATTAAATAATTGTTTAGATTAATCTTGAATGTTGAATGATTTCTCAGGTTTCGTATGTTTCGTGGTAGGTCATTCCACAGCGTAGGGGCACTCCAGCTTATTGATCTTTTCATTAATCTTTTAAATTTTATCGAAGGAACAGTGTACATTTCATCATATTGCTTACACGGATTTATCTTTACTTCCCTAATAAATATATATATATATATATATATATATATATATATATATAAATAATGTAACTCTAGAGTATATAGCTATATAACAATATATTACCGGCGGTACTATTTAGTTTTAATATATTATAATTAAGTATTCGGTATAAATCCGGATAAATATTGAAGCAATGTTTCTTAAGAACATTTTATCACCCGTTGAAATCAAAATAAAGAGTATATATTAAAGCATACTAGGACAATCTGTAAAACATTCTAAAATAGGTCATCATTTGATAATATGAAGCAACCACGTATGAAGATGAATATCGGTGTATTGGTACAAAAAATAGGTCCATATGGACCATATATTCCTACACCTGTTTGGAGTTAGAGATCTTGCCCTCTCGTAGTTTACTTAATATCTATCTGACCGTAGTAGTATTGTAAACATATATAATTATTTGTCTTCCCCTTCTCCTATGAAATATGGTGTTCCCCAGGGACCAGTACTCTGTCCTTCACTTTTCACTATTTATGTATATCCATTACCATCCATAATATCTAAATATCCAAATATATATTACCATCTATATGCAGACAACATACAACTATTTATGTTTCTTCCAACTAATTCATCACCAGGTATCAATAAGCAACTCTCCAATTGTGCTAATTATATTAAAGAATGGATTATTTCTAATAATCTTCTCCTTAATACATCCAAAACTACATTGTTAAATCCTTCTCCATCACCAACTTACTCCCTTCCTTTTCTTATTGATAACATTGTAATATCTCCTTCTCCTACTGCATCCAAATTAGGTGTATTTTTTGATTCTACTCTTTCCTTCATTCCTCATATCACTGCCATCACTAAATCTACAAATTATCATCTATTTAGAATTAGAAAAATACGAAAATCAATTATTGTATCTCTTACTAAAACACTAGTTAATTCCCATATCCTCTCACGCATAGATTTATGTTCCTCGATCCTTATCAATCTTCCATTATCCTCTATATTTCCCCTACATCGAGTTATTAGTTATATAACCTACGTAGGAACGTATAACTACGTATAACCTACGTATAACCTATTTGAGATCATTCCTCTACTTCCTCATACCAACACTTACCTACATGGTAACCATTTAACAAATGATATGCTTATAGCATACTATATATTGTTCATTCCTTAATATACTCTTCGAATTTCAATTACTATATTTCTGCTTATCTAGTACAAAGATATTCCCTTCCATCAACTCTGTTATATTGGTCCAAAACTATGTAAGTCACTCCCTCCCTATATTAGATCCATAAAATAGCATAAAACATTCATGAATTTATATCAGGTGGCAACCTGTAATACTAATAATATTTTTCATTATATTTTATTTATTAATTACCGTATGGTTTATTCTATTTTATTTTATTATTATTAATGGTATTTATTGTTTTACCTAATCTAATGTTTGTATTCTATATATACACTTTTGAAATCATTTATGATGTATTTAAGTGTTTAAATAAACTTTCAATCAATCAATTCAAATAATCAATATGGATAGCTTCGCTCGTGCGGGATGAAAATAATTATAAAATAATAATAAAAGAACAATAAATATATATATATGATGGCATACAATGTGCATGAATGGTAGATATTATATCATCAAATAATTATATTTATGATTATTTTTTAATTTAAGAATATTTAAAATAACATTATATACTTAATTTCAATGCGAATTTAAAAGTAAATTGTTTATAAATTTCATATTATTTTATTTAATAAAGTAAACGTATTATATAAATTATATATATATATATTACTATTTAAAATGAAAATGGATAAATGTATAATATTTATTTTAGGTTTAATGATACCAGCATATATGTGTGGCGATACATGGTTAATAATTAAATATATAATGAATGTGGTAGGGAAAGTATAAGTAGGTGGAACAGTTGTAGTAGTAGTAGTAGTAGTAGTAGTAGTAATAGTAGTAGTAGTAGTAGTAGTAGTAGTAGTAGTAGTAGTAGTAATAGTAGTAGTAGTAGTAGTAGTAGTAGTAGTAGTAGTAGTAGTAGTAGTAGTAGTAGTAGTAGTAGTAGTAGTAGTAGTAGTAGTAGTAGTAGTAGTAGTAGTAGTAGTAGTAGTAGTAGTAGTAGTAGTAGTAGTAGTAGTAGTAGTAGTAGTAGTAGTAGTAGTAGTAGTAGTAGTAGTAGTAGTAGTAGTAGTAGTAGTAGTAGTAGTAGTAGTAGTAGTAGTAGTAGTAGTAGTAGTAGTAGTAGTAGTAGTAGTAGTAGTAGTAGTAGTAGTAGTAGTAGTAGTAGTAGTAGTAGTAGTAGTAGTAGTAGTAGTAGTAGTAGTAGTAGTAGTAGTAGTAGTAGTAGTAGTAGTAGTAGTAGTAGTAGTAGTAGTAGTAGTAGTAGTAGTAGTAGTAGTAGTAGTAGTAGTAGTAGTAGTAGTAGTAGTAGTAGTAGTAGTAGTAGTAGTAGTAGTAGTAGTAGTAGTAGTAGTAGTAGTAGTAGTAGTAGTAGTAGTAGTAGTAGTAGTAGTAGTAGTAGTAGTAGTAGTAGTAGTAGTAGTAGTAGTAGTAGTAGTAGTAGTAGTAGTAGTAGTAGTAGTAGTAGTAGTAGTAGTAGTAGTAGTAGTAGTAGTAGTAGTAGTAGTAGTAGTAGTAGTAGTAGTAGTAGTAGTAGTAGTAGTAGTAGTAGTAGTAGTAGTAGTAGTAGTAGTAGTAGTAGTAGTAGTAGTAGTAGTAGTAGTAGTAGTAGTAGTAGTAGTAGTAGTAGTAGTAGTAGTAGTAGTAGTAGTAGTAGTAGTAGTAGTAGTAGTAGTAGTAGTAGTAGTAGTAGTAGTAGTAGTAGTAGTAACCTGTAACCTGTAACCTAATGTTTTAGGCACTGCCATCAACTTCATCAGAAATTTTCGGCCGTGCATTAAATGTTGACTAGTTGTTATTAGGATAAGCCAAAGAGAAAAGATATGTCTTAAGCTTATTTTTGAATAACATGGTTGATTGAATAGAACGAATGTTATAAGGAAGTCTATTCCAGGCTATAGGTGCAGATATTGAGAAGGCTTTCTTTTGTTTTATGGATACATTACGCAAATCTGGTATGACTAGAGTATACTTGAGGCAAAGTCGTATTGGGCGTGATGATGTATAGGGAGTAAGTAGAGTATGTAAGTAGTCAGGTTGGCTGTGATGAGTGGCATGATGGGTTAGCATACATATTTTATATATTATTCTGTATTTAATTGGGAGCCAGTGTAATATTTTCATGTAAGGTGATATGTGTGTTCTAGAGAATTTATTTATATTGTATATGAGTCTGACTGCTGAATTTTGCAAAAGTTGTAGTTTATGTAGTAAATAATCCGGTATACCATTAATAATCGAATTACAGTAATCTAATTTAGGTAGAATAAGAGATGTTATAAGTAGTTTAGCAATTTCAGTGGATATTGAAGGTCTAATAATTTTTATAGTGTATAATATAAAATTTACTGATTTAATTATATTGGAGATCTGATGTGTAAATGATAATGTGGTGTCTAATATAATTCCTAGATTACGGGCTGATCTGGAGTAAGGTATACAATCATTACCAATATATATATTTGGAATAGTGGACTTATTTGATAAAGAAATATGGAGTGCAATGGTTTTTGAGCTATTCAGTGAGAGAGAGTTTGAGTTTAGCCATGTTCGTATATCCTCAAGGCAGTTGTTGAGTATAGGTATATCTTTAGTAGGGTCTTTTAAAATCATATATACTTGTAGGTCATCTGCATAGGAATGGTAGCCAATATTTGGATATTTATTAAAAATATCAAATATTGGGATCATGTATATATTGAAGAGTATTGGTCCGAGAACAGATCCCTGCGGTACACCATGATGGATTGACCGAGGTGTGGATGTCAGAGAATCAATCTGAATAGAAAAATATCTATTTTGAAGATATGATTTGAACCATTCAAGAGCGGTTCCATTTATACCTATAGACTGAAGTCTTAACATTAAAGTGCTATGATCTAAGGTATCGAATGCTGCTGAAAGATCTAATAGTATGATCACAGAGCTATGTTTATTAAAGGATGCACGCTGAAGGGAATTAATAATATAGACAAGAGCTGTTTCGGTATTTTTCTTTTTAGTATAAGCACTCTGAAAGTAGTAGTAGTAGTAGTAGTAGTAGTAGTAGTAGTAGTAGTAGTAGTAGTAGTAGTAGTAGTAGTAGTAGTAGTAGTAGTAGTAGTAGTAGTAGTAGTAGTAGTAGTAGTAGTAGTAGTAGTAGTAGTAGTAGTAGTAGTAGTAGTAGTAGTAGTAGTAGTAGTAGTAGTAGTAGTAGTAGTAGTAGTAGTAGTAGTAGTAGTAGTAGTAGTAGTAGTAGTAGTAGTAGTAGTAGTAGTAGTAGTAGTAGTAGTAGTAGTAGTAGTAGTAGTAGTAGTAGTAGTAGTAGTAGTAGTAGTAGTAGTAGTAGTAGTAGTAGTAGTAGTAGTAGTAGTAGTAGTAGTAGTAGTAGTAGTAGTAGTAGTAGTAGTAGTAGTAGTAGTAGTAGTAGTAGTAGTAGTAGTAGTAGTAGTAGTAGTAGTAGTAGTAGTAGTAGTAGTAGTAGTAGTAGTAGTAGTAGTAGTAGTAGTAGTAGTAGTAGTAGTAGTAGTAGTAGTAGTAGTAGTAGTAGTAGTAGTAGTAGTAGTAGTAGTAGTAGTAGTAGTAGTAGTAGTAGTAGTAGTAGTAGTAGTAGTAGTAGTAGTAGTAGTAGTAGTAGTAGTAGTAGTAGTAGTAGTAGTAGTAGTAGTAGTAGTAGTAGTAGTAGTAGTAGTAGTAGTAGTAGTAGTAGTAGTAGTAGTAGTAGTAGTAGTAGTAGTAGTAGTAGTAGTAGTAGTAGTAGTAGTAGTAGTAGTAGTAGTAGTAGTAGTAGTAGTAGTAGTAGTAGTAGTAGTAGTAGTAGTAGTAGTAGTAGTAGTAGTAGTAGTAGTAGTAGTAGTAGTAGTAGTAGTAGTAGTAGTAGTAGTAGTAGTAGTAGTAGTAGTAGTAGTAGTAGTAGTAGTAGTAGTAGTAGTAGTAGTAGTAGTAGTAGTAGTAGTAGTAGTAGTAGTAGTAGTAGTAGTAGTAGTAGTAGTAGTAGTAGTAGTAGTAGTAGTAGTAGTAGTAGTAGTAGTAGTAGTAGTAGTAGTAGTAGTAGTAGTAGTAGTAGTAGTAGTAGTAGTAGTAGTAGTAGTAGTAGTAGTAGTAGTAGTAGTAGTAGTAGTAGTAGTAGTAGTAGTAGTAGTAGTAGTAGTAGTAGTAGTAGTAGTAGTAGTAGTAGTAGTAGTAGTAGTAGTAGTAGTAGTAGTAGTAGTAGTAGTAGTAGTAGTAGTAGTAGTAGTAGTAGTAGTAGTAGTAGTAGTAGTAGTAGTAGTAGTAGTAGTAGTAGTAGTAGTAGTAGTAGTAGTAGTAGTAGTAGTAGTAGTAGTAGTAGTAGTAGTAGTAGTAGTAGTAGTAGTAGTAGTAGTAGTAGTAGTAGTAGTAGTAGTAGTAGTAGTAGTAGTAGTAGTAGTAGTAGTAGTAGTAGTAGTAGTAGTAGTAGTAGTAGTAGTAGTAGTAGTAGTAGTAGTAGTAGTAGGTAGTAGTAGTAGTAGTAGTAGTAGTAGTAGTAGTAGTAGTAGTAGTAGTAGTAGTAGTAGTAGTAGTAGTAGTAGTAGTAGTAGTAGTAGTAGTAGTAGTAGTAGTAGTAGTAGTAGTAGTAGTAGTAGTAGTAGTAGTAGTAGTCGAGTAGTAGTAGTAGTAGTAGTAGTAGTAGTAGTAGTAGTAGTAGTAGTAGTAGTAGTAGTAGTAGTAGTAGTAGTAGTAGTAGTAGTAGTAGTAGTAGTAGTAGTAGTAGTAGTAGTAGTAGTAGTAGTAGTAGTAGTAGTAGTAGTAGTAGTAGTAGTAGTAGTAGTAGTAGTAGTAGTAGTAGTAGTAGTAGTAGTAGTAGTAGTAGTAGTAGTAGTAGTAGTAGTAGTAGTAGTAGTAGTAGTAGTAGTAGTAGTAGTAGTAGTAGTAGTAGTAGTAGTAGTAGTAGTAGTAGTAGTAGTAGTAGTAGTAGTAGTAGTAGTAGTAGTAGTAGTAGTAGTAGTAGTAGTAGTAGTAGTAGTAGTAGTAGTAGTAGTAGTAGTAGTAGTAGTAGTAGTAGTAGTAGTAGTAGTAGTAGTAGTAGTAGTAGTAGTAGTAGTAGTAGTAGTAGTAGTAGTAGTAGTAGTAGTAGTAGTAGTAGTAGTAGTAGTAGTAGTAGTAGTAGTAGTAGTAGTAGTAGTAGTAGTAGTAGTAGTAGTAGTAGTAGTAGTAGTAGTAGTAGTAGTAGTAGTAGTAGTAGTAGTAGTAGTAGTAGTAGTAGTAGTAGTAGTAGTAGTAGTAGTAGTAGTAGTAGTAGTAGTAGTAGTAGTAGTAGTAGTAGTAGTAGTAGTAGTAGTAGTAGTAGTAGTAGTAGTAGTAGTAGTAGTAGTAGTAGTAGTAGTAGTAGTAGTAGTAGTAGTAGTAGTAGTAGTAGTAGTAGTAGTAGTAGTAGTAGTAGTAGTAGTAGTAGTAGTAGTAGTAGTAGTAGTAGTAGTAGTAGTAGTAGTAGTAGTAGTAGTAGTAGTAGTAGTAGTAGTAGTAGTAGTAGTAGTAGTAGTAGTAGTAGTAGTAGTAGTAGTAGTAGTAGTAGTAGTAGTAGTAGTAGTAGTAGTAGTAGTAGTAGTAGTAGTAGTAGTAGTAGTAGTAGTAGTAGTAGTAGTAGTAGTAGTAGTAGTAGTAGTAGTAGTAGTAGTAGTAGTAGTAGTAGTAGTAGTAGTAGTAGTAGTAGTAGTAGTAGTAGTAGTAGTAGTAGTAGTAGTAGTAGTAGTAGTAGTAGTAGTAGTAGTAGTAGTAGTAGTAGTAGTAGTAGTAGTAGTAGTAGTAGTAGTAGTAGTAGTAGTAGTAGTAGTAGTAGTAGTAGTAGTAGTAGTAGTAGTAGTAGTAGTAGTAGTAGTAGTAGTAGTAGTAGTAGTAGTAGTAGTAGTAGTAGTAGTAGTAGTAGTAGTAGTAGTAGTAGTAGTAGTAGTAGTAGTAGTAGTAGTAGTAGTAGTAGTAGTAGTAGTAGTAGTAGTAGTAGTAGTAGTAGTAGTAGTAGTAGTAGTAGTAGTAGTAGTAGTAGTAGTAGTAGTAGTAGTAGTAGTAGTAGTAGTAGTAGTAGTAGTAGTAGTAGTAGTAGTAGTAGTAGTAGTAGTAGTAGTAGTAGTAGTAGTAGTAGTAGTAGTAGTAGTAGTAGTAGTAGTAGTAGTAGTAGTAGTAGTAGTAGTAGTAGTAGTAGTAGTAGTAGTAGTAGTAGTAGTAGTAGTAGTAGTAGTAGTAGTAGTAGTAGTAGTAGTAGTAGTAGTAGTAGTAGTAGTAGTAGTAGTAGTAGTAGTAGTAGTAGTAGTAGTAGTAGTAGTAGTAGTAGTAGTAGTAGTAGTAGTAGTAGTAGTAGTAGTAGTAGTAGTAGTAGTAGTAGTAGTAGTAGTAGTAGTAGTAGTAGTAGTAGTAGTAGTAGTAGTAGTAGTAGTAGTAGTAGTAGTAGTAGTAGTAGTAGTAGTAGTAGTAGTAGTAGTAGTAGTAGTAGTAGTAGTAGTAGTAGTAGTAGTAGTAGTAGTAGTAGTAGTAGTAGTAGTAGTAGTAGTAGTAGTAGTAGTAGTAGTAGTAGTAGTAGTAGTAGTAGTAG
>OZ025241.1:3281058-3318558 GCA_964019155.1 Osedax fenrisi | reverse complement strand
AGACATGTGTAGTTAATTCGTAGTCCGCATTGACATTCAAGAAAACCATCTGGAGAGGTTATATCACTTGTATCCAGATACAGCTTACACTGGAAACAGGAACTCATTGTGTCTGTTATATTAGGTTACCTGGCAGAAACACAGAATACACAGATTAAGTAGACGGTAGTCTAACCTCCATTAAACAATAGAAATTGTATTGAATAGAGACAATAATAAAACACGACCGTTCACAATGAGAGACAGTGATGGAAATGTGTTTTAGGTTGCGTTTTTGTAACGTAACACAGTACCACCTGTATGCTTATACATGTAAACTCGAGTGGGACTGTGGTACTAACTTTTCGACGTCGCATCCCACAGTACCACCATTCCACTTGAGTTTACATGTATAAGCATACAGGTGGGACTGTGGTTCGTTGGTGAGTTTGTGTAACATACCAACGTACAACAGTACCACAGTACCTCAGTCCAACTTGAGTTTACATGTATAAGCATACAGGTGGGACTGTGGTACTGTGATACGTTACGAAAAACGCATTCTAACTTGGTACTGTGGTACGTTACAAAAAACGCACCTTTAGAGTTATAAATTCAATAATATACAATATATAAAACTATATATATACGTTTAAGTAATCGAATAAACATATACACAGGTATTGCATAGGTTGCATAACCAAAAGAGCTTTAACTAACAACTCCACTTACTGCGAAGTCGGTAAGTGCTACATCATGTATATAACCCATTCAACTATATGTTATCATCGTAATACTTTATTTCAAGTGTGTAATACTATATTATATAGCATGTATGCTGTATACTATATCATGTATACTGTATACTATAGCATACTGTAGCATGGAAGTCTTCGATATCACCGTTATGTTGTGTATAAACAAGAGTGGACTAGGCCTACCGACTCTATTATCTATATATATATTATTAATTTTAAATAATTTATATTATTATTATTATATTTTACTTTGCTTAGCTACTTAGTCCCGATATGTAGGCATCGTACGGGGGAACATGACAATGTTTTTAATAACTTTTTCCATTTATAACGATATTTTATAATACTAAAAGTTGCCGAAGATGGAGATTAGAGTATTTAAAAATATCATTTAGCCAATTTTTCTTTGGTCTTCCTCTTTTTCTATTACCTTCGACATAGCCTTGAATAATTGGTTTGGACATGGAATTGTGTCGAGTTATATGTCCGAATTTTGTTATTTTCCTTGGCTTGATTATATCAAGAAGAGGTACATATGAGCCGACTTTCTCATATATTAATGTATTGTCCAATATATTCGTCTTTCTTTATAGCTTATATTCAAGAGACGCCTGTGAGCTTTTGACTCAAAATCTCTGATCTTTTTCTTTGATTCTTCTAGTAGAGTCCATGTTTCACAGCCATAAAGCAATGTTGACATAACTAATGAGTTATATAATCTAAATTTAAGTTTGAATATGATTTCTCCGCTACGCCAGATGTTTTCCAGTTTTACTAGTGTTGAAACTGACGTAATTAATCTTATACGAATTTAAATTTTTGAGTTGCCGGAAAGTAAGCATTGCTCCGAGGTATTTAAAATTTTCCACATTTTCAATCTGTTTATCGTATATATAAATCATTGGTATTGGACCTTCTCCATTGACAAGAATTTTGCATTTATCATGATTAATTTCCATGACGTATGCTGTCGATGTTTTTTCTAGTGCATCAGTTATAATTTATATTTCACTTTCGGAACCTGCTATAAGATCAATATCGTCTGCAAATCTCAGGTTAATGAATTTTCTGCCTCCTATAGATATACTAGATGGTTGGTTTGTTACAGATTCCAGCATTATTTTTTCCAGGAATATATTGAACAGAACAGGCGATAATAAGCACCCTTGCCTCACCTACTGTTGTATTAAACTGTGTTCCAGTATTATTATTTAGCAGTACGCTGCTTTTAGAAGAATTATTACATTGAATTATATCATCACCTATTCTAAAAGAAGACATCATCTGCCATAAACCCTCATGCCATACTCTATCAACGGCTTTCTTGAAGTCAATGAAATTATAATAAACGTTTCGTTGTTGATCGATGTGTTTTTCTATTATTAGTCTGCAGTTAAGAATGTGTTCAGTTGTGCTTCGATTTTTTTCTAAAACCGGATTCTTCTTCCGCTAGAATATCTTCGGCTTGTGGAATTAATCTGTTCAATATAATTCTCAGTAGAATTTTGATTGTATGGCTGATAAGACTTATAGTACGATAATTTGAGCATTTTGTGAGATCTCCTTTCTTTAGAATATGGATGAATAGATAGGTTGACTATAAATCTGGTCACTGGTTGGTGGACCATACTTTCTGATAAAGTTTTGTGATTATGTCATTTAACTCTTCTCCTCCTCCTTTTAATAGCTCGCTTGGTACATTGTCAATTCCTGGTGACTTGTCATTTTTTAGATTTGTTATGGCGTGGATCATTTCTGACTTCAGTATTGGTTGTGACTGTTCATCATCTTCACGAATATTATCTTTTTCTACTTTGGCTCGGTCGGTTTTTATTGGGTAATTATATAAATATTTGCAATATTCTGTCCATCTATCCAATTTTGCAGTATCATCTTATAATGGTATACCGTTAGCATCCTCAATATTTGATATTTTCCTATTTGTTGGATTAGTGATTGATTTTATAGTATTGTAAGCTATATTGCTATAAACATCTATTTTTAATTCATAATTAATTTGGTTACATTGTTATTTCATGAAATAGATGAATGGCTGCAGCCATTCATCTTTTTTATCTTTCATGATTATTCTTATAAGATTGTGCACTATTCTGTATTCCTCGGCATGCTTACTACTCTTATGTTGTGTAGCTTTCAAGATTCGTCTTTTATCACATAATTCCAGAATCTCATCCGTTATCCATGGTTGTTTTCTCAATCTGTATTTTCCTAGAATATGTTGTGCTGTATCTGTTATTGACTATGAGATTTGTATATAAGCATTATCAGTAGATTATAATCTATAATTATAGATATATATATATTAATATAAATATTTATTTATATTAATATTTGTCAGTTTAGCTTCTAATTCATTTTTATTAGATTCTTATTCATTACATGTATGTGGGTTGTTCAGTTTGTCAAGGTAAAACCTTATTCTATTGCTTTTCTTCATATTTTGTGAACGTAATTGCAGTCTCATATTACAAAGAACCAGATCGTGGTCACTATTTATCAGAGTACAAGGATATACTATCATATCACAAGGATATGATCTTATTGATGATTTGTCTATACTTGATTTGAACCTCTGAGGAGTTAGAATACAACCTATTTTATTTTGTATTAGACCATTTGGAGAGAGCCAATGGGCTTTTCTTGGGTCTTTTTGTGGATGGAGAGTATTAGCAAGAGTGAAATTATGCTTAGTAGCAAATTCGATAAGTCTAATGCCTCTTGAATTATTCTTACCAGTAGCAAATTTACCTACCGCATTATTCCATTCTTTGTCTATGAATTCCAATCACCTTGTATAATTAAATTAAATATATTTTTTATTTGTCTCCGCCATTGTTTTTCTATCTCTTCATAGAAAATTGCAATATATTCGTCATCGTAATCACTATCATATGACTCATCATTCAGATATACGCGCCTAACATTGATTACGATGACGACGACTATGTTAACATCGTTTAAATATAATATATATTAACAATAGTGTATACTCTATATATATATATTATTCTAAGGAAATAAGTTTACTTGTATATACTTGTATAAATTTGTTGATCAATTGATAAACATTTAATAAATGCAATTCACCATATAGTTTACATGGATTTATGACCAATATTTTATTCTTAAATCGATCAACATTTAATACATATGTAAATTTAATACGGTGACTTATATTTATACAAATTATTTTATATAAATCACAAGACCGATATTTAACATATATCGATCCTATTTTATATTTGAATCCTATTATAATTAAATCAATATTAAATAAAAATATTGATCAACTGGGTGAATATAATATACATCAACTTAATAATATCCATTTGACTACATTCCAAATAAATATTTGTCAAGTGAACAATGTTACTTAAATATGTGTCGATTGACTCACAATAACACAATATATAGGTCACTGGACCTATTTATTTGTATGAGTGTAGAATCTACTCTGTATGATATATATATATATATATATATATATATATATGTGAATTCAATTTATAGACTATGTCTAAGGAGAATCAGTGAAAGCGATGAACTTTTTTAATTCGATATCATATCTCGTGTATATATATACGATATCATATATGTAAAGATTGTGCTTAAAAAGCTCTCATATAAGTAGATCGGGTTGCAATGCAGATAACAAAAAATAGTACAACAAAATAAATCAAATTTAAAATATCAATAAATATATATATATATATCACTTCCTGTTTAAACTATTATTAATATTATTGTGTTAATACCTAGTATACGTAATCTACCTGAATCACTTTAAGGATAAGTAATTTATTATTTATGTTTACAAATACCTTTTATTTTATATTATATCTAACTAATCAAAGTATTATTTTTAAATTATATTTCTTATTACTCGTATAATTTCAATATTTATAATTGCATATGTATGATATAATTAATATGATATTCATTTTTCAATGATTTATCATGTTTTATTATGTATAATCAATCTTTACTATCAGATAAAAAAAAGCAATATAATATTGATATTGAACACAAAATGCTCTCATCAAATAAACAAATTTCTTTTTATAATTATATAAACACCAAATTAAATAACAAAAATCTCATACCTCCACTCAGAAATCGAGTCGATCATAATATCATTTATACTAATGACTTTGATAAAACAGATTGTCTTTCAGATCAATTTGCATCTATTTTTCTCAAGTCACATATTTCTTATGATCCCTTAATAATGAAAGATTCTAGGTTTAATGATTTTCCTATATCATTCATGTGTTAGCATTCATAGCGAGCGGACGTGTTTATAAACGCAATCAACCGATAACAATACAGCTAAGTTATTTATCATATTCTATATAACATTATATGTTAATATTATATCATACATTTATTATCAGTATTTCTATACATATTAATTACACATATTTTATATTTATCATGTATTATTTAAATATATTTATATTTGTTTAATTTGCTTATTTAAGTATTGAATACATTATATATTATAAATTAATACGAACTAAAATATTGCAAATAGAATGTCTAATTTAGAGTTGTCTGAGACAATTAAAAATTACATTAAACAACTATTTGATGAACATATAAAATCAGTAATTGATGAAAATACGAAAGTAATAAATGATCTAAAAAATAATATCACAGAATTGAAATCTATAATAAATAGTGTAAATATTAATAATGATAAATGTAATGATACAGAATCATATGCAAATATATTAAATAAAAACTTAGAAAAAACTATTGAAAATACAATAATTAAATCAGTCAATAAAAATATATCTGAAACTAATAATATAAATTGTATAAAAAAAAACAATTATTCTATACAATGTAAAAGAACAGATATTTAATGACACAAATTCTAAAGAAAATTCTGAATTTAAATCTATATCAAATATTATAGATATAGTATCTGATCAAAATAAAAATATAAAAATAAATAAATTCCATAGAATTGGTAAATTCAATAAAAATGATATAACAAATTTATCTAAAAATAGACCGATGAAAATTGTACTTGATTCTGAAGAATCAAAATCAATATTAATCAGAAATGCATATAAATTAAAAAATTCATCTTTTAATAAAGTAGGAATATCTATTGAATATAGTATAGAACAACTTATTCAAAAGAAAGAATGTTTTAAAATAGCTAAAGCCAAATGTAAATTAGATACTATTTGTAAAGTTCAATTTATAAACAATGAATTTAAATTAATATATATTAATACAGATAAAAAAATCTATAATACAATAACAAAATATTATAAATATAAATGAATCTTTTAAATATAGATGAATATAATGAAATACATTATAAAGATACAAGCCTATCAATGATATTATTAAATATACGAAGTTTTAATAAAAATATAAATAAATTATTAATATTTATCGATAACTTGACCCATAAACCTGATATTATTATATTAACGGAAACATGGCTTACTGATAAAGATTACCCAGATATATATTTCCCTAATTATAATATTTTTATAAAAAATAGAATATTATCCAATAAAAAGAGAGGCGGAGGTGTACTTATATTAGTTAGTAAACTGATAGAATGTTGCATAATTGAAGACCTTTCTTGTTCTATAATGGATTATATTGATATTATATCAATTAAAATAATTATTAATTCTAATGATTTTAAAATTATATCATCTGTTTACAGATCACCTGATTATAATGGAAATGATTTTATTAATTTATTGTTTAACTTATTTCATAAATATATAAGTAGAGAAATGTATATTTGTGGTGATTATAATATTAATTTATTAAATAATACTGTATTATCTAACTCATTTAAAAATATATTGATCCAATTAGGTATATCTAATATAATTGATATGCCCACAAGAATCACCCAAAATTCAATATCAAGTTTAGACAATATTTTTACAAATTGTTCTGATGTAATACAAGGTGTAATACATACAGATATTAACGATTATTCATTAATATTTTTTATTTTTAATTATAATCTATTTGTTAAAAGAAAGGATCAATATACATATTCACGAAATATTAATGAATTAAATTTACATAATCTAAAATTAGAACTAGGTACAATACATTGGAATACCATTTTAAATAATCAGAATTGTTGTGAACTATACAATACATTTATTGATATATTAACTAAGATTATTAATAAGCACTGTCCTTTTATTAAAAAAAGAATTAAATTGAATCACAATTTTAATCCATGGCTAATAATAAATTAAAAAATGCAATAAAAAAGAAAAATAAATTATATACAAAATACAAAATTAACAATTGTCCTTGTATATTTGGTAAATATAAAAAATTAAAAAATTAAATTAATACAAATATTAAAATTTAAAAAAATAATTACTATATAAATCTTTTTACTGCAAATACACAAGAAGAAAATTGGAAAGTCATTAATAAAATAATAAAACCTACAGACTCTGATTATCCAAATACTATCATAGATAATAATATTAAAATGAATGAAAGGTACGAACAATGTAATGCATTTAATGAGTATTTTTCGAGCATTGGAAGTAAAATAAATAATTCAATTAATAATATAAATAAAAATGATTTTAAAGAATTTTTATCTAATAATTTTAATAGTTTTTACTTTTTACCAATTGACAATGATGAAATAATTAAAGTGACTAAGGATATTAAATCAAAAAGATCATTAGATATAAATAATCATGACATGACCTTAATAAAAGATATTATTCAATATATTTTAGAACCATTAAAAAAGATATTTAATTTAAGTATCCAAACAAATACATTTCCTGACAATATGAAAATTGCAATTATTAAACCTTTATATAAAACTAATGATAAACAACAAATATCCAATTACAGGCCAATTTCATTACTACCACAAATATCTAAAATTTTTGAAAAATTATTTTTAATAGATTATCAAAATATATATTTAAGCATAATATTATTAACAAAAATAATATGGTTTTGTTCCCAGATCAAATACAACCTTATCATTATTAAATATTCAGCATTTCATTTTACATAAACTCTCTCCAAAAAAAAAGTAGCTACTATATTCTTAGATCTCAAGAAAGCATTTGATGTGGTTGATCATGATATTTTACTTGCTAAATTGGAATGTATAGGGTTTAGAGGTGATACAAATTTATTTATTAAAAGTTATCTTACAAATAGAAATATTATAACACGAATTGATAATACTCTATCATCTAGAAAGATTATTAGATATGGAGTGCCGCAAGGATCTGTTCTGGGACCTCTACTATTTATTATCTTTATAAGTGACATATCAAATATTTTTAATAATGAACAAGTAAATAATATTAATATCAATTTATATGCAGATGATACATCTATAACTATATTTGCTGAAAATGATACATTATTAACATATTATTTGCAATATTACATGGATAAATTAAAAAAATGGTTTGATATAAATAAGCTTAAGCTAAATATAGAAAAAACAAAAATATTGCCATATATAAATTCTGGTATATTAAAAGATATAACAATAGATAACATTAAAATCGATATAGTTAATAATTATAAATTTCTTGGGATCTACTTAGATTCCCAAATGACCTACAAAAAACATATAAATTATTTATCGAATAAATTGTCAAAAATTATATATACTATAAAAAAAATATCTTTTTTAGATACAACAAATTTAATTTTGTTATATAATTCGTTCTATTTATCTAATTTATCATATGGGATTGAAGTATGGTCAAATACTTATAAATCAAATATTACAAAATTAATTATGTTACAGAAAAAAGTTATAAGAATTATTAATAAACAAATAATAGATAAATCAAAATTACCATTAATACGTCTAACACATACCGTCTAACACATACTGGTCCTTTTTTTTTTTAAATAATATTTTAAAATTTGAAGATCTAATTATATATAGAAACACATTATTAATGTATAATTTCTTAAATAATAAATATAAATTAGATTATAACTCATATTTCAAGTTAAATAAACTAAAAAATAAATTTATTCTACCACTTATGAAATCAAATAAATTAAAAAATACAATATTTTGTAAGGGACCAAAGTTATATAATGAGTTAATGTTTAATAATCTTTTACGAAAAAAGAATATTAATAATGTATTTATTCTAAAAAAAACATTAAAATATTCATTTATAAGTAAATATTAGTTTTTTTTTTTTTTTATATATTTTATATATTTTAATATATATTTTTTTTTAATATTTATATTTGTTTTACATCTTGTTTCGTTTATTGTTTTAAATATATTTTTTAATTACTATTGGTATTATTAGTCATCTGTAATTTGACAGGAATGTGGTGCCATTGCACGTCTTATTGAAATATGATTAATTTTTTTTTAGTAGTTTTAATTTTATAACATACTTTTAGATATTTTTATTTTACACATATTTATAATAATTTACTATTTTTATTAACAAGTTCTCAATATTGTAAATTTACTAATATATATTTTAATACATTTTAATATTATACAATTATTTTATTATCTTATTTTATTATTTACTTTAAGGTAATGGATTGAAATATGATGATAACTTATGTTCATGAACAGTGTTTTATTATTTTTATTAATTTATATATATATATATATATATATATATATATATATATGTATCTTCTATTTTATTACAAATAATGCTAACACATGAATCATTATTATTATATTATTACTTTTACTAATATTGTAATCTGTACATGAACATATTGGAGGTATCGACCAAATAAAGCTTAGGCTTTCACTGATCCTCCATAGATGTATGATATACATAGTATGTCGTATGTCTATAAACTGATTTCATTCATTCATTCATATCTCTGGAAATAGTAAGGAAATGTCTTTGTAAATTATCCACTAAATTTAATTCATCACCTGATGGTTTACCCAAAGGTATGCTTAAGTTATTATCTTATGAAATTTCTTATCCGTTATCTATTGTTTTTCAACATATTCTAGATGAAGGTCAATGCCCTACTATATGGAAGTTAGCTAATATTAATCCAATATTTAAAAAAGGTGATCATTCATTACCATCAAATTATCGTCCAATTAGTTTATTGCCATCCACTCGCATTATTTTTGAAAAAAAATATTATCTAACTATCTATTGTATTATTTAAGATCTAATAAACTATTATATATGGAACAATATGAATTTTTAGATATATCGATATGGCTAAAGCTTTTGATAAAGTTTGCCATTCTAAACTTCTAAAAAAGATGTCTAAATTAGAGATTGGTGGTAATGTCCTTAAGTGGTTTAGCTCATACCTTACTAATCGATTTCAAAGAACTATGGTAAATGATGAATTTTCTGATTATATTCATGAAAGTTCAGGTGTTCTTCAAGGTTCCGTAATTGGACCCCTATTCTTAATATATATCAATGACCTCCCTTCGATATTTTCATCACAGCTAACATGCTCTCTTTTTGCCGATGATGCTAAAATATCTCTATCATATAGTTAACTACTGAACGCAATATCCTTCAATCTAGACTTAATGATCTATATGATTGGACAGTAAAATGAAACCTTCAAATAGATTTTGAAAATGCGCCTTTATGTCAATCGGAAAATCTGATATATCTTTCTATTTGCTATATAATACCCTGATTCCAAAATACTCTAATTTTCGATACCTTGGTATTGTTTTTGATGATAATATTAAATGCAATATTCACATTAATAACATATGTAGCAAAGCCTATGTTATCTAGAATATAATTATTAGATGTTTCATTACAAATAATTCGTATTATCTAGTCAAAGCTTATACCACCTATATACGGCCATTACTCGAATATTATTCTTCTATTTGGAATCCAGGCAAAGACTTTATTGGCCTTAACAAACTTATTGAAAAAGTACAAAATAAATTTACTAATTTACTTCAGATGTAACTTTATTAAATCAACTTATGATACTAGATTGTGTTTTCTCAATTTAATGAATTTATCCCATCGCAGATTAAGAGCTGACCTGATTCCCGCTTTCAAGATACTGAATAATCTCATGGATATTGATAAATAATTGGTATTCACAACTGATTCTACAAATAATCGTGGACCTCTATTAAAAATACGCAAAGATAAATGCATTAATAAATCAACTATCAATTTATTCAGCAACAGAGTGAGTATCTCTTGGAATTCACTTCCCCGTTCTGTGGCTTCGGCTAATTCTATAAGCATATTTATTACAAATATAGATACTCTTAATATTAATGGACACTTTTATTCTCAACATGCATAAATGTAATGTCGTAATTTTTATAATTTTATTGTTTTTCTAGTTTTCGTTTTCGTTTTGTACCCTATTTGTGTATCTGATCTTACCAGCTGTATAATCATTTGATATTCTAGGTGTTGAGAGATGTCAAAAAACCAATATGCAGGGACCGTCCATCCCTCGGGATTTATGGATATATAATCCTATATGGGCCTGACCAACCCGATACCTCTTCCCTAGTTATTTGATGATGTGTTCAGCACGTTTGATCAACATCCCAACTATTGCTTTATTATTATTTTTTTTACTTTCGGTGTGTGTAAATCACAACTTATTTATATTTGCTAACTATTATTTATATATTTCTGTGATTATTATTTATCGTTACCCATCGTTTTGAACATATTCAATAAACTATTAGCTACTATATATCTATCTATTTTGCTATTTATGTATTTATACAGAAATTAGCATTATGACATTGAATTGAATATATATTACTTTTACAATTTCGTCAATAATATTAGTTACAATTTTAATTTTAACATTTACATTTCTTTACAATTTTACTTTTAAATATATTTATATTTCTTTACAATTTTAATATTGTATTTTATATTATTCTACATTATTCTATATTAACTCTGCAGCCAAATAAAATAATAGCGATACATAAACTTCTTAGTAAACAAGAAACGTATGGAATTCCATTCCCGCTACCATCTGCTCTGCTAGATTCCTCAAACAATATATAAATTATATTATCTTCTTTTCTCTATAATCAACGAATCATCACACTTATTATTTCTGTGTTTGTTATGTTTGTCGCGACGACTTATATTTCAGCGAATTATTATTATCTTAGTATTATGTTATATATCCGAATGGGATAAGATACCTACATTACACTATTTTAGTTCAAAATAAAAAGTATATCATCATCAGTAGCATCATCACCATCATCATCATCATCATCATCATTATCATCATAATTATTATCATAATTATAATTATCATATTTGTAAACAGGAAAGTGGACCAAAGAAGAAGATTACTTTGAGTGTACTTCAGATTGTTATACCCTTATAACAATTATAAGTGATATGGTATGAAGATATTATATATATATGTATATATATATATATATATATATATATATATATATGTGTGTGTTATTCTATGGATATATTTCATCATATTTAGTTAATATATAATAATATTATATATATATTATATGTACGATCAAAATTTAATTTCACTTTCAAATATACTTTTATGTAATTAATGTTATTTTATAAACCATGTCATTTTTTTAAATTTATAGATTTCTCTGGTATTTAATAATTGATAATAGTTATGGAATTAAAATTAATTTATTTTGAATCATATTTATTATAATATTAAGTTATATAAAATAATATAAAAATGTACCGAAATAAAATTAATTTTAATTATATAAATATATATATATAAGAAACCTATATATAAGAAAACTCGTTGCAATGATAAACTCTCTATAAGAAATAACCTATTGTTAATTAGTTGTAATTGTATCTTTTTACCGTAAAATATTCCACAAATATCGATACAATAGCAATACAAATTAATATTTCGCTTATTCGGATATTATCTATGGAGAATAAGCTCTCTATAAAGTTATTATATTATTTGTATAAACTTATATAAGCGAACCTACAATAATATTGTATAACATTTAATATAATTTACCATGCAGATAAACAACTAAGTTATAAGCATTCAAACTATACTTACTATACAATAATGGTGGTGAGCGATAATGCCATGCCACTATAGTATATTATGACCATATCAACTTAATATAATATTCTAATCAATAGTAATAATCGATAGCTTATTATGCAAAGAGGGTGTATTCATCAACCCAAGGAAGCGTTGTCAATCGATTTTAGAATTACAGATTTATTCAAGCAGGTTGTACCTCAAGACGATTATTTAACTTTCAAAACGGATTGCCAAGCTATGCGTGGTAAGTACGATTAACTCGTACGGTGAACTCTCGATATCTCAGAATTCAAGTGACAACTGTGTCTGAGATATATGTGTCTGCATATATGTACGTGTTATTAGAAACATCAAACATACTAATAGCCTACATGCGTGCGGTATCGGGTATCTGAGATATATAAAGTCTGATATATCGAGAGTTGACTACGGTATACATACTATATTGCATCTATATACATATATAGCTTATTATAGATGTGTATATTTAATATTTTTAGAATTGTGAATAATATATTATTGATATAATCTATAATAATTCATATCGGGTGAATGTATTGCTAATCGGGTTAATAACCTATTCCACATATATGTATTATAATATATATATATATATATATATATATATATATATATATATATTATGTAATATTCTAAATAATTTATTTTCGTTTAAAATTATTTTCGTTTGCATAAGCTTTACGCGTGTATGGCTTATAAGCTAATAAGCCATAAGACTGTAAGCTAATAAGCCATAAGACTGTAAGCTAATAAGCCATAAGACTGTAAGCTAATAAGCCATAAGACTATAAGCCAATAAGCCATAATACTGTAAGCTAATAAGCCATAAGACTATAAGCTAATAAGCCATAAGACTGTAAGCTAATAATCCATAAGGCTGTAAGCTAATAAGCCATAAGACTGTAAGCTAATAAGACATAAGGCTATAAGCTAATAATCCATAAGACTATAAGACAATAAGCCATAAGACTCTAAGCCAATAAGCCATAATACTCTAAGACAATAAGCCATAATGCTATAAGCCAATAAGCCATAAGGCTATAGCCAATAATCCATAAGACTCTAAGCACATAAGCCATAAGACTCTAAGACAATGAGCCATAAGGCTATAAGCCAATAAGCCATAATACTATAAACTAATAAGCCATAAGACTATAAGCTAATAAGCCATAAGACTATAAGCCAATAAGCCATAAGACTGTAATCCAATAATCCATAAGACTATAAGCCAATAAGCCATAAGGCTGTAAGCCAATAGGTAGATATATTACCTATAGTTATTCATCACTGCGATACGATTATGATAATAACATATACGCTAATATTGTTATACTGTATACTATATTATACTATATACTATATTATACTATATTCTATATTATAATATATTATACTTTATATAGTATATAGTGTATACACTATACGTGTTTATATGTATACAATAATATCATGCAGCTTCTTGTTGGAGACATTGTAAGGGATCAGCATGTAATAATATAAAATATGAAATGCAATCATGTTAATATACATATATATATATATATATATATATTGTTATTATTATTGTTATTGTTATTTTGGTGGAATCCCATCCAGGAATGATGATGAAGTTTTCACTTATAACCATATATGGCTCTAATTTATCATAGAAGCCGCTCTCGTTGTTAATATGTTAAGGGGACGCGATACCATCGTTTGGTTTACATGTAAAATATACGAAAAAATGCTATTTTTAGAAATCTATTAACTCAAAAAATATTCACTTTTTTTTTTTTTTTTTTTAATCTATTAATAATATTCCATATTTTTATATTATATGTTGAAATTTATAGATGTATACACATTTTTATGTTATACGTTTCTAAAAAAACAATTGAAATATCTGATAAAAAATGTTAATTTTCCAACTAAATACTAATTAAAATTTTTTAAATAAATATTTTTTAATTTTGACAAATATCTTTAATCTTACAGGTTTTATCTAGTTATTTTGAAAAAATGAAGAAAAATTATTCAATTGTACAAAAGTTAATACTAGTTATGTCAGAATTATTGGTCACAAATAAGTATTCTGAGTAAATCAAGTTTTAAATATAATATATAAACAATATGAATATACAGTTACAAATAATATAATATAAACAAAATGAAAAAAATTAAAATTCAATTTTGTGCGTACCTTAAAGCATCCACGGTTTTAACGACAGCCGATCAATTAGTTATACACAATTTTATAAGATCACTTCTAAATATTATTTTATGACCTATGTTATTAGTCCGGACTGAGCTTTAACCCTACATATATATATATATATATATATATATATATATATATATGTTTTAACCCTTTGTATATCATGCATATACAAGTATATTTCGTAAATAGGAGGACATTTATACTTTCCATTTATAAACAAATATTTTGTATTATCTAATAAATAATTTATGTAATCATACATCTACCATTTAACTTACAAACTTCATCTAAATTATATTTATATTAATAAGTTATTAATAAATTTAAATGGTTTTGAATAACACCTTATATTTAAAATAAATATTCATTATTATATTTCATTAAATTATGAAAGCCATTTTCTCATTATTTGATTAATCCGACACTATTTTATTCTTTATAATTGTCGAAATTCTCAGAGAATTTAGAAGACTGAAAAATATACATATATGTACATTGTACACTGTACATTGTACAGTTTTGTTAAATAATATAATTTAATATTTAATATGTTATATCGTGCTTTTATTATTATATTCACTTCTAAAAAAATTCCTACATGTTAATTACCCTATTTTAAAAATAATATATATTTTATAAATAAATAATGGTGGTCATATATAATGATGTATTATTATTATATATGTGGACAAATTGTTTACACATATTTAAAATGTTTAAATTAGAGTTGCATAAGTGTTGGTTAACCTGCAATAGAATGTAGGACTTACGTCGTATGTGATATCTGCCTTCAAAGTAGAATACCATTTTAATAACCTAACTAAAGTGAATAATTCTTATGATTAACATTCATAGTATTAGACATTTGTATTTAATCATAATTTTTTATAATTAAAATAAGGATTAACCATGGAATTAGTGTATAATGCATATTATAAATCAATGCTTATCAGCATATGAACTGTGTTTGACATTCAATTTAATATCAACATCATTTACTTATTCAATATTTGAATTCTAGCTTAAATAAACATTATTATATGTGATCACCCCTCAAGAAGGTATAGACTTCTTGAGGGGTAAATGTGTATACGATATTATTATAAGTAATTAAATAAATATAATATATATATATTATGTGAACATATATATATATGTGTGTATATTTGTGTGTGTATCACGTTACATAATAAACATATCAACAATATTAATTCAAAGTAAACTACGAAATATTGTCAGAAAAATGGAATTTAGTTAAAAAAGCAGGTACAAAAATGATTACGGTTAATATATATGTGTGTGTATGAATGTGTGTGTGTGTTCGTATGTATGTGCGTGTGTGCGTATGTTTGTATATGTATGTATGTGTGTGTATGTGTGTGTATGTGTGTATATTATATTATTTATACAGCTTTATGATTAAAGTATAATTTTATATACATTAATTGTTTCTTATTTTTATTTAATATTATGATTTAAATTATATCGAGATTTATTCGAATACACTAATTCGTTCGTATTTCAATCTACTGATAGAGATATTGTTATATCTTTATTTTCCCTTTAATGCTTTTAATGTACGCGCTAAATTACTTTGTATTGTTTAGTGAAACCTATATATATATATAATGATAATAATAGTTTATTTAGACACATAGGACCTAAATAATTTGTAGAAACAATTCTCTAAAGTGTAAAAAAACATGTTGAAAAAAATAATTATAATAAAAGATGTTTCTTCAGTCTTTTGCGGAAGATTGAAATGGAAGAAGAACTTGTTATCGCAATAGGTAGCTTGTTCCACATCGAAGAAGCATAGATCCTGAAACACATCTTTGTTATGTGTGAAGTTTCACTGGATAACACCTCGAATAGCCAGTTATTTACTCTGATGAATAGAAAATTACTCTATAAATAATTACTTTTTTAATTAAATATAATAATCTGTACTTAATTCTGGAAGTACTTAACCCTGACCATTTTAATTTGTATACATAATAACTAGTCGAAAATATAGATGTAGATTTATACAAATATAATTTGTATACATCTACAAATAACTCGTTTAATGTTTTTTAAACATAAATTGGAACTCAAATCAATATAATCTAATACCGGTATCTAAACTTTCAGTAAATGGAAAAGTTGATTTTATTGATAATTATTATAATTTATTGTAATTGATAATTAGCTGATTTACATATATATATATATATATATATATATATATGATAAATTGCATGAAACAAATATTCCAAGGAATATAATTTTAGATGAAGGAATAATTAAAAGACTATCAATATATATATATATATATATATATATATATATATATATATAGGTATATCTAAACTAAAACCTACTTTATTATTAAAATGAAATCAAAAATAAATCATTAACGGTTCATGTACTTTTTATATCTTAGATCTGATGTACTCTAATACCTCAGATTTAAGATATAATATTTGCATAGTTTTCACCGTTGAACTAATAATATATATTTATATAAAATATCAACAATGATACACATATAATCTATAGTATACTATAGTGTATAGGTGTATGTATATGTATATATATATATATATATATATATATATATATATAACTTATAATATAGTTATATACATATAGGTTAAATGTAGAATAACTTTGTCTATTAATTAATATGTAATAACATTAAAATGTTTTCTAACGTTTATATAAATTATAATTATATACTAATGTATACAAATATGTTGTACATTTAATATGTTTATTCTGATATTCAGTTCAAAAATGCACCAAATGGTTAGTAAGATAATAATATATGAACATATGTGTGTATATATATATATATATATATATATTAGTATTAGGTTGATCTAGTAATAAATAGAACAATTTCATCATAAATATTTACAAAATAACATAAATATGGTTCTTCGGTATACCATATATACACATTAAGATATATCTTATTATAATAATTACATTTTATAATGATTTCTATAATACTTTATATATAAATAATATGTTACTTACAATATATACGTATTGATTAAATATAAGTTAGATAATGTTATGTATTGTTCTTAATAATGAATTATAAATACCGTTCCCGTAACACATTAACACATTAACATATTAACCCCTAAAATAATATAAATAGGACATTTAATAACTATTAAAAGTTGTAATATTAATTGTATAAGTTAATGCACTCCACATGACACTCCATGACACACACACATATATATATACATATTCCACATAGCATTATTTATCGGCGTGATAATAAATATAGAATTTTATTTTTTTTAAATAAATATATTCTATATATATATATAGATGTCATATATGTGTCATCTAGTATGTAGAATATACATGACATATATCATTCATATGACGTGTATAACTATATAGATAGCATATATTTCAAAACTCTATCGAAATGTTAATTAAAATACATGTTGCATTTTTTAAACGGAATATTATATTGTATTTAATTATATCAGTATGATGTAGATGTATGCATTTAGAAGAATGCAATCACATAAAATAACATTACTTAACCTATTAACTAATATTATTAGAGCGACATTGAATACCGTATATTCCCTCAATAGATTACATCTGACGATTACAACTTTTCATTTTACTTTTCATTCAACTTTTCATCTCAACATTTTATCTGTATTTGTATCTATTATTATAACTTTATTTTACTTATATATAATACTTATATGTTTAATATTTAATAGTATTATAACTATTTTAATATTTAAAATGTTACTTTATATTATACTTTACTTTTGAAATTCTAATTTTATCTTACTCTATTTTTACTTTAATATGTTTGTTTTTTTTAATTCTTTTTATCAGGTAGATATCTCGAAAAGTTCAGTGAACTTCTATATATGCATTGGTTCACTATCTTTTATTACGAGGAACCATTCTGATTATTATTATTATTATGAAGTAAGCGATCTATAGAGATATCCTCTAAGTAACTAATACGCTAAGTAAAATACAAACTAAATACTCTAAAATAATGATTCTAAACAATATAAATTAGTCTAGTTTTAATGATATTGAAATACTCGATACTTTATATTAACATACAAAATAAATATTTATTAAATTATTAAGCACAGTTCTAGTACCGAACGCATACTAAATAAACATATATTCTAAAATAATGTATATATAATGTCTAATATACATATCACACATAATGTGAGCCTGGATAAATTAGAACCTTACTAGGGGAAGTTAAGATAATACGGACAGTGCCCGAATACGGATACTCTCGGTATCTCAGAAACCATAAATCCTACAAAAAAAATTTTAATGAATAAAATATTCATAAATTATATAAATAGTCTAAAAAGTATTTTTTATTTTTTAATTAATCAAAATATTGCTGATAAATCCAATAAACTGATTTTTTTATTACGTTTTTAAATCTATATAAAAAATCAACTTAAAAACTTCTCAGAATATGCAAATTTATAGATATAAAATATAACACTATATTATTAAAAAATAAAGCTATAAATTATATATATAATTTCTATATTTGTTATCAAATATTCACTAAGTTATAAGCATATATCTAGAGGTCTTAATACGGACACCCTATAACCAATCAACGTATGAACTATTCTGATTTTCATAAACATCGCGTGAGTTATAATAGTAATACCACTAATAAAGCTAAATCTAAAATGTTTATTAGTTAGATACTTAAATTGTATTATTAATTAAAAAATAATAAATATATATAAATTATTAACTAATTATATTAGAATACATTATTCATAACATTAATTATAAATAATGTAATTGTAATTTGTCTGAATGATTCATCACAAATATATAGTTTATCTAGTGGTATATAGAGTGTATGTATTATAACACATGGTGTATCATGACACCCCCGTTATCTATTGAATACAAATATTAAATAAAATTTTGAAATCTACATAATATCTATAATCATATAATATTAATATATTATAATTTTTGAATAAAATGTTAAGACCATTTATTGTTAAAATAACGTATTCTGTTACTTTCCCCTATATGACTCATATGCTAATTCAGCGTGGCCTATACAGTATAGGATATACTGGTATATATATAATGTCTTAATTCGGCTGCCAATTATTCGGTTTATTTTATGAAACTTCGACAGTCGACCGCTACCTGGATATTGATTTTAAAACTATAATGTTTAAATTTTTATACATTAATATTAACGTACGTTTACGTATTTCAAATACGTATTTCAAAACATCGCTGTCCTGGTATACTATAGTATATAGGTTAAAGGTTATAACCTTGGTGTTTGTTGTCCCTAGATACGAGTATACATAACATTACTTGAATTTAACGTAGACATAATAACTATCGTAGTATTCATAATAACCGGATAATAACCGGATAATAACCGGATAATAGAGGACAATAACTTGTGTAGATTTCCATAGAAAATAAGATACCGTGTGACATAATAATATCTATATATAGAGGACATTATGACATCATTTTCTGTACTCGTTATTGTACACTATATTGTATATATATATATATATATATATATATATATAATATGACATTGTCTTCTATACTATAATATAATATACGTCTATTTAGTATAATATATATATATATATATATATTTGTGTAAACACACACACCTTTGTTATGCATCGGTTGTTGTCACTAACTTCTATTGTGTTGTGGTAGGTGATGTACTCATCTAAATGTGAAACTATCATTTAAATTGGATACGATTTAAGCCACGCCCCCATATATCGTCATCACCTCTATATAGCTACCTCAAGTACCCATACATATACATCCAACCTATATAATGTATCCGAAGATTTTTCCAAAGATGTAATCTTGCTTCGTAAAATCTTTTATGTACCTCAGTTTATTATCCATAATATCTGTTGTTATATATTTAAATTTATATTTAATAAAATATATAATTTTATTTCAAAAATGTCTAAAATATATGTGTGGCTCTTTTATTATAATATAAACAATAGACCGACTATAGCCCGGGTGTCCTATCCCCTCCCTGCAGGGTGTCCCCTCCCTGGTGTTACTATAAATGTATGAATACCGTTAAATCGCAGTGTGCATTTAATGGTATGCACAAAGATTACGCGAAGACTTCGCAGTATCTTGCTATACAATGCTTACACCATAGAGCTATAGAGATATATCTCTAGCTCTATGGCCAACATAGACATACATATAATTGGGTCCCTGATCATAATGTACATGAATGAAAATATTGCAATGCAATGCATGTACTGTGCATACATTTAGGAGATATCGAATTAAAAAAGCTCATCGCTTTCACTGATTCTCCTTAGACATTTTCTATAAACTGAATGCATTCATTCATTCATATATTTTATCGGTATATATAGAGGTAATGGAGACCATATATACAAATATTGTCAATTTCGAGAATGTAATCACACTCATACACACACACACTCACACACACACACATATACACACACTCACACATATATAAATAAACACATCCATATATACCTACACATACACCACGCACACTCACATGCATCATACACTCACACACACATATACACACATACACATACAAACGCACCTATAACATACCTATTACTTACTATATTTAGATAGTATGTCGTTTTCTTTAACTCCAATTGCTGCTTCTATTTTTGGAATTATAACTATAACTATTGGTATAATTGCTGGTATAGTACTAAAACGTAAAGGTTATTATATATATATATATATATATATATATATATATATATATGTTAAAATTGCAATATTAATAAATTATCTTTTTTTATAAAATTATCTATCGTATATACCTATATAACTATTGACATTAATAATTTATTTTACAAATATATATATATACAATACGAATATAATATATAGTGATTATATAGTGAACCTATAGTATACTAATGTCGGCATATTTATATTATATTATTACATAATTACTTATTATGTATTACTTATGAGAATATAAGTATGCCATTGTATTATAAAAGCAAGTAGATTCACACCTGAGATATATATATATATATATATATATATATATATATATGTATATATATATATATATATATGTATGTATCATGTGTGTTGACTAGCTTTTAAATGTAGGAATTCGAATACATATTCATTAGAGTTTAGTATACTTAATTGTTATAACTGTTCAATAATTATACACAATTTGTATAACCTCAATTTTATTATAATATTTAAATAACCCTCACCGATAGGATTACACTACGATTACCACTATAGTGGTATACCTACCTGGCGAGTATCACGCGATACTGTAACAGTGGTAAACAATCATACTTAATATTACATTTTAACAATTTTATTTTACAAAGATAAATTATCAATAAATGGAAAAACATTATTAATTAAATAATTGTTTCGACTTCCGGTTATAGTAAAGTATATCCCTCCGTGGTAATTAATCTGAAAGGATTTGTGAATATCCAATAGGATATATATATATATATATATATATAATTCTTTTTTATAGGATATATATATATATATATAATTCCATTAAGTTAACACTTTTTATTCATCCTATAAAGATTCATATTTCATTATAATATATTATAATGAAATATGAATCTTTTAGGTTGGGTTTGGGTTTACTATAGTAATATATAAAATAGTGATATTCGAACTTGAATGTAAATAAATATGTAATACTATTTAGATTATTGAAATATTGTATCATATTAAAATTATGAGTTAATAAAATTATCTTATTAATAAATTAATATTTGTGTGTGTATATATGTATAATTATTTATATATATATATATAATGCATATTTCATTACTCAATATACAGCTAATCTGAAAAAAGTTAACATAAAAAATAAAGGTTAGAAATATAAAGTACGAATATATATAATTAAATAATGTTAATAATTCTGTATTAACTTATTCATCGAAATAAGTATATATATATATATATATATATATATATATTTATATATAAATTAGTATACAATTAAATAAAGGAAAACATATAATTTAAAATTTGTTTTTTTATGTTAAATGGTTTATATTTGTAATTAGTATAATATATCTACTCTAATTTAAATACGATGTCATACAAATATAAGTAATAGTTTTGTTGAATATATTAATGTATTACTTGAAGTTTGAAGTGTATATATAAGTATATATATATACATCAAATATTGCAATTGACATAACCTTGCGTATTAACGTACTATAAATAGATCATATCGCTCATGAAGAAGCCGGCAACACAACATATAATAAAGGTTAACCCTTAATAATCTAATTAGATAACTTATTTATAGGAACTGAATAAATCATAGTATTATGAAATATAATGTAATATTATATTTATAAATTTATATATATATATATATAAATATATATAAAGACAACATTGATGTTATAGTATATGCTTAATTAAAACATAAACCTATTCCTCATTTGTAGTATTTTCTATCGTAATAATATCCTAATAATATATCATGTATTTTTTGTATATCATAAATGAATGATTAATATTTCTATATATAGAATATATATCCTATAGGATATATATATATATATATATATATATATATATATATATATTAATATACTTAATACATACATGTCATCGGATTATTTATACAATTATACTATATATATATATATATATATATATATATATATATATATTAATTATATTATTTTTTTAGAGCATGGAGATACTACTGTTTCAACAAGCAATGTTTATATACTCATAAATATATATAATTAATATATATATATATATATATATAATTATAATTATAATTATATTTGTCTAGATACTACAATTGTATTTCTACTGTATAAATAGTTAACTTTATTATATACATTTCAATACTTAAATTGCTATTGTTAACTATTATCAAGGACGTGTCCTTGCTATTAGGACATTAATTCATTATACCACGTATACGTCGTACAACTACAAATTTTATCAGAAATTTCTCTCCTACTCAGGGGTAGAAACCTACACAGGGGTAGAAACATACACCTGGGGTAGAAACATACACCTGGGGTAGAAACATACACCTGGGGTAGAAACATACACCTGGGGTAGAAACATACACCTGGGGTAGAAACATACACCTGGGGTAGAAACATACACCTGGGGTAGAAACATACACCTGGGGTAGAAACATACACCTGGGGTAGAAACATACACCTGGGGTAGAAACATACACCTGGGGTAGAAACATACACCTGGGGTAGAAACCTACACAGGGGTAGGAACCTACACAGGGGTAGGAACTTACACAGGGGTAGAAACATACACCTGGGGTAGAAACATACACCTGGGGTAGAAACATACACCTGGGGTAGAAACATACACCTGGGGTAGAAACATACACCTGGGGTAGAAACATACACCTGGGGTAGAAACATACACCTGGGGTAGAAACATACACCTGGGGTAGATACATACACCTGGGGTAGAAACCTACACAGTGGTAGGAACCTACACAGGGGTAGGACATACACAGGGGTAGGAACTTACACATACATTAATCGTTAATACACAAATGGTATTGAATGTAATACACGTACTAAGGTAGGTTATCTATAAGGTATACCGATGGGGTAACTTACGATGCTGATGGGGTAACCTACTATGCTGGTGGGGTAATTTACTATGTATGTATATGTATATTCTAGTTTACTATTTATTTATAAACTTAATAATGTATTATTTTAATTTACAGGCAAAGATATAATTCAAATTGTATTATTGAATAATTTAAATTATTTAATTAAATAAAAATAATGAACTTATATATTATTAAATATTATATTATATTTATAATTAAATTTATTAAACATTTTTAACTTTAATAAATGTTTATATTTACCTTAGCTACATTAGATAATGTATTAAACTATATATGATTAACTAATGTATTGATGCTAACATAGTTGCAATATATATAAGAGATGTTATCAACTAACAAGATAAATATATACTGTATTGAATTATACATATTGTATACTAATTATATACTAATATATTATATATAACTTTCTGTAACGCTAGTCTCATCCATAGAGAACGAAGTGACCACTTCGTTCTCTATGGTCTCATCTATATATTTTATTTATTTATTGATATATAGTTTATTGACTATAAAAACACTGTGTGGTTATAGGCGTTGTTAGATAATAAAAAAAACAATAAAAAATAGAAAACGAATAATAAAATAGAACGAATTACAATGACTTAAAATGGACATACAGTTTACGTTTAAACAATGAAATTGATGTAACATAACGAATATCATAAGGAAGTGAATTCCAGCTTTTCGGAGAAATAACCGAGAAAGCTGATTCAGAGAATGACAACGATGTAGATCGTTGCACCAACCTCATGATGTGGCACTTCCGACTGGATCTGTTCGAACTCTGAATAGTAATGGATTGAGCTAAATATTCAGGAAATCCACGGTGTATAGCCTTATGTGTAATACACAATAGCCTGTGTATACAAATATATCTAAACTTAAGCCAGCCTAATGATCTCATTAAATCAAATATAGAAACTATTGAGGCAAAGTTTAGATGTGATATATGCAGATGTGCTTTCACTATTGCTGCTCCGAAGTACTGGAACAGTCTTTCCGATGAATTACGGACCCTATCATCTTTTAAAAGTAATAATTATTACTTTTAAATGTCGACTATATTCATATATGTTATCATTATAATTTCTTCTTTTTAAATTTATTATTATTCGTGTAATTATTTATTTGTTATATTATTTCAACTTGATGCATATAAACGTCCATCGTTTTCAACTGAGTCAATAAACCTTTCTATTATTATTATTTATATATAATATAATTTATTTTTCATGTGTGTATACAAAAATATATATTACCCGATAAATAAATATTAGATTACTCTTACTTTAATATCAATTTTATAGTATAATTTAATAAGAGATCATTGAATAACCTATTGAAATTAGTTAAATAATTATATTATATCACATTATCCATGTATTAGTTATACAGATAACTGTAATTATATATATATATATATATATATATATATATATATATATATATATATATATATATATATATATATATATATATATATATATATACCATTAATTATGATATAGTCTATTCCATTTTAGATATAAGATTCTCATTTTTAAATCATCTATCAATGAAGCAAATGTTCTTAATTTAATGTATTAATAAAATAATCTATAATAGTATATCGTTAAATTATCTTAAATGGTTATCTTCTAAAAAATATCTATTTATTATATTTTATTATTAATAAGTGTTACATCCCCTATATTAATATATGTATATAATATTGTAATTTTATTCAAGAACCTTCGGAATATCTTCAATCAGATTACTTATATGTTATCATATGTGTTGTTATCAATGTTATCTCAAACACAGGCTATCTAGAGAGTATAAATGGTATTGTAATCAATCTATAGGTTACTTATCTGTTATCGTAAGCTCAGCATATCTAGATATAGGAAATGGGCTTGCATTCATACTTTATTATGGATAAAATCATTAGATATCCTCATAGTATACACATTTCATGTAAGAAGCGTACTGTACATAATGTAGATAGAAGAGAGTGTAATATTGGTGTGTTTGGTTATTTTAATTATGCTGCTAATTATAATGTCATTTATTAAAGATATTCTATATATATATAAGTAGGTTTACCTACGCAGTTTTTAATTATTATTTGTATAATTTTAAACTATATTTAATATAAATTCACAATACAATTAATATATATATATATATATATATATATATATATATATATTACCATATATAAGTTATTGTAATTTTTATCTTCTACATATATAAATAATCTAAATACATGTAATATTGTATAAGTAAAAGCTGTTATCAGAGCTGTTATTTTTAAATACATATATCAATGTTACAAAATATTGAATATCTGAAATGTAATGATATTGTAAAATTATATACTAATATAATATATTGACGTAACAATATTTCTTTTACAACAATTATTATCAACAAAATGTTTCCATTCACAGTGTGGATAATTCAAAGAAATACAATCATATTCTCCTTCTTGGTATAATCTTATTGAATTAAGATTTCACTTAATCACAAATATAAATACATTTACTAGAAGAATAGCATATAATTATATGTATTGCATGCTAAATAGGAATACCCATTATATCACTACAATTCATGAGTTATCTGTAAATATACTAGTATTCTAAATATGTAGGTTACAAATAATATTGCCTAATATTATGTTGTGGTTATATGTTTTACATTATAAAACGTAATTTATATAAATATGATTAAATGTATTCAACAATATAACGTAGTATTATTATAATTAAAGTAGTAGATATGTAGATATGTAGGTATTTATTATCATAATATAAGTTTGATATATTTAAATTGGTACTAATCAAGTACGTAATATAAATTGTATTTAATATGTATGTACTTTTAATAATAGTTAGGTATACTGAATAATAATGGTGGTAACTTATATCACTACGTTAACATTAATATTTCTTCGTCTTCTCTTTAATAATAGTAGTATGTGTGTTGTTGTTGTTGTTGTTTAACACATATCTAGCCTATGATAATGTTTATATTCAATTGTTAACGTATAATACATGCTCATTTTAATTATAATACATATTATATCAAGGAATTGTATTATTAAAATATTATAATTATATAATTATATTATCATATATTTATTAATTATTAATTATTTGTACAATTATTAATTTTATAATATATATGTGCATGATGTATATCTACTATATAAATATACAAGAATATTATTAAAGATTTTTTATATATATATATATATATATATTATGATGACTACAAAATTAATATTTAATAAAAAATAGCTTTTCAAAAATTCAAAAGTCAATTAATGATGATATTTAAAATGATTTTAATAATAAACTAAATTTTAATATATAAAATAATCAAAATCAATAATATATCTAAAATGTTATTAATAGTATTATGTATTAAATATTGCATGTTAAATTATAATTAATTTATTATATTTATAATAGGGATTATTGTTAATTCGTTAATTTGGGTATAGGTTTTATTTATAAAATTGTTACTAACAATTTTATCTTCACTAAAAAAAGATTCATTTTCAAAAGATTCATTTTCATCATTTAGATACGGGTGTTCGAATCTCCTCTTCCAATCATTCTCATCGTTGACATCGTCTTTGAAACTGTCCTCCTCGGAATATTCATTTTCTTGTTCTGCTTCGGTTCTTTTCTTTGCGTCGTCATTTTCACGGATGACGGTTAACTCGCTCGTTAGACTGTACAAAGTGAACAACCGTTATACAGTATCATCATGAAAGCAATATCATATTTAATTAAATATATTAATTTTATAAAAACAATAAATATTCAAATGCATAAAGGAAAATCAATAATTATATAAAACATAAATATATATCCGTATGTATTTAATAAATATAAATATATATATATATATATATATATATATATATGAATAATATTCATATTCCTTTGTAATATTAGTCTAAGTTTAAAATAATTATAATATTAAAGATTCGTACGCTATAAAAACGCACTCCATATAAATTAATGTTGTGTGGGTATTGGGAGTTATCATTGAAATCTTAAAAACAGGTAACACTTAATGTAGGGAAGGAAATTAATAATTGATATGGTTTCGCAATATATATAGTTATGGGATTTATAATTAGTCATTAATAACTAATAATTACTAATTATATATATATATATATATTTATATTTCGTTTTCGTTTAATTGTTGTTCGTCTTAATTATTTTATGGACCTCTGTTATGCATCTCTGGTTCAAATTAAATAAATAATTAAATATATATATATATACATTTAAGTAAATAACTAAAACACATAACTAACTGTATGGAAGAAAACCCATAATCAGGTATATACCGGAACCCACATAGCTATTACCCCTAATTACATAACTTGTAGAAAACCATTTAGCTTTCAATGATATCATATAGGTATCAATACCTATTAACTAATGTCATATACATAGTAGGAGTTGTGGTGTTATCAGTGACATAAGTTTGATGTACACTGCAGTGTGTATTGTACAATGTACACTGTACAGCGTACTACCTATATATGAAGATATAAAATGAAGATATAAAATATATATATATATAGACGGCCGATTGCTTTATAAGCACAGCTCGCAGTCCGAAAACCGAAAATGTACGGAATACTATACACTGTTAAAAATAATAGCGTTCAAAACCATTTACTTTATAAAATATCAATAAGTAAAGGGTTTCGTTTCAGTTTATTTACCAAACCCTTTACTTGTATTTTGTATATAAATAAAGGGTTTGTCGAAACCCTTTAGTACTTTAAATATGCACACGTAAAGGGTTTCTATTTATCCATAAAAAATAAATGCATTCAAAACCCTTTACTTTATAAAATATCAATAACTAAAGGATTTCGCTAAACAAAACCCTTTAATCGTATTTCGTAGATACTAAAGGGTTTCACGAAATTCATAGTGGTGATTCGTATAATTATTATATACACAATTATTATGCCAACATTATTAATTATTCTAAGTAAAACTATATTATTTTATAAAATTTTCTCTATTTTAAAATATTTATTTAATTATACCCTATTAAAAATTAGTAATCAATTATTATTTTTATTTTATATTTAAGGTAATATTCGTCATTATATAAATAAAATGTTATTTTAAAATTGAAATTTTAATAAATAATCAATATTTGTATTCAAATTTTATAATTATCTAACTCGAATTAGGTAAACCAGACCTTTATATTACATTGGAAATTAAGTATATTAATTAAGATGATACGATTGGAAATCATGTTTAATTAAATACTCAATATTGGATATATAACAATTATACGTTTATTAAATAATATGTATAACATAACATTTAAAACATTATAATATTTAATTAATTAATTATTTAATTAATTATAATAATACAAATTAAAATACAACTGATAATCAATTCAATAATATTTTATGAAATTCTATCATTTATTAGATATTTTCACGAAACCCTTTAGTATAGAAATGGCTCAACTAAAGGGTTTCAAACCCTTTAGTGGATATTCGCACGAAACCCTTTAGTATAAAATATGCGTAACTAAAGGGTTTGAAATTTATTCTACCAAACCCTTTAGTTCGAAAAACGGCATAACTAAAGGTTTACAAACCTTTTAGTAAATAGTCGACCTAAACCCTTTAGTTTGAAAAAAAGCCTAACTAAAGGTTACCAAACCCTTTCATTAAACGGTCATCGATTAAAGGGTTTATTTCACGAAAACTAAAGGGTTTTTTTTAACAGTGTAGTACTCCGAGTACATATACCTACTACCTATATACACCGCATACTATACCTACTACCTATATACACCGCATACTATATTTATACCAATATAACTACACCGCATACTAACTGCCATGAAATATTGAACACTACGGTGAAAGCCACAGACAGGCCCAGTATCAGGTAAAGGCAAATGTTCAACGTGTTTATTTTCTCCATTATCTTTATGTTCGGATGGTGCGATTCTATTTATAAATGATGAGTTGAATAGAATATATTACATAATATAGCAGCATTAATGTTATAAACTTTATATGTATATATATATATATATATATATATATATATATATATATATATATATATTTATACTATATACTATATAATAACAATGTTATATTTCATATTTCTATTTTAACTTCCCCTTTCGTTATTTCCCAAATTCATAATAAATTACAAAATGCATACTAAATCCAAAATTCATACTAAATTCCAAAATTTCTCCTTAATATCTCCTTAATTGAGACAAATCTCAAGTCTACATCTCAATAACCATATTTCATATTTAAATTATCCATGATTTCATCTGTCCGTCGATACTAAATATCATCTCCGATTCCTTGGTTCCTACAGGTTTCTACCGGGTATATTTCTATGTTTCCTTCATTACTCTAACCCTACAATAATACATACTCCATGCCATATATATATATATATATGTATATATATATATAGGCATATATATATATATATATATATATATATATGCTCAAAAGATCATGATGGCATTGATTTTAAATTAATACAATTGGTCATATACCCTATATTAAAACCACTACTCCATATATTTAATTTAATATTAAACAAATCCATATATCCATCGAATATGAAAAAATCAGTAATTATACCTATTCACAAGAATAACAATAAAAATAATATAGAAAACTACAGACCTATAAGTATAATACCGCAATTCTCAAAAATTATTGAAAAAATAATTAAAAAGAGAATAGATAATTTTATAGAAAAAAATAATATCATATCTTCAAATCAATATGGCTTCAAAAAAAAATCAAACACATTACATGCAATATATGCCTTAACAAATAATATAACTAATTCCATTGATAAGCATGATAAAATAGCTGCAGTATTTGTTGACATTAAAAAGGCTTTTGATACAATTGACCATAAAATACTATTCATTAAATTATATAAATACGGAATAAGAGGGCAAACCCTTAATTTAATTAAATCCTATTTATATAACAGAAAACAATCTATCAGATATAATGATAAAGTATCACCTCTAATTACTGTATATGATGTGGGGTTACCCCAAGGATCTATACTAGGGCCACTACTATTCATTTTATATATTAATGACATATCAAATTTATTTATTAACTCTATTGATACAAAATTGATATTATATGCTGATGACACTTCTATTACAATAAATAATGCAAATAATAGTAAAATAAATGAAAACTTAAAAATATTGTCAAACTGGTTCATTAACAATAAATTACAACTAAATATTAGCAAAACAAAAGTAATGTACTTCTACAGCAATACAAGTATTACCAAGACAAATGAGATAATAAAGCTAAATAACCAAACCATTCACTGTGTAAATCAATATAAATTCCTAGAGCTTTACATTGATAATAAATTAAATTATAAAAAACATATCATTGAGTTAAAAATAAAATTAGCTAAAATATTGTATTTATTTAAAAAAAATTCATTTATAATTGATACTAAAACCCTATTATTATTATATAATGCACTAATAGTTCCAAACTATATGTATTGTCTGATAATATGGGGAATTAATTATAAAAGTAATATAAATAAATTATTTATACAACAACAAAAAATAATTAGATTAATTAATAAAATACCTAATCGTATACACAATACTTATAAATTACATAATACTGATTTGTTATTTAAAAATTTTTTAATTTTAAATATATATGATTTAATTAATTACATATCTCTTAATGTTATGCATAATGTATTTAATAAAAAATTACCAATCAACATAACAAATAAATTTGAATATAAAATAAATAACTACAATATAAGAAATAAATGCAATTATAGAATACCTAAATATAAAACAAATAATAAACTTCATACAATAAATGTATATGGTATTAAACTTTGGAATGAATTAAATAATACATGTAAAAACTTAAAATACAATGCATTTAAAAAATATATAAAACTTGAATATTTAAATAAATATTAATCTCATTATTAACACTCGTTAATATAATTGTAATATATATATAACAGTTGATATATGTTATATATATTTACTAATTGTTGTTGTATATATAATTTTAAATTAGTTCATTAAATTACCTCATTTCTTTCTTTCATGTTTTACTATTCTTAATTTTATCGTTGTCATATTATTGTATTATTTTATTATTGGAGGGTACCCTCGTCGTGAGTATAGATTACAAGATAATCTCTGGTACTCTCCTTTGAGCAGAAATTATATATACTGCATTATATTGTATTTCTACTCAATAAACCATATTCAATTCAATTCAATTCAATTCAATATATATATATGAATGAATGAATTCAGTTTATAGACAATGTCTAAGGAGGATCAGTGAAAGCGATTAGATGTATTGATTCGAAACCTCCTAACAGTATGTGCAATGTCATATCATCACTTCCATTCAAATAAAATAATAAAATAGAAATAATTATAAACATAATAATAAAATCATAGTCATATAAAAAAACAATGAAATGATTAAATAAAAGGTTAATCACATACGAAAATAATAAAATTTAAAATTAGAAACAAAGATAAAATATAAAATTACAATAATAAAGGAGATATAAATAAAGTTGATACAGATTATAAAAATAAAAGTTGTGATTCGTGAATATGCATTCAAAGTTAAATTGTAAAGAAAGAGAAAATTAAATAATTTGTACTATCAATATATATATATATATATATATATATATATATATATATATATATATATATATATTATACTATTATACACCATTAATTTATAATCATCGTTTATTATTAAATATTAAATATTTATTTAATTGTATTTTTACTCACACAAATTAAGTATATGATATTTACTATTCCATTTATTTATTTTATTATATATGTATTTATTTACATTCGTTTTAATATAATTATTTATATAAACATTCGAGAATAACGTTCGCTATTATATTATCGTGTCTAATAAATCATCATCATCATCATCATCATCATCATCATGATACATATATATATATATATATATATATATATATATATATATATATATATATATATATTACTTGTATTACAAACGGTGGCAATTCTTTCCGAAGAACGGTTCAACACAAGTGCAGTCGTAATCTTTATTACCGTTCTCTAGTTTCACATTCTTACAGGTGGCGTTGTGTTTGCACGGTTTACTGTAGCACGACTCGTCTTTCATATAGTATGTGTATGTGTTGATACACTAATATATATATGTGTATTACTGGGATATATTTGATAATAGATATATACAAATAATATATAAATAAATATATACTCTCGATATTTCAGAAACCCCACTATCAAATACATACCAGCACTTTAAGTTTGATTTTACCTCCAATCGCATGTATTATATCAAAATGTCGATATCTCAGAACCTCCATACCTCAGTTATATGTATCAATATAAACTCATCTATTGTTCGCTTGCATTATGAGATATTGAGAATTTTCCTGGTATATATACCTGGCATATATGTACATATATTGATACATATTTCATTAATGGTCTAACGATAAACTCTGTTCTAACTGTCGATATAAAGAAAGTTTATATTGATGGTTCTAACATATAAAATTCACGAATATTATAATACATTAGATTGAATATGTTTCGTATATATATATATATACATAGGTACAATGCAATTCAAATGTATATCCATTTTTTTAAATAAATACTCACTCTCACTTTTTAATATTCACAATATGAAGTATGTCATATGAAGATTATTTGTATTTCAAATTAAATATATTAAAGTTTAATTATCTATGTATTTTAAATTAAATATATCGAAGTTTAATAATATTATTAAGATGTGTATTCTAAAATATATGAATAAAACTGGTTTAATTTATCCTTTTATCTACATTATTTTCTAAACAAATTATTGATTATAAATATAGGTCCATCAGTATGTTATCAATACTAAAATTTAATATTATCTTTCAATTTTTTGTATAACATATTATTGATATAAATTATGGAATAATTTAGCAAACAGTATTGCAAATGAACGTAATAATAGTATATTCTTAAAAAAATGTTAAATGTATTACTTAAGGTACAAAGTTCCGATTTATAGATAGATAGATAGATAGATGGATCAACAGTTTATTTTATTATGGTTATATATACAAAAATTAAAAAATACCATATAATTATATAACATATATAAACAAAATATATAAATGTGATAACAGTAAGACAAAACGACACGATATAAAAAACATGAAATAAACGGAGAAGTAAAATAAAACATTGGATTATACGAGCCGTTGAAACAATGTATAGTATCCGATAGTGCAAGTTATCAAACAGGATAGGTAACAAAAACGAAGGTCTCGGGTTGGCTAGGCCCATATGGGTGGATCAATTCACAAGGGTGGATGAGTCCCTAATATTTAAGTTGGTTGACATCTCCTGGCATTAAGCTACCGTAAAATGATGAAATCAAGCAGAATATCAAATACTATAGATTGGTACAATTAATACTGAATAATAATAACATGATTGATACATTTGGTGTGAATTAATTTTTCACGGAAAATCATTTTATTTGTAATTTTTTTTTACAATTTTAATATCGTTATTTAAATATAATATCAGTCTTTGTCAGTTAATTATTTTATTAATATAGAGTTTAATATTATATAAAGTTTAGTATTTACTAATTTAATATTATCCTTTATTACATTTATTTTACTTTAAATGTCTAATGATTTATTTATAGATAAGAAAACCTAAAATATTACTTTATAATATTGATTTATATTAGCTGAATGTATAATTTTATTACTATAATTTATTTATTGAATTTTACTGAATTTATTATTTTTGACTTTTCAAATGTTTTTTATTCAGAAAAATTGGTTTTCTATGTTTTCATATATAAATGAGTGTTTTTATAAAAGTACAAAAGCGATCTACCTAATTTCCTTTGCTATATATAATAACATATGTATGCACACTTCCCATATTCAAAAATATAATTATTAAGTATTAGATTTTATAAAATAATATCTATTGAACAAAAAATAATATCTATTGCTATACATATACAATATATTTTTTTAATATTGTTTTCTCTAGGATTATAGATATGAATGTTTGAAAAAAACAATTTTTAAATAAAATAAATAGTTTTTTAGAAATACTCAATATACATATACTGTATCTGTATACAGAGGCAATGTTCTCCCTTACATGTATATTCAACAAAATGGCCGTCCCATTTCGATATCCCCTTAATACTAATACTAATAGGTGTACCTACATGATATATCATTACGAGATTCGCAAAAAAGTTAAATATTATATATTTTAGTAGTATTATTTAAGTCCCGTCGTATATTATTTATTCACATAAGTATAATTAATTATATGTTATATACATATTGTTTACAAGTTTAAAGAACAAGAATTAATAATCATGTATGTCTCTCTTTCACGCACGATTTTGTATGACATGTATGGGTGATAGACTAGTAAAGAGTTCATCGTAACGTTGAAACTATTTAAAATACAGATATAAACTATTTATATTTATTATATTATATTTAAAAAACTTCTTATATATGATGATTATTATTATTAGTATTTATTGTATATATTATTGTATATATCAAATATATATATATATATTTGGAATTTATTCATTCTTCACGATTAATATTAAACCATATCGTAAATCGACTATCTATTAACTCTACTAACATTTTTCCCTGCACTCCCTTCCGAAATAAGTGTTGGTACAGGTGCACTTGCCTCCCTTACTAGTGCTGCTAGCCCAGCAAGCTCCTCCGTTCCAGCAGGTCAAACTTGTATCGCAGGAATCACCTGTGCGACGTGGATATCAGGTGAACATAAGGGAGTGAAACATAGTATTGGAGAGGTTGTAGTAGAGGTAGCATTAAGGGTAGAATTAGAGGTAGCATTAGGGGTAGCATTAAGGGTAGCATTAGGGTAGCATTAAGGGTATAATTAGATGTAGGATTATAGATAACATTAGTGGTAGCATTAGGGGTAACATTAGAGGTAGCATTAAGGGTAGCATTAGGGGTAACATTAGAGGATGCCTGATTGTTGGCCGTTATTATAGGAATATTTTAATAATATTGTTAAGTTTTAAAATTATCAAATATAGTACAATGTACTTTACTTTTTTTGGTTTATGGACTGCATCAGTGCGTTAGCAATCGGCCGTCCGTGGGAGGTAATTATTGAGTGGGCGGGAAGGCAGGGAGAAATAATAAGTCTTAATATGGCGTTTAAAGGAGGGAGTTGATGTGTTTGTTCGTAGGTGATTGGGCAGGGAGTTCCAGTGGTAAGGGGCAGAGAGGGCAAAGGATCGTATATTGGAAGAGTGGAGTTGGTGTAGATGAGGAGTGGTAAGGATAAAGGTGTTGGAGGAACGGGTCTGGAGTGGAGTGATGGGTGTGTGTAGATGTAGGAAGGAGGCAAGGTAGTCAGGGGAGTTGTGGTGAATAGCTTTGTGGATGGTCAGGGAAAGTTTATACTGTATGCGGTAGGGGACTGGCAGCCAGTGTAGTTGTTTTAGGAGAGGTGTAATGGAGTCTGAAGAACGACGGGGAAGTAAATGGACGCAGCGAACTACAGCATTTTGGAGTCGTTGTAGTTTGATGAGTTTATATTCAGGGAGGTTAAAGAGTAGGGAGTTGCAATAGTCGAATAGGGGGATGATGTAGGAG
>OZ025241.1:3153558-3276058 GCA_964019155.1 Osedax fenrisi | reverse complement strand
AATTTGGTAGATTTATGAGATATTATGATACTTCGATTTACCTCATTAACAATTGTTCGTTATGTTATATATTTATATATTTAACTATAGTGTTAATGATATATTTGTATATAAGACAAAATTAGTCTTTTTTTCCGATTTTCCAGGAAAAGAAAATTATATTAATTTTAAATTAAAAAAATCTATCCATAATAAAATATAAAATTATATATGTTTGAGTGATACATGTATGAATATTCCAAAAATGTATAAGAAAAACATAATTTATAACATAAAAAATGGTAATTATTCAATATCTTAATATAAAAATATTGGAATTTTATATTTGTAAAAAAAATTTACAAAATATTTTTTTTTAATTTGTAAATCGACAATGATTAAAAAAAGTGTTATTTAAATTATACAAATCGTTTAGGATTTTTTTTATTATTTTAGATCTTATCATCAAAGAAATCTTTAAAAAAATGTACAACAATTTTAATAGTGTTTAATCATAATTAAGTTGAATTGATAGCTAGCTCTGTTTACAATTATGTTATTACAATGTAATTGACATTTAAATTCAATATATGGTATTTTTTCGATAATATATATAGGTATTTTAAAAATCTCTGGTACATATTTAATACCGCCTATAAATAAAAAAAAAGTTACCATATCGACAGAATTATATGACAACTTATAATGACTCATTATATGATAACATCGCTCTCAATATCTGTAAAAACTGATCCACCTATGTCAGGTAGGGTTAACATCGAAATATAGGGCTAACATTGTCATGTGAGGCTAACACTGTCACGTGATGCTAACACTGACAGGTAGGGCTAACACTGTCATGTGATACTAACACTGACAGGTAGGGCTAACATGGTCACGTGATGCTAACACTGACAGGTAGTTATAACATTGTCACGTGATGCTAACACTGACATGTAGGGCTAACACTGTCACGTGATGATAACACTGACAGGTAGGGCTAACATGGTCACGTGATGCTAACACTGACAGGTAGGGCTAACACTGACAGATAGGGCTAACATTGTCACGTGATGCTAACACTGACAGGTTGGGCTAACATTGTCACGTGATGCTAACACTGACAGGTAGTGCTAACATTGTCACGTGATTCTAACACTGACAGGTAGGTCTAACATTGTCACGTGATACTAACACTGACAGGTAGGTCTAACATTGTCACGTGATACTAACACTGACAGGTAGGGCTAATATTGTCACGTAATGCTAACACTGACAGGTAGGGCTAACACTGTCACGTGATACTAACACTGACAGGTTGGGCTAACATGGTCACGTGATGCTAACACTGACAGGTAGGGCTAACACTGTCACGTGATACTAACACTGACAGGTAGGGCTAACACTGACAGGTAGGTCTAACATTGTCACGTGATGCTAAAACTGACAGGTAGGGCTAAAACTGTCACGTGATACTAACACTGACAGGTTGTGCTAACATGGTCACGTGATGCTAACACTGACAGGTAGGGCTAACACTGTCACGTGATACTAACACTGACAGGTAGGGCTAACACTGTCACGTGATGCTAACACTGACAGATAGGGCTAACACTGACAGATAGGGCTAACATTGTCACGTGATGCTAACAATATCAGGTTGGGCTAACATTGTCACGTGATGCTAACACTGACAGGTAGGGCTAACATTGTCACGTGATGCTAACACTGACAGGTAGGTCTAACATTGTCACGTGATACTAACACTGACAGGTAGGGCTAATATTGTCACGTAATGCTAACACTGACAGGTAGGTCTAACATTGTCACGTGATGCTAACACTGACAGGTAGGGCTAACACTGTCACGTGATGCTAACACTGACAGGTTGGGCTAACATGGTCACGTGATGCTAACACTGACAGGTAGGGCTAACACTGTCACGTGATACTAACACTGACAGGTAGGGCTAACATTGTCACGTGATGCTAAAACTGACAGGTAGGGCTAACACTGTCACGTGATACTAACACTGACAGGTTGGGCTAACATGGTCACGTGATGCTAACACTGACAGGTAGGGCTAACACTGTCACGTGATACTAACACTGACAGGTAGGTCTAACATTGTCACGTGATACTAACACTGACAGGTAGGGCTAATATTGTCACGTAATGCTAACACTGACAAGTAGGTCTAACATTGTCACGTGATGCTAACACTGACAGGTAGGGCTAACACTGTCACGTGATACTAACACTGACAGGTTGGGCTAACATGGTCACGTGATGCTAACACTGACAGGTAGGGCTAACACTGTCACGTGATACTAACACTGACAGGTAGGGCTAACATTATCACGTGATGCTAACACTGACAGGTAGGGCTAAAATTGTCAGTTGAGGCTAACACTGACAGGTAGGGCTAACATTGTCACGTGATGCTAACACTGACAGGTAGGGCTAACACTGTCACGTGGTACTAACACTGACAGGTTGGTCCTCCACTGCCGGGGTTACATTTGCAAGTGTATTTATCGGTTCCGGGGACGGACAGACATTTGCTGGTTATCGCATTGCACGTGTTGTTCTCGCAGTTTAGCTCTACTTCGATGTGGGGGTAGTAGGGTAAACCAAAAGTGTTAGTGATGTGGGGTAGTAGGGTTAACCAAATGTGTTAGTGATGTGGGGTAGTAGTGTTAACCAAAAGTGTTAGTAATGTGGGGGTAGTACGGTTAGTAATATGGGTTAACCCAGTGTGTTAAGGAGGTGGGTTGACTAAGGGTATTAGAGAGGTGGGGGCTAATATATTGCGTTAGACTATTTATTGTAGATGTGTAATATATATTACGTATAAGAATAGTTGAGCATATAATCGAAATATAAAGCTTCATAAATAATTATACATTTTAAATATTTATTTATATATATATGTGTATATATATATATATATATATATATATATATATATATATATATATGAGTGTGTGTATGTGCGTGTGTGTATATGAATGTATATACTATTAATGAGCCTATAAACCAACATTCACAATTCACACCGGTATAGCCAGGTAAACAATTACATAGATATTTGTATTTGCTAGAAAAGATTAGTTTGCATATTGAATCATGTTGGCAAGGGTTAGATCTGCATACATCTTTCACTTTCCGGCTTAAATTAGTTGCATCTGTTTGTTATCATATAATAAGAGTATATAAAATTATATTTGGCAAATTCCTGGGTGAAGGAAGAAGGAGAGCTTATCGATTCTTTCATCCATTTAATATGATGAGGAGAAAATAGGAATCTTATAGGAATATAATTATAAACAATAAATAGTAGAATAATAATTAGAGTAAAAAAGTCTAATATTGATTCATAAACTCATAAAGCACAAACATGCATAGTATATCAACTTTCCGAATGTGTGTTCTAAACATTAGGGAATATACTTTCACCAATAGTATATACACTGGTAACGTTTGGAGTCAGCAAATGCGTCCATACTACCAGATATAATATATATATATATATATATATATATATATAAATTTGTAGATGTAAATACATGTAAAAACACATATAAATATTGTTATTTTCTATGTTTTACTATTCATCAATATCATCTCATACTACTTTTAAATTGGATAAAGATGGAAATTGAGAAATCTATATTTTAATAATAATAATCATTATAAAAGAATCAACTTATTTATTTAATTCTTATATTATATATTAATGAGAGAACAAGAATAATTTTTATTTTTATAATAATCTTCGAAAAATATCATACAATAAAATAGTATCTCAATACACTATTGTAAATGTGTATCGTATGTGTTATTAAACACATTATGTAACACATTATGTAACACCATTACCTAGGTGTATTAATGTTATATGTATTCTTAAAATCATATTTACTCTCTATTAATAATACATTACAACAATTATTAAAGTATTAAATTAAAATAATGTGATTTTTATACGAACTTTATTATCATTTATACATGTACATTTATTTTCAATATTAATGAAAATCTATTTTGTTATTAGCTATAATTTTAATATTTAATTTGTATTTCCAGTGATTTCTATATACTGAAGTAACTAATACACGTGTAGGGTGTGTTATAACTGACGTTTTCATTAATATTAATAATAAAGGTACATGTATATATAATTAATTTCACCGATTTTCATATAAAAATAATAATTATAATATAAGAATAATTCAGGTTCATTTGATAATGTTTTCAAATGTATTATAATTTCCTACAAATATATATAATTCATAAAATCATGTATGCGTTTAACTAAATGGACAGCTATATTAGACACATATTCAACTAAATTTACAGTTATACATTATATAAATGGAATATATACTAGTATTGTAAGCGCATTCAGATCCATAGAATCCCGTTGGGCACTTGCATGAAGTTCCTTTGCAAATTCCACCATTTGAACAATTAGAGTGACATTTCTTATTAAATAAATCTAAAAAAAGGTAAAAACAATCAATATTCCTATATAACTATATGTTTATTACTATAAATCACTATTTCAATAATGTTGATACTATATAACTATATGATTATAATAGCGGTATATAAATTAAATTGTCAATAAGATAATAGCTCAAATTGATTAATACATAATTATAATATGTCATTCTAACTTTGGAAGTATTTAGTTTATTAAATAAGTATTATACAAAGAATAACTATACTATATATATATATAAAACTGCATGTGTGGCTCAGTGGCTAAGGCGTCAGACACACAAGCAGTAGGACCCTAGGTTCGACCCTCGTCCGGACAATTAATTAATTTTATAAAATGGGTCTTAAAATATTATTTAGAAGTGATCTTATATAATTGTGTATAAATAAATGATCGGATCTCGTTAAAACCATGGATGCCTTAACATGAGAGCGGCTTCGAAGGGACATTAGAGCCATATATGGTTATAAGTGAAAACTTCATCTAAGTTCCTGGATGGGATGAAAGGACTCCACCAAATAAAAATAAAAAATAACAATATATATATATATATATATTTATGTTATTTAACTATATAAGTTATTCACTATATAAAAATATTATATAAATTCACATTTTTTTTAATTAATTGCATGCACTCGCTATTTTTGGTATATAATTGTAATATTAATTATTTATTTAAACATTTAAATATATAAAACATACCTCAAAAGCGTATAGACAATGTTGATATTGATGTGAGATATATATATATATATTAATAATAATAATAATAATAATAATAATAATAATAATAATAATAATAATAATAATAATAATAATAATAATAATAATAATAATAATAATAATAATAATAATAATAATAATAATAATAATAATAATAATAATAATAATAATAATAATAATAATAATAATAATAATAATAATAATAATAATAATAATAATAATAATAATAATAATAATAATAATAATAATAATAATAATAATAATAATAATAATAATAATAATAATAATAATAATAATAATAATAATAATAATAATAATAATAATAATAATAATAATAATAATAATAATAATAATAATAATAATAATAATAATAATAATAATAATAATAATAATAATAATAATAATAATAATAATAATAATAATAATAATAATAATAATAATAATAATAATAATAATAATAATAATAATAATAATAATAATAATAATAATAATAATAATAATAATAATAATAATAATAATAATAATAATAATAATAATAATAATAATAATAATAATAATAATAATAATAATAATAATAATAATAATAATAATAATAATAATAATAATAATAATAATAATAATAATAATAGTAATAATAATAATAAAAAGAACGAGAACAAAAAACGAGAACGATCGGTAATAATAGTAATGATTTAGAGTTATATATATATGCTATAGCATTAGTAATAATATTTGTAATCTAATTTTAAAGGTGGAGTGGTATTGGAAATTCCTTATATTGATTGGAATGGAATTACAATTTATAGAGGACATACATTTTAAAAATCTACCTCCAAATCTCCTTTTATTACAGTTATATGTGTTTAGTTGAATAGCTCTAGTAGATCTAAGAGAGTGGAGAGGATTAATATGATCTACGAGGTTATATAGGTAAATTAGTTGTTGAGTAAGTAATAATTTTAAGTGAGGCATTGCAGTTTAAATAGGTAACGATTTTTAAAAGTTAACCATTTAAGTGAGGAAAGAAGTGAAGAGACAGAGATAGTATAATCATAATAAGATAAGTTAAAAGTAATTATAGTAGAAACACGAATAATATGATCAATTTTAGTTATTGATATAGGAGGAAGAGAGCAGAGGAGAGAGTTACAATAGACTAGCAAAAATAAAATAGTTAATAATAATAGAACAAGATATTTTAGTTATCAATTTTCTAATAGAGCGAATTTTATATATATTTAAATTAGATAATTTACATAGATTAGATGCCTGACCTAATTAAGATTAATGACAAAATAATGTCGAGATTTGTAATGAAATGTTTAGGTTGAATTTAAAGAATTATTTACAGACAGAGGAGGAAATGTGGATTGAGAATGCAAAATGTGCATGAGTTCAGTCTTAGTTTCATTTCATGTTAACAGACGAACATTTTTAGTAGCCAAAAGTTGTTAATGACTGTACACTTTTAAAGAGATGACATAGAGGCAGGGCTGGAGTTAATAGGTAGTTTCATATAAAGCTTAATGTCATCATAATAAAAATGATAAAATAAGTCAGAAAATGATTGAAATTGATTAGATAGTGGAAGAATATATAGAGTAAAAGTAACGAACCAAGCACCGAACCCTGTGGTACTCCACAAGTAACGGGTATAGGTGAAGATACTTATTTACCAATTTTTACAGAGGAAGGACGATTAGAAAGATACGATTTAAACCAAAGTAGGGGACCATCAGATATACATAAAGCACACTCCTGTGAGAGATCCACAGGAGGTGATTAAATTCGGATTATAATCAGAAATTGATATGCCAGTCTTGCTTAGTATGCACTAGTGATGTAAATTATGCTCACATCTAAAGCATGATGCAGTCTCAGTCTCAGTTACCTAAAGTCTCAACTCGGCTCAGGCTCGTTTTGTTAGAGTCTCGGCTTGGCTCGGCTCGGGCTCGCTTGGCTAGAGTCTCGGCTCGGCTCGGGCTCGTTGTTTTCCGAAAATGAAAGTCTCGGCTCGGCATCATTTACATCACTAGTATGCACTAAGGAGATACTTGATATGTATATAAGAAGTAGTAGATTTTATCAAATGTTAAATGTTAAATCAGTATACCTGAGTGTAGTATTACACACTGTATAGGCATGTAATACACGGTATATATAGTGATGTCATCACAAAATCTAATAATTGAATATTTAGATAATTACCAAAGATTTTGCGAAGCAAAGATATAACACTCCCTATGCATGCAACGTAATTTAGTAATATCCCTAACCGCTGCTAGCAGTAGTATCGAAATCACTGAAATAGATTTAGGTTCGGCTCTGTTTGCATACAACAATGTTTTCATTGCTCTATTAAATTACATGCAATATAAATTAGCTTTTACTCACTAAATATATACTTATAGCATTTAAAACATACATATCATATTTGTTTGTTATATATTAGTAATGAACACTTAGTTTTCATCATATAAATATTAATTTAAAGCATATTATTTAACATTTTAAAAGTGTATAGTTAAATACGAATTTACATTATAAACAACACATAGTTCCTAAAAGTAACCCGCTATAGGTGGCACCAGGGTATTTTGTATACAAATTCGAATTACACGATTTCGCGTAAGTGTTATATCTTTCCTTCGGAAAATCTTTGTAATTACTATAGAAAATTAGACAATAGAAAATGTAAATAGAAACATGTCTGTTAAGTATGAATGCTAGATACAGAATGATATGTGTGTGTGTATGTATATTATGAAAGAAAGTTGAATGTCTTTATTTAAACACATCATTAATAATAATAATTATATAATATGTATCGAACAATATATATATATATATATATATATATATATATATATCACATATAGATACAAATAGCGAATGTATATAATTATCACGATAATAATTAAGATGCATAACAATGTTGGTCAATTAGACATTTTTTTAATTTCTTTTTAAAGATATAAATCCAGAGTTTTATATTTCTAAGTGAAGGGAGTAGATTATTCAATCTAATTGATGATAATGAACTGGATTTTTTCCTTTCGTATTTGATGCAATGGGTAATTGGTTGGTGTATAAACTATAGTTAATTTCAATTTGTATTACGTGAAAGTCTAATGTTAGTTTTAATTTTATTTTGTTTCGTAAATTATATGGTAAGTTATAAGTAATAGTCTTTTTAAGTATACTTATTATTAAGTATACAATATTGTAAATATTTGTAGGCGATAGTATTCAGTGTTTAGCCAGTTATATGTATACATATAAGTACACTTATATGTACACATATATGTGTGTATATGTATGTGTGTATATGTATGTGTGTATATGTATGTTTGTATATATATTTGTGTATATGTGTATGTATATGTGTGTATATGTATGTGTGTATATGTATGTGTGTATATGTATGTGTGTATATGTATGTGTGTATATGTATATGTGTGTATATGTATGTGTGTATATGTATGTGTGTATATGTATGTGTGTATATGTATGTTTGTATATGTATGTTTGTATATATATTTGTGTATATGTGTATGTATATGTGTGTATATGTATGTGTGTATATGTATGTGTGTATATGTATGTGTGTATATGTATGTGTGTATATGTATGTGTGTATATGTATGTGTGTATATGTATGTGTGTATATGTATGTGTGTATATGTTTGTGTATGTGTATGTATATGTGTGTGTATATATGTATTTGTGTGTATATGTGTATATATATGTGTGTGTATATATGTATTTGTGTGTATATGTGTATATGTGTATGTGTGTGTATGTGTATGTGTATGTATGTTAGGTTTACAAACAATTTGTATAGGAGGTGGGTCTAATTTTTAATATCATATACTCGATGCGATGTCGTTTGGCTCTTTTTTCTGACCACGATAATACAGGTCTAGCATATTTCCCTTCGGGTGGAGATCTATAAAATAGTGTGTGTGTGTGTGAGTATGTGTGTGAGTGTGTGTATGTGTGTGTTTGCGTCAGGATAACAATGTAAAAGTATAATAATACGTTTAATAGTTATTTTAATAGGTTATATTATAACTGCCTATGTGACTCAGTTGGCTAAGGCATCAGACACACGAGCAGTAGGACAAGGGTTCGAACATCGTCCGAACCATTAATTCATTTCATAAAATAGGTCTTAACATATTATTTAGAAGTGATGTTATATAATTGTGTATAAATAAATGATCGACTCTCTTTAAAACCATGTAATGCCTTAACATGAGATCGGCTTAGAAGGAACATTAGAGCCATATATGGTTATAAGTGAAAACTTCATCTAAATTCCATGATGTGATGAAAATCCACTAAAATAAAAAACAATACACATTGTTAATAATATATAATTATATATTATAGTATATGATTCAACTATGATTCATAGATAAATTATATTATTACATATTAATTGAGTTGCCTATTTTGTTAACATAATCATAAATATAAATAGATATATATATATATATATATATATATATATATATCGTTTTACATGATAATTTTCTTATTAAATCACTATATGTTTTTTTTCATAGAGCATACAATTAATTAAAATATTTATATAAATGAATGTAAAGTTATATATATATAATTTTATTTTTAAATAAAAAGTGAATAAAGGTATATATAGCGACTATGCTAACAATAATATAATCTATAATGTATATGTTTAACTATTGTTATACCTGCCTATTGTTATAGCTACCTATAGTTGATTAGTATATTAAATAATTAAATACAGTATACAGTCGACATTTATAATTAAAAGTATAAAGTAGGAATGATTTCTAATGGGATTATAGATAGTTTTTATATATATTTATTTCTCATATAATGGATGACTTGAGACATTTATTTTTACTCATATTTTTACTTTAAATGTCATCTTAAATACTTACATTTTTAAAACATTTTTAATTTTTTTGTATTTTATAATATAATCCATTTTATCAAATTATTTAATACATATCATATAGTTATCGTTTATTATTTTAAATATATAGTTTTCAACTTTAATTGATAAGTCGATATTAAAATATACATTGTACAATAGTGTATTGCCTTTTCGTTTGATTGTAATTATTTATATATAATGTTAACATTATATTTGTATACAAAATGATTTAAATAACGAAAGTAGGTCATTTAAAAACGTTGTTGGGTATCTCCAAATATTCAAATCTTATTTCGTAAATACAGTGATATTTTGTCTATATAACGCAATATATTATATTATTAGTAATATATGATTAGTAATAGAAATACAACAAATATATATATATATATATATATATATATATATATAATACTATTATTAAACATAATGCAATTATTATAGTTTATTCGCTGATTGCAAATGACATCTGTGTTATCAGTGCGGTAAGAATACGAAGTTAGAGCGAAGGACATCTATGTTATCAGTGCGGTAAACATACGAAGTTAGAGCGAAGGACATCTATGTTATCAGTGTTGTAGCATACGAATATAGAGCGAAGGACACGGTCGGGCACTAACCTGAACACTCCGAACAGGTTGGGAGCCGTACACTTGCCGTTCACGTTATACCATCCCGGACCGTGAGACCGCACGCATTTACCGCTGGTCAGGTCCGACGATCTGGTGTGGAACTGGCACTTCAGACAGAGGCGGTCTTCTACATCTGGGGGTATTAAGGGTAGGGTGTTAAGGGTAGGGTAATAGCCGCTCTTAGTCATCAACGTACGATGTAGCGAGGTTGTATAGGTAATACCCTCATATCGTATTAGGCGGCACCTTTCGTAAGGATTTGAAGCGGGGCGGCGAATACTAGAATAATTATTTTGTTTTCGGTAGTATATGAAAACTAACTTATAAAATACGTTTACTGATTTATAATAAATAAATAACATTATAATATAATCAATTATGACGAAATCTAATTTTGTTTATGTTACAAATATAAAGTGGGGGAATTTCCCATAATATACCCCTTAAAAAGGGCACTATAGTTCCATATAAATATAGTAAAAGGCACTATATATATAGTGTAGTACGGTATGTAGTGGTACTATAGTACCATGTATGGTGCGTTAACGTTAGAGCTAATCGGGTTGACGACTACACTCGTTTAGACGCACCACTACTACCAGTAATTAGCGTATACGCGTTATGCTGTAGTGAATGTAACATATAATAGGGATGTAAAAAGATATGTACAAAGATTTTTCAAAGGCTTCTCAAAATCTTTGCTATAAATATATATAAAATATATGTACATTAAATTAATTTGATATATATATATATACATTTTAATATATATATACCTTGGTGAGAGGCATTTCTTCCGAATTTATTGTAATATATTTCGTAGTTGGAAGATTCATTTTTAAGTTTGAACCCATGATAACGAAGATACAAAACCTCTGGTCTCTCTCTGAGTTTGTATTCTACGATATGGAAATGTAATGTTTGAATACGTGTATACAATATACCGAATGGTAAATCAATACTATATATATACGTATACGTTCTACAATACTATATTTTAGCGTTAGCAATTATTTATACTTTATACTTTCGATTATATATTTCAACTATCGAACTTGCTTAAATAAATTATCAATCAATACATGATGAAGCATTTTTAATGATACATAATAAATAACTTAATAACATAATTAAATTAACTTTTAAATATTCTAATTTATTTTAAATTACGAAATATTGACAGATTACCATTATATTTAATATATATATATATATATATATATATATATATATATATATATATATGTATAAATGTATATATATATTTATATATATGTATGTATAAATATATATAATTAATTTAATTAATATAATTAAACTAATGATGAAAAAAAAAAAATTATACAAATTAATAAATATATATTAAGCCAATATCAATACTCCAAAATCGAGTAATTAGACTAATTATCAAAGATTTTAATAATTATATACTCTATAAAAAAATAAATAATGAAATGTACTGATATTATTCAATTATAAACTATAATTGTTATGTTTAAAGCAATTAAATTATATAAGTTATATATGGTTAGTTATGATGATGATGATGATGATGATGATGATGATGATTTTATGGTGATGATGATGATGATGATGGTGATGATGGTGGTGATCATATTGATGATGATTATGATGATGATGCTTATGATGATATTGATTTCATTTAATCACATAAATCAATATTAACATATGCTCAAACGTGAAAATAAGAATATAAATATATAAAATTAATAATTATAGTTATAATGATAAAAGAAAAATAAATAAATAAATAGTACAAAATACTTTATACTTTCGATTAGCAATCAATCAATATTAACGTATACAATGTTAAATGTCAATTTGTATACGTGTGAACGTGATAACCTCGGTGCTACTGACCTATGTGAAGGTCAACGTTCTCTTTAATGGTGAGATGGTGAATGTGTTCGTGACCTAGATAGAAGTCGGCTTCCGGGTCACCGAACCCGAGCTTATAATCTTTGTAAACTCTTCTGTCGGTGAAATCCACAGCTCCGTCTCTTCTCCGGTATATTATCTGAGTTAATGAATAAAATATATATATATATATATATATATATATATATATATATATGTATGTATGTATATAAAAAATACTACTATATATATATATATATATATATATATGTATGTATGTATGTATGTATATAAAAAATACTACTAAAATATATATCCTAAATATTTCGAAGTGATCTTATATAATTGTGTATACAAATTATTGGCTCTTGTTAAAACCATTTATGAATTAATATAAAAGCGACTTAGAAGAGAAATTAGAGCCATATGGTTATAAGTCAAAACTTAATCTAAGTTCCTAAATGGGATGAAAGTACTCCACAAAATAACAATAACAAACAAAAATAACAATATATATTGTTTGAAAGTACTACATAATTGTATGATTTTTATAAATATCAAATTATACTTATATATATATATTTATATATTTTGATATATTTCAGTACACAAGTATATACTAATATATAAATATATGCGCACAGTGATACACTACAACCACAAATGTTGCGAAGCAAATATATAACATTCCCTATAAATGCAACATAATGAATTACTACTACCTGCCGCTGCTAGCAGTAGTATCGAATCACTGAAATAGATAGAGTTTCGGTGCGGTTTTAATAAAACAATATTTTCATTGCTCTTTTAATTTACATGCAATATTAATTAGCTTTTACTCCCACATAGATATGTATAGCATTTAAAACCAACATACAATATTGCTTTGTTATATATTAGCGATGAACACGTAGTTTTCATCTTATCAATAATAATTTAAAACATATTATTTAACATTTTAAAGATGTGGAGTTTGATACGCATTTACATTATAAACAACACATAGTTCCTAAAACAACTCGATATAGGTGGCGCTGTGGTGTTTTGTATACAAAATCTAATTACAAGATTTCGCGTAAATGTTATATCTTTCCTTAGACCAATATTTTCTACTACACTATTCATATACATGTGCACACTAAATACACACAAACACACACACACAAACACACACACACACAAACACACATTAACACTACTGCTCGGTAGGGGCGCTAGAACGATTTTGTATGTAGGGGGGGGGGTATGATAGGGGACCAACCAATCAAATACATTTTGTTGTAAAAGTAGGGGGGGCCAATACATAGGAAATCCCTCTATATTGTAAAATGGGGGGGGGGACATACCCCCCACCTCGTTCCCCCCCTGTTGCAGCGCCCCTACCGGTCAGGCGCTGATAACGAACCGTCCAAGCTCCCCCGTCGTACTTGAAGTCGCAGCTGGCTCTGACGTGTTTGCCCCGGAAGCGTATGTGCAGAGCCCTTCCGTTCAATCCGGCTTGACCGTTGCACTGTAACTGCACGCAGTTCAGTTCTGTGGGGTACGGGTAATACTACAACTACTAATGATGATACAAATATTACTAGACTGCCTGTGTGGCTCAGTTGTCAGTAGGCGGTAGGTGCGGCGAGTTAATAAGGAGTATACGAAATGTGTATCGTCTACAATGACTTCTTTAGTTGTAATCATAATTATATATGTGATTATTTTATAAACCAAAAATTACTAAAATTAGTCCACATGTAGTTCCGCTGGACCCTAGAATTTTTTTATTTATTTTATTAATTTTTAATTTGTATTATTAATGTGTGATATATAAATTCTACAATGGAGTACATATACAATAAATATAACTCATGATCTTATATGCTAATACTATTTACACTACACACATAATATTAATTCCTATTAACTACATATTGTATTTAACTATTTTATTATTAAAATTTATATTTTATAAATGTATTGGATATTGAAAAATATCTTTGAATTTTATTAATGAATTTCATTGTGTGAATTTTTAAATTAGTAAAAACATCTCTGTATTATTTAAATTATACATATATTGAAAAAAAAAAGATATAAAAAGTAAGTACTAATAATAATAAAATATTCATAAAAATATATAAATAAAGGTTAATTTTTCAAACTAGTGACGGATTAAAATGGTGCCTTCTAAATAAATATGGAAGTGCCAACAACTATATGTTATTATTGTATCTAAATAAATAATTATTAGATACTTCAAAACATATTTGCGACAATTAAAGTCTCAGGAACACTAGGTATTACAATAATATTTAGAAGTGATATTATATAATAATTCTGTATACAATAATTATCGGCTCTCATTAAAAATATGGACGTCGTAACACGAGAGCTGCTTCAAAGGGACATTATATCCATGTGGTTGTAAGTTAATAAACTTGACCAGTTCTTTGAATGAAAGGATTCACCAAAATAAAATAAAAACAATAACGGTTTATTGACAAGTAAGCGATATTTAAATAGTGAGTTTTTAAGTGGCACACACAATACAAGTAATAGTAATATACTATAATGATATCATATATGAAAAAGGAGGCATTTAAAAGTAACAACAGATGATATAATCGTAGGGTAGTAATGGTATAGTACGATAGCATATGGCTTACAATATAGTAGGTTCGATATGTGACAATGAAATAAAATATATACCTAGATAATTTAACATGGAAACTTATATATATATATAAATAAATAAAATAGAACAGTTTATAGTATTATATATAATAAAGACTAATCTAAAGTTATATATATTAAGTATAATAGTTTGAATAATTCTTCTATATTATGAAATATAATTAAAATAGTTCTAAATATTAAGTATAATATATCAAATAAATTAGAAGAGTTAAATATATATATATATATATATATATATTTTATATATATATATAATATAACTGCCTGTGTGGCTCATGAGCTCATGACTCATGGCTCATGGCTCCTGCAGTGGCTAAGGCGTCAGACACAACACAAGCAGTAGGACACGGGTTCGAGCCTCGTCCGGACCATTAATTAATTTAATAAAATGGTTCTTAAAATATTATTTAGAAGTGATCTTATATAATTGTGTATAAATAAATGATCGGCTCTCGTTAAAACCATGGATTCCTTAACATGAGAGCGGCTTCGAAGGGACATTAGAGCCATATATGGTTATAAGTGAAAACTTCATCTAAGTTCCTGGATGGGATGAAAGGACTCCACCAAATAAAAATAACAATAACAATAACAATATATATATATATATATATATATATATATATATATATATATATATATATGTATGTGTATATACACATACATACACACATATATGTGTATATATTGCATACCATCATACAGAGTTACTAACGATAATATACTTATATACGTATATATATATATATATATATTGGTATTTTAAATAAAGTGAAATTTAAATTGAATTTGAAATCTTTAGTATTGGTATATAATTCATTTTTTTATTCTCACCTTACATACTGTTGTCATATTTGGGGTAATACATTTTTTTCAAATTTAAATAAAATATGTATATTACAAAAAAGAGCTTTGAAAATTATAAATAATGATTCTAATTATTCAACTTTTTATATTATTCATAAGTCATTACAATTTCATGATATCGTAAAAATGAATACCATAAAGTTTATGTTTAGGGCCAGGAATAATTTATTACCTATTAATTTGCAAAAATTATATTCAATTAAATTACATAATACCTATTTATTTCATAGATTAAAAGTTAGAACAGATAGAAAATCTTTCTGCTTATCTATCACAGGTCCTAGACTATGGAATAATTTGGATTATTCCATAAGACAAATTTTAAATTTGAATTTATTTAAAAGAACTTTAAAAAAATATTTATTGAATAGTTATCATTAAATTTTTAATTGTCCTTTTAATTTATATTTTTAACTTTTAATTTGACTTATGAAAATATTAATATTATTAATTTTTAAATAACTTTATAAAACTATGACTTTAACTATTAGCTGACAAATGACATCATTTTATTTAACTTTTATCCGACTTATAATATAATTTACTTTTAAAATGACTTATTGAAAATTTTAATTGACTAATTTGTTATATTATTATTATTATTATTATTGTTATTATTATTCTAATTTTTACTTTTATTTTTATTTTTATTTTTAATCTATAGATAACTTATAAGTTTTTAATGTTTATTATAATTCAGTTGTATAGTTTGTTCCTATTTGTTTTATTATAACTTTTTAATATATTTTTATTATAATTTTATTATATGTTTATATATATATTTATATATTTTATTATAATGATGATTAGATTACGAGGAGTTTTTTAATAATATTATTGTATTTTTATTATTTTATCTAAATCATGTTCTACTATTTATAAAGAATATAAACTTATACATTTGTTACTATTTATAATTGTATTATTTTTAATTATTTTTTTCTTTTATTACATTTATATATTTATATTAAGATGTAGTAGAATAATTATGGAATTTGTTTTTTTTTTGTATTTCGTTGACTCTTAATTCATAAAGTTGTCATATTTTATATCGGGTAGTATGGATGCATTTGCTGGCTCCAAATGTTACCAGTGTATATACTATTGGCGAAAGTATATTCCCTAAGGTTTTAGACTTGATGAACCCACATTCAGAAAGTTGATATGTTATGGTGGTTTATGCTTTATGAGTTGATGATTTATTTTAATAATTTAATTTTTCACTCTATTTTTTGTTCTACTATTTCTTGATTTTAATTATATTCCTATATAATTTTTTCTCCTCGTAATCATAAAAGGGTGAAAGACTTGATAAGCTCTGCTTCTTCCTTCACCCAGGCAATTGCCAAATCTGATTTTATTATTATTATTATATATATTAAGTTATACTAAACCTACATAGTTATTAGTAAGTTACTAGCATAGTAACTTAATATATTGACTATCATATATGATAGTAAGTTTCTATCATACAATGAGTCATACTATGTAACAGTAGCATATACTAAGTATGATATTAACTTAGTTACCTAGATAGTATATATATATATATATATATATATATATATATATATATATATATATATATATATTTATATATATATATGTATAATATAATATAATAATTATTATAATTATTATTAAATTATTAACCACTTTTTAAATAAACTCGGACCACTTTTGAAGAAAACTCGGAACGATTTTGTACTTTAACCCATATTATAGAAGTATACTCTATATAGTTATTTTAAACTAGTTCGAATCTTCTTCAAAAGTGGTCCGAGTTTATCTGATCCGAACTTTATGGTATTCGTAATCTTAAGTATTTATAAAAACATGAAATAAATACTTATATTTATATTATAATTTATTTAATACACATATACATGTAACTAATTTAAATAATTATTATACATCTAACTACATTATCATAATTATATCATAAGCTTATAATTACGTAATCCTTATGATAATGATTACGTAATTATAATATCATAATTATCATAATTATTATGTAATCCTTAAAATGTAAGGACCTTAAATTAAGGTAATTATAAAACACTATATGTACACTAGTTGAATAGTTATAGTTTAATATAACAATAATTACAATTAATAAATTTATTAAGAAATCATATGATAATATAATTTCTAGATTAAATAATATTATTTACCAAATTATTATTACAATTATAGATACATTTCATCCATTTCATTTTTAAATAATTTGTTTATATTTATAATCAAAGAGCGTAGAATAATTGTAATATATCAATAATTTTGCCAATGATTTTGTGAAGAAATTCCTTCGGAAAATCTTTGAATATATTTTTAATATCAAAGATTATGAGAAATATTTTAAATATAAACCAAATATGTTTGATCTTGGCTCAAATATTAATGGTTTAAAATGTATACTATAAATCCATACATATATTTTTATATATATATATATATATATATATATATATATATATATATATATATATATTTATACAGCCCGTAGCCCCGGGGGCTTCGCCTGGCCAGGCCCCCATATGATTTTTTTTTAAATAATGTTGTTAGATATTTATGGCTATTTAGGTGATGATAAAAATGAACGATTTAAAAATAATATCTGTAAGATATTATCTTAATGATAACCTTATAACTTACAAATATATATATATTGAGTTCTCACAAATAGCCACAAAAGTATATCCCTTTGGGATCTTTAAATTCTAAATACATATCACCGACTATTCAAGAATGTAATAATAAATATAATACAATGCATACTGAATGAAAATAGTATTAAAGATATCAATACATAACATTATTTTATCATAAAATATGATGAAAGATAGGTCTAAATAGCATATTAAACTGATATATATATATATATATATATAAATTTATATATATATATTGTAATCATGTATTTAGATACAAAATGTGATATAAAATAATTAGGTATATACATAGAGGTACCCACTCCACATCTATGGGTATATAATATATTCTATAGATACAGATATATAAAAGAACAATTTACGTATCAATTTCGCTATTATATTTGAATATGATGGTAAGGCATGAAATGGAATTCAATGCAGAATAAATATTGAATTTTATCGAAAAATACACAATTTTCATTGCTACAATCATATATTGCACATGGTTGTTGTAGATGATTGTAGAAAATAATGTATTTATATTTATTTTTTATATAGTAGATGTTCCACAGTATTATAAAAAATATAAAATTCCTATTATATACAAATTATTATTGGAAACACGATGATCAGTCAACAATATAATACAATCAATAATATTGATTATAATCAGTGATGATTCATATGATTCATGATTCATCACTGATGAAACATAATACATTATAATGAGATCAAGTTTTCTTTAGAATATTCTTCAAATTAAATAGATGCAAATATTTTAAAAGCTTAATAACAAACTCTCAAATCATATTAGAAAGTATATATGTTATTATATATATGATAAATATATAAATTATTTATTTTTTTAAATTATTGTTAGAGGTTGTATGCAATTTTAGGTATACCTTATTATCTATAGATACTTTATAAATAACTTCCAGCAAAATCATTAAACTTAAACTTCAACTTACCAGATGCATCGTCATGCTGATAATCAAAATAAAATGTGCATATTAAAATGAAAATAAAATGAAATAACTAATTATAAATTAAGAACAACCTTCAAAAAGAATCAGAAAATTATATCAAGTTTGAAGACTTTTTAGTGTTAAGGAAGTAGATATAATAGCTAATATTCATATATTCGTATATCTGTAAAAGATTGTTGGTGGTAATGATTGTCATGTTCTATCAGATATATGCAACCAGGTATACCTATAGGGGAAAGTAACCGAATACGAACAGTGCTCGAATACGGACACCCTCGGTATCTCAGAAACCACAAATCCTACAAAAATACTAATGTATAAAATTCATAATTATATAAATAGTCTAAATAAATATTTTGTATTTTTTAATTATTTAAAAGAATGCTGATATATCCAATAAACTGATTTTTGTTATTACTTTTTAAATTTATGTAAAAAAAATTCAACTTAAAACCTTCTTAATATAACCATATATATTGATGTATTAATATAAAATATAACATTACATTATTAATAAATAATTCATTCTAAAATTGTATAAATAATTTATATATTTTTTATAAAATATTAAATAAGTTGTAAGCATATATCCAGAGGTTATATTAATCCCTATTACTCACACTATTGATGTCCTATAACAAATCAGCGCTCAGAATATACTATTAATACCATACATTTATATATATATACGTTTCATTATTATTATTTAGATACGTAAAATTAATTTTTAATTATTAATTAATAAAATAACAAAAATTAATTAATATAATTATAAGTAATGTAATTTTAATTTATCTGATTAGTTCATCAATAATATGTAGTATATACAATGGTATATAGGATGTCCGTATTCGAACATGGGTACAAAATACGGATACCCCCGTTATCTAATGAATATAAAGAATAAATACAATTTTAAAATCACAATAATATATATAATCATATAATAAAAATATATTCTAATTTTTGAATAAAAATATTGAGTAATAAAATTATAAGACAATTTATTGTTAAAGTATCCGTATTAGGAAACTTTAAATATATATATATATATATATATATACAGTGAAAGCCGCTTACTTCGACAGCCACGTACATCGATAATTCGGCTACATCGACATTTCGAGATATTTTTGTTGGATTTACACCTATTTACATGTAAATTAATCCGCGTACATCGACAATCCACTTATATCGATAATTCGGCATTATCGACATATTTATAAGGTAATATTTGGAATTGACTCCACTTATATCGACAAATTTTATTATAAAACAAATTATTTACAAATTTTAATTTGTATGAAAAGTATTCTCATATATTCATTGCTATTCCCCTACTACTCAATATCGTCAGTATATCTATAAATAATGTGATCTTTAATATCTTACGTAATTGATCAATATTTAGATAGGCCTACAAATATGTATCATATATAATATAATATGCTATAATATATTATATCATATTATATAAACATATTGCATATTGTATATTATACACTATAGTGTACAAGTATACTTGTAGGTAGACCTATATCAGTATTAATACTATATTCTATTTATGTTAATTAAAATTAATTATAATATTATAGTTTTATAATACTACGCGACAGATACAAAGTGTGTACTCAGTTGTTGATACATAGTTTGTATCATATACAAATATCAAAACATTAACATAAGTAAAAAGTAGGAAAGTAACGATGAACTATATAATCCGTAGTCATATATTATTGTGTCAGTAGTGTATAGTACCCTTAATTACTGGCGTCACTATTACGTACTAACACCTATGACTCATTGTGTAGGTATATATTTATATTCAATTTATATCTCAATATCATGTTATCCATTATAAGTAATACTATATATAGTTAAATATATTGTATTAAAGTACTATATGGTACGGTAATACTATAAACAATAATATGATATATAAATACATTGCATGGATCAACTCTCTTTATCGAGTACAAGTCGGTGGTGCATTGCATCAACAGATGCAGGTATATGAGCTCAATTGTAATTAACAATTCTTAAAATAGATTTTGGTCATAATATCAATAGTATCAAAGGTATTGGCGTAACTTGCTAACATGTCGCATCACGAATTGTTACGTCATTAGTTTCCATTCGTTTTTTATTTTTTCTATATCCTATGTTATATTTAATAAAGTAATTCAGTATTATACAATATGTCTAAATATCATCATATTATGTATTATACATCATTGTATTTCGAATATGTAAACTAATAGTATACTATTAGGTATATATATAATATAGTATGCATATATACATACATGCAATAATTTAAAAAATAAGATATAACTATATAACTATATAACAAAAACTATCAAAATCATAAATAATAAAATAGACAAATATTCTTATAAATATAAATATCGTGAATCAAATAAGCCGATCCAGGATCGCCGATCAATTATCGCGATCCTGCCCATCACTGACTATATATAGGTTATACTTAACCTATATAGTATTAAACAGTATACTCTATACTATATATGTTAAATATAACCTATACTTTATAGTTAAGTATAATATATACTATATAGTATACTATATTATATATTATATACCTACTCTATAGAGTAATACTTTTTAATATATTCTTTGATTGAATTGCGATGGGTGTGTAAATAATTAGTTATTAAATAATATTAATATTATTTAATAAACATCTAATTAAACCTTTGTTGTTATTATATTATATGCATATATTATATTATTACATACAATTAATTATAAATAAACTAATGCTTATACATCATTAGGGCTACGCCCTTATCGCTCATATCGACAATACGCCTATATCGACATTTTTGGAGCTTACACAACCATGTCGATGTAAGCGGCTTTCACTGTATATATATATATATATATATATATATATATATATATACAATATTGGCTATATATATCCATATCTATATACCTAAATGGTAATTAATATATACAATGTCATGTTTTCATACCTTCACAAATAAATTTAATAGGAATCACATGAATACGTTCTATAGAGCATATTAATATATACATTAATAATATATTATAATTAAAATACATTATATTGTATATATATATATATATATATATTTATTTATATATTTACTTTAATTAAATAATATTTATTTATTATTATTGTCGATACGGTTGTTATGTATTTTTATTTCAAAACAATTTATTTTTAGTTTTATATTTTATAAATATATATTCATATTATATTATCGTATGCTTATTGGAATTCTGTTATCGTGACATAACTCTGTATTACGTAATTACGTAACTATGAGTCACCACAAATTCAAGAAGAAATTACGACTTTATAGTCACAAAAATAATTAAATAATTTTTAATTTTTTTCCTATTCTCTTCTGAAATTTGACGATATACAAGTGTTTTTAAATAATGATTTATTGACTTATTATATAATAGTTGGTGCGGTCACGCAACCAGTATTTTCTGATGGATTATTTTCATTGTCATCGTGAATTGCATAATGAAAATTTATAAACTACCAATATACTATTGTAGGTAAGGTAAGGTAACTTTAAAGTAAGGTAACTAATACCATAGTAATTATATGCACGTACAATATATTGTATATTTACAGGAATTAAATAAAAATAAATTAATACTTTATTATGAATATATATACCTATAGGTATACCTATATGTATACCTATCATTGTGTATGTTATATATTTGAAAAAGTAATATTAATGTCATGATATTTGAATGCATATATGTATTTATCCATATATATATATATATGTATTAAATATATGTCTTAAAATGCAAGATATATCTTAACGTATCTGAATGAATGTTATTAAGACAGTCTGTATTAGTGATATAAATGATGCTCAAATCTATATCATGATGCAGTCTCAGTATCAATTACCTAAAGTCTCAACTCAGCTCGGGCTCGTTTTGTTAGAGTCTCGGCTCGGGCTCGATTGGATAGAGTATCATCTTGGCTCGGGCTCGTTTTTTCCGAAAATGAAAGTCTTGGCTCAGCATCAATACCCAAAATACTCGGCTCGGCATCTTTTACATCACTAGTCTCTATACATATATGTACCTATTACATTGTACCCTTACACGCATGCACGGCTATAAGTAGTACATGTTCTAAGTGAACTACCCGTAGACCCTACGACGTAAGGCCTGCGTGTCTCTAATTCACAAGTTTAACAATTGCTAATTCTTTAATATATATATATATATATATATATATATATATATATATATATATATATATATATATATATATATATATATAGGTATACTAAATATACTAGCAATTATTTAATAATTTACAATATTTGAAAATAATAACAACAAACTAAATAACTGAAAACATTATATGTATCGCTATGTTAATTGTTCGCCATTCACCAACAATTGTTAACTTCATTAACAGCGTATGTAGTGTTATAGTGCTAAATTGAGGCTGAGTACTGAAGATAGGAAAACTATACATCCTATGGGGTGCTTATATTTCAGGGGTTGCGTGTACCCCGATTAGGCTAACAAACCCTGGAAATTAAATCTAAATATAGAACACTATAGTGCACGAGACACTAATTAATAAGTGGAGTCTATAGATCATATATATATGTTTATAAGTTTAAGTTCATCATATAAGATAAACTTAGTCGTTTCGCGCATGTGCGAATATATGAAACTTTAGAATTAATTATATTGCAAGGATCATGAGATGGCAGTCGGAAAATAGGGAGAACTAAAAACAGACGGGCGTATAACCGAGTAGACGTGGGAAGTCTACGGAAAAGTTGTTTAATCGTCGCGATTTGCGATGTCATATGATGTTATCTGATCGTGACGACCGCGAAGAATAAAGCCGAAACGGAAATGATTTATTAAAATTGCTTTAAGGAAATATATAGTCAAAATATATAATCGAAAGCATAAAGTATAAATGTTTGCTAACGATGGCATGTACGTTATAGAAATAAATAAAGAATAATACGAAATTAACGATTAACGATTAAAACGATTGCAGTAACGTGAATAGAGATGTATATAGCAAGGATATGTCCTTGCCTATAGAAGTATACATATATAGCAAGGGCATGTCCTTGCCTACGGGTACACCTATAGTCACGTGACTATTTCGGAGAGATGCGAGCGATCACGGTATTGGTAAGAAAGAACGTAAGTGTTGTTGTGATCGTGGCTGCAATCGGTGACGTCACAGTGTACACTAACAATACTATCGGTTTAAACATTACATAATATGGGATAATGATTATTAATACAAAGACTTAAATTTAAGTATTCTTCACAAATTAAATAATATACAGGTTGTTATAACAACGTTGTATATGTTATAATACAACTATAATAGTATATATTATAGTTGTATTATAGCATATACAACGTATATAGATAAACATGTTAAATATGCTAATATATAGCATATATCATAGCATATATTATAGCATATATTATAGCATATATTATAGCATATATTATAGTAGCTTCCTGTACTAATACACGTATAATTTATTGTGTTACACCTATAGTATTCTAGGTAGCACACTTTAGGTATAACGGAAGTGATTGGTTATCAAAATAACGTGAAATCAATTACTAATAAACGATATTAAACGTATTCAAAAATTCTATTTAGTAATATATATTTATTTTATTTAAAATTTTATAATATTATTGTTGTTACGTTATATTTTTAATCGTAATAAATATTAATTATTTAAACAAATATTACATTATTAAAGTCGTATTAATATATATGATATTTATAATGCACAAATAAGGTAACTTATTAGTTATGTAATATATATATATATATATATATATATATAACTGCCTATGTGGCTCAGTGGCTAAGGCGTCAGACACACAAGCAGTAGGACACGGGTTCGAGCCTCGTCCGGACTATTAATTAATTTTACAAAATGGGTCTTACAATATTATTTAGAAGTGATCTTATATAATTGTGTATAAATAAATGATCGGCTCTCGTTAAAACCATGGATGCCTTAACACGAGAGCGGCTTCGAAGGGATATTAGAGCCATATATGGTTATAAGTGAAAACTTCATCTAAGTTCCTGGATGGGATGAAAGGACTCCACCAATAAAAATGACAATAACAATAACAATATAAATTATTATATATATATATATATATATAATTAAATATAATGACGTCATGCATTCACTAGCAGGACTACGCATACAATCTACAGCTGCCCAGTATAGCAGACCTAAGACAAGCTGCAGCGTTATACAATAGTTCATTTCAATACGATTTAACACACTAGTTTAGTAACATTACAACTACTCGTTCACCGCACACTGCTCATTGGTGAACTACCCACTACCTACCGCCTACTACCCGCTGTCCACTTTCCACTACCCACTATCCCGCCTACCGTCTCATTCCGTTCACTACCTATCCCCACTATACATTATAGGCTACACATTACCTACCATCCACCGCCCACTACCCACTGCCTACATCCCACTATTCACTATCCCCCGCCCACAGACCACTATAGTGGGTATACCCACGATATCCCGCCCACTTCCCACTGCCCATCATCCACCGCCCACTGTTGACATCCCATTATCCATGATATCTGAACTTCAAATATATTCGTTTTCTCTACGTTCTACACTTTTCTGTACTTATTATTACATGTATTTATCGTTTTTTATATATTATTATCACACTAATAATTTTATAATTGAATTAGTGTTTAAATAAAATCATCATCATCATCATCATCATCATTATCATTACCTACCCAATTACCTCCCACCGCGTACCGCCCACCGCCCATTAACTACCGCCCACCGCCCACACAGGATATGGAGTATTGGAGATTAGCGTTCGTAGCTTTCATAGGACTAGTGTGCGGTTACGTATACTTTGTGTTCAGACACAATCTACCTCATCCGACCGCGTACATGCCGTTCATTAATTAGTACGACACCTGGTGAGAGAGTGAGGCGTCAGTTACGTCCACCTGGTGAGAGAGTTGTGTCAGGTAGCTCCACCTGGTGATGAATTCGGAGGTTTCGCGTGGTTTAGTGGACGTTTCTCGCAATAAAAATACCTGATAAATATGTTTTCACTTATTATACATAAATTAAATTAAAATAAGAACTATAGTTTCCATATTTATATTATTATATTTATTTATATTACTTACTTTACTTAATTATATTACTTACTTACTTTCGTCAAGCTCTAGCTAGACCTAACTTTGACAGTTTCTTCCATTCACTACGATCCATCATCAAAGATCGTATTTCTTGATGTCCTCGAGTTCAGTCTGAAGTTTTAGAGACTCTATAAATGTAAACTGTTGACGACCTCTTCTTTTTTTTTCCTCGTGTAAGTGTCCTTAAAATAGGGTCATGGACCATATCTTCTTTGTGACGTGTACACTATACAGTACCCTGCGAGATTTAACTTCTTCCAGAGAGTATATCGGTTTCTTTCGGTGATCCATTATATAATTGTTAGTTGCAAGTTTTGCTTTTCCAGGAGATATTCTGAACCATACGTAGTAAGCGAATCTATAGATTATGCTATAGCAGATTATAGAAGATTATCCTATAGCATCCAGCTATTCGTTTTCTCAGCTTACTGTCTAAGATCCAGTATTTTCTACCATATGATATAATTGTTTCAACTGTAGATTTAAAGGCCTTCTCTTTAATTTCTTCATCGTGTTAGATATACATTGGCATTAAATCTATCATTACACAGACATTTCATTCTAGCATGACCGTCCGTCGGACGGCGTCCGATATAGATCATTCTGATTTCGGAGACTTTCTCAGAGCTTGCAATCCCATGTTATCCTAGATATTTGTAATAGGATACTTCTTTTATTTTATCACCATTCATAGTGTTAATTAATGGGGATTTTTGAAGGTTAAATCTGATACCTTCTGTTTTCTAGTATTTAGCATGATACACATTTAGACCATTGATCTGATTTTTTACTTTTTATTATCATTTAATTTGCAAATTCGATGATATGTCATCAAGGTGAATATATTTAAAAACTTCTGACATATATGTCATCGGGCCCAGTTGCTTACTATCGATAAGGTTATTCTTTACTTAAGTGTATCAGCTATTCGTAAAAGGTCTAACGGATATATCAAGAGTTTCAGAGTTGATAACTTGGGTATTATTTATTTCACGTTTATCACCTAGGAGTTTCTTAAAGTATTCATACCATATTTGTAATCGGTCTTCCTCGTGTCTTTCCTTGGTAATACATATTTTCGAGAGTTTCCGACCAGTAATCTTATTAAATAATTTCCATCAGGCTGTTTATATATATATATAATCTTATGCTATTTAATATATAATATAATATGTAAAACTGGCAGAGTAACTAATCGATCTAAGGTGCCTGACACACGTATATACATACAAGCAGGGGTCTCATTAAGGAATAATATTGACTGCACATAAATATATAATTATTAATAATTATTTATCAATTAATATGGTATAGTTTTAATAGTTATATATAATTATTATAGATGCATAGGTAGTAATATATATGCATGTAAGCTGAAATACTGATAATTACAGCAAAAACGTATGACTACAAAATATATTTTAAAGATGAAGCGTTTTTGTTTATTATTTATTGTGCTAGATTTAGAATTTTATTGTTTTTAACCCAGTTAACCCTAAAGAAATTTCATTTTCTTATTCTCCTTTATCTTTTCCTGCACCAGAAAAATTCCCTTGAAATACTCTTGTGTTTTACCATGCTCTCTATCGTGTTGTCTATGATTTCGTTTATTTATCCTAAACATTGTAGATTAATCTGAAATTTCATTAAATGATGGCTAAAATATTATTGATGACTTTTTAATTAAATAACTAACAAGCTAATACCGCAGGTCTTGGATTACAATTTTCATGATCCGGCATATTATAATGAATAAATAATTTATTATTCTCAGTTTCTATTTTCATTCTATTTCAATGTACAGACTTAAGCAAATTATTTACAGATATAAACATTTCCACATCGGCATTGTGTGGTTTTTCGAACATAATTCTACTTTATATACAACACAATGTAGACATTTCTTCGATGCAAGAAAATAATAAATTTATATCAGTTATATGTTATGTCTATTTCATACATATATGTAATGTATACCTTGATAGTTTTATAACAAGTTTACGAATATTGTATTTTCTGAATATATTAATTTCTGAATGCAATAATAAATCGTTATATTGTAAGGATAAATCTATTAAGTTCAAATACGCACTTATCAAAGTATGTACTTGCTTTATGTTTACTTCTTCTTTTAATTTAATAAAATGTTCAAGTTTTGAAAAATAATTTCATTTATAAATTTAGTAAATAGCTTCTTAAGATTATCTACTAACGTTTTTATAAGTTCTACTTTTATTGCAGATATATCTCTCATTTCAGATACATATAAATTATTTCTTACTTAACACTTATTTTCTCTTCAACTAAATACCTTTCAAGTAATGAGTACCATTGGTTTTTTAAATTGTTTGGATTAACTTAGTAACCCACCCGCGAATTAAATTAAGACTATAGTAATTGTATTCTGTAATATTAAATATATAAATATGACAAACTTTAATATTATTAAGTTGTTGATGAATATCACATATACGAGTAGAATCGGATTGCATATTTTTTTGATATCGAGATAATATAATTAGTACATCGGCCATAGAGCTTAATAGATGAAGATTATGTTCGTTTCAACAGTACGTTGAAAATCAACGGGCTTCATTGCATGTCGTTGAATTAAAATACATTAGTAATTAATTCCATAATATTAATATGCGTTCACCTGGTTGATGAGTGAATTCACTTCATCGTATTTCGAATATTTGTGTTATGAGCAAATATTAAGGTTATTATATTCTGCAATAGTTTTAACTCTCTGCATCTGACTCCAGATTTAGCGAAATATGATGAAATACAACTTAATGTCATCAGCATTTCTTTAATTTATGATATTTCATTGCTTGCTGCCTTCCATGACAGACTTGAATTGTGTGAACAATATCATATTGTAAGTAGAGGAGATACGGGCTCGCTGAACTTCTCCAATCTATAATCTTGAAATAACTTCCATAAACCATAATTATTTCCTGTATTTACAGATGTACCATCTGTCACCAACGATGAAACCTCTTTCATTATTAAATTTATTACGTTACTTTCAAGAAGATTTTCCATTGATTTAATGATTTTGTTAAATATCCCACGAGCTCCACGTTCCAAAGGTTCTCCTAGACATACAAATATATGCGATTCGTTTCCAACTTTATATATTAATTGTATTATCAACATGTGTCCTGTATACACTAACGTCTGATCGAAGAGATATTGCAGTTGCATTTTTGATTTTGTTTGTAATGTTTCATATATCTATTATAACATATAATAATTATTTATACATATGGGGCATCAGATAATGTAAATCAGTATTATTAATAATATTATCATCATACTTATATTTAAATTTGGATGCCATAATATTCACAACTATTCTAGTAGGAAAAGAATATTCAGGTAAAACCAATTTATTTGCATCATAAATTATGATTCATAATACACCATGATCAATAATGATCTTATCTTATCAGCTAAATCACTATTTACTTTTTATATATAGTTTGCTAGTGGTGTTTTATCTGATTGTTTTATCACTTTAATTTTTTTTGATGAGCAATAATACATATTTTATGATATTCAGAACTTATATACTTCATAATGGTCACTTTTATATATATTACACGACAATCTGTTGTTATTGGTGATATTCTTATGCTTAGTAATGTAACAATATCTGACAATTCCCCACATGGTATGCATCTTACATAATTCCTCAGGTTTCAACTTAAAATTTTCAACGGAATAATTTATAAAATTTAATTAGAATTAAAAATTAATTAGAATAATACAAACTGTGTTGCTCAAAATTAAAAAATTTACTGCACAAAATTGAAAAATTGACTGCACAAATAAATTATTGACTTCCCATTTTTGCGTTGACTGCACATTAGCGCGACCCCTGCATACAAGTATAGTATACACTGTATACCTAATATAGTAGCACGCGTTGCGGGTTCAAGCCTAGTCCTTACCACACACTTAGATCTTAAAATATTATTTAGAAGTGATATTATATAATTGTGTATAAATAAATGATCAGCTCACTTTAAAACCATGGATGCCTTAATATGAGAGCGGCTTTGAAGGGACATTGGAGCCATTTGGTTATAAGTGAAACCTTCATCTACATTTATGGAATGGATGAAAGGACTCCACCAACATAAAAATAACAATAACAATGTATATATTATTTCATTATATTTGGCATATATGTGACAACTACGCTATATATATCGGAAATATTGAATACCTGGTAGTGGCAATAGTAAATATTATATTTATATAGTAGTTTATATATGAAAATATATAAATTGAATAATTAAGTTGTATATATATATTATCGTCTATGTACACATACTAGTGATTCACTACAAATTTCCAATAACTTAGTATAGCATTCTGCATTATTTATATGTTATATCTATGTTAAATATATTTGTAAAACAAAATCATTATATGTAAATAAATATTATGATATTATAGTTGCAATACTATAGTATACTATAGTTCTACTATAGTATTATATAGTATACTATACGGCTATAGTAGTATAGGTATAGTTGTTGCATTCCCTTATTGCGTATGTATACCATCGATATAAAGAAAGTTTATAAAGAAACTTTCTTTATATCGATGATGTATACATGTATTATATATAATGATTTATGTTTCAAATCATGGTGTATTATGTTATATCTTATATTATCAATTCCATATTCACGTGTTATACATTCACTATGACAAATATATACTATATATATAATTAGTTAACTAATATTAATTTATATTATAATATATATGATATATCCAAGGTCTCCAGAAGGTTACCTTATAATGCCATTATTCCCCAACAACAATACTATTATTATACAATCATAATTATACGTTCAGAGGATATCGATTTAAAGTACACGTGTACCTCTTATATACAAGTAAATCTCGATATATCAGACTATATACTTATCAGAAACTCCTTAAGTCAGACTTTTTTTAGTTATTCTAGTTTGGTTTTGTACCTATGTGTATACGTAATATAATAATTCGATATCTCAGAAACTCAATATATCAGTCAGACTCCTTCGGTCCATATAATTATGATATATCGAGAGTTAATTGTACACGATTCGAAGTATTAACAATATAGACTATACATATGTCCCCTCTGGATGCTATCCAGTTTATTAAATTATAAGTAGAGAATACATTTCTGTGTTATACAGTACGGTAATGTAGTCTATTGCGATGTCGGTCGAGTGAAAGTATAACGGAGGTAATTTGCCATCTTAATCTTAAGATATCCCTTACCATTACAAGTATATCCGGCCCTCGATTATGTTTAAGTTGTTTAAGTTATAACACACAACAATATATCACCATGGAGCTCTGATATCATTATATAGCCCATCGTGTTAGGTAGTTAGTTAGTAGGCATGATCTAGTGTCGGAGCTCTATATAAGTTCAGATTCTGCAACGTATTTTCCAAGTGTATTCTATTCGATTTTAACACGAGGGTTTGTATTACATTATAGGCATAGTATAGCTGAAACTACTATAATAGTGCTCTACACATGGACATTGTCCATTGGACAATAGTGATATACATATTACATAAATATAAATGACCAACTATCTGTAACATCGTCTCATATTCCCTAAATTCCGGTACTGTGCCTTCTATTTTTGAACAAGCAATAATCACTCCCATTCATTAAAAACCTTTACTCGATCCTGAATCACTTCTCAATTATCGCCCAATTTATCAGCTACCTTTGGTGAGTAACATTTTGTAAAGAGTTACCTCTCGTCAACTAATCTCCTATTTAACCGCCAATAATATCCATATTTCTCAACAAAGTGGTTTTCGCCGAGGACACTCCACAGAAACAGCATTATAGTGCTGTTAGTATACTAAACGTAATTTATGTCATCACTTCTACCCTTAATACTAAACATTGCTGTCAACTAGTAATGTTGGTCATATCCAGTGCTTTCGATACGATTGATCGCAAAATTCTACTGTCCCGTCTACACTTGCTTGGAGTTAGAGACCTTGCCCTCTCATGGTTTACTTCATATATATCTGACCGTAGTAGCAGTGTAAAAATATTAAATTCTTGTTCTTCCCTTTCTCCTATGAAATATGGTGTTCACCAGGGAGCAGTACTCGGTCCTTCACTTTTATCTATTAATTTATACCCACTACCATACATAATATCTAAATATCAACATATCTATTAAAATCTATATGCAGATGACATATAACTATATATGTTTCTTCCAACTAATTCATTACCGGGTCTCAATAATCAACTCTCTAATTGTGCTAATGACATTGAAGAATGGCTTATTTCTAATAATCTTCTATTTAATACCTCCAAAACTACATTATTGAATATTTCTACATCACCAACTTACTTCCCTCCTTTTCTTATTAATAACATTGTAATATCTCCTTCTCCTACTGCATCCAACTTAGGTGTACTTTTTAATTCTACTCTTTCCTTCATTCCTCATATTACTGCCATTACTAAATCAGCAAATTATCATCTATTTAGAATTTGAAAAATACGAAAATCAATTACCGTATCTCTTACTAAAACTCTAGTTAATTCCCTTGTACTCTCACGTATAGATTACTGTTCCTCAATTCTTATCAATATTCGATTATCCTCTATCTATCCCCTAAATCGAGTCATTCATTCATCAATCCGTACAACATATAACCTACGTATTAGAGATCATTCCTCTACTTCCTCATACCAACACTTATAAGTATAAGGTATACCTCCATGGTTCACATTTAACAAACGCTCTGCTTATCGCATACTGTCTATTGTTCATTCCTCAATATACTCTTCGAATTGCCCCTCCTATATATCTGCTTCTCTAGTACAAATATATTCCCTTCTATCTCGTAGAAACCATGCATCTCATCTTCTATCTACCCCAATTCTCCGTCCCTCAAAAATGAATACTCGGGTACTGAGTTATATTGGTCCTAAGCTATGGAATTCAGTCCCGCCCTATATTAGATCCATAAAATCGTATAAAACATTCATGAAATATATAAAACAATTGATCTCAGGTGGGAACCTGAAATACTAATATTGTTTGTCATTATTATTTTATTTATTAATTTCCGTACGGCTTATTCTATTTTATTTTATTATTAGTATTGGTATTTATTGTTTACCTACTTTTATTATTTGTATTCTATTATATACACTTTTGAGAAATCATTTATGATTTATTTAAGTGTCTAAATAAACATTCAATCAATAATAGTGAACTTATTTAACTTCTAAGTTTTTTAATTAGTTATACATAATTATAATATTCGTTAAAAGCATATTTTGTATTTCATATTTCAGATCCATTGCTAAATATCTAGGTATTATTAAAACGTATACAATTTAAATAAATAGATAATAATAGATACTAATAATAAAATAATAATAATAATAATAATAATAGTAATAGTAATATGAAATATAAGTACAGATGTAATATATTACATATATATATATATATATATATATAGTTTTCGTTTTAGTTTTAGGATCACTAACTATGATGAAGAGGTCATAAGCTCAAATATATTTGCTTAATTGATTTTTCAATAACACCCTTCTGAGTTATATATATATATATAACTCAGAAGGGTGTTATTGAAAAAGCAATGCTAAGGTTGTAAAAAGCATGCGACTTGCGCTGAGAAAGCAATGGAGCAGAAAATGCATGGAACTTCCGTTACAAGGCAGTGTAGCTGAGTGTTTATCCCAGGATGCAAATTCTAAGGTAATCACTAAGCTAATATCACAAAATCGACACTATCTTTCAAATCCTGGAACTATTGGCACATGGCTAGAACTCAGACTCTTCCAGTAAAAGCTTTTCCAGGCTCAACAGATAAAAAATGTAGGCAATGCTACTCCAAGGATGAAACGACGATGCACATATTGAATATGTGTACTGCATCACTAAAAATGATGAAAGAAAGACATGATGCTGTCCTTGGAGTACTAACTAAGTTCCTATTAGATGAATGCGATATTGAGTACGATACTAGCTACATCTCACTAGATAACTTAAAACCGGATCTTGTTATCAAATATAACAACTCATGTTATTTTGTAGACATCACAATTCCCTACGACTCGATTACAAATATGGAATATGCCGCTAACAGGAAGATAGAAAAGTATCGCCACCTCGGATATGTAATTCCCTTCTGTGTTGGTTCTTTGGGCTCTTGGTACTCTGGAAACAAAATTCTCAAGACAGAGATGAATTTTCCTTCAAATACCTGGAAAATATTGAAGACCGCCAGTATTAAAGAATCAATAGAAGGTTCGGGAAGAATTTTATCGAAATTCTTCAACTGTTTTTAAAGCGTTTTATTATTTTACTTAGCATTTTATATTGTATCTTTAGTTTATTATCTTATTCTCTACTTTTAACTGTTTTTATCACAAAATTCTATTTACATATTTTATAAATTTTTATTTTGTTTAATTATTATAGATATTTTTATACCGTTTACCTCCGTTTTAGTTTTAGGATCACTAACTATGATGAAGAGGTCATAAGCTCTAATATATTTGCTTAATTGATTTTTCAATAACACCCTTCTGAGTTATATATATATATATATATATATGTCTGTTTGTCTGTGTGTATACACATATTTATCACATATTTACTACCAGTACATTGCTGGCCTAATACATATTTGAGGAACAATACATAATATATGATGTATATATCTGTATCACGTGACATGCTGGTGTTACGTCACTCGCTATGATGTAATCAGTGCGGCTTAGTTAGGTAATATTTACTGAATGTATTAAACACGGAGAAGGACCTGTACGGCATGGCGACCTCTGGTTATACACTACGGTCAGTCTAAGCACGATTCTGACTCCTGTAACACGCCCCACTGAAACGGAACGAAGGGGTCCGTTATTCATCTCATTACCCACTGAAACGCAGTGAGGGGGTCCGTCATTCATCTCATTACCTGTATACATCTCGCACCAGTCGTCATACCTCCGCTTAGACAACATAGGTAGTTAATTAGTCCGTTAGCTAATATAGATGACGCAATGTTTCATGAAGATAGCTCATAGTTACGCTAAGTAGTGATTACGTCATTGTTACGTCATTGTTACGTGATCGGTGACACTGTCATCTATGATGTCACCCCTGGTCGTAATGGTCGTGTTGTACGGTTAGTTGAATTTAGTTCTTAATCGCATCGTTACTATTATAATAATGTAGATTACTATATAATAAATTTTAGTTGTATGGATATTTGTATTATTATTTTATTTTGGCGGAGTACTTTCATCCCATCCAGGAACTTAGATGAAGTTTTCATTTATAACCACATTTAAGGTATCCGTGGTTTTAACGAGAGCCGATCATTTATTTATACACAATTATATAAGATCACTTTTAAATTGTATTTTAAAACCCGTTTTAATGATCCTGGAGGGGCTTGAACAACATAGGCTATGTACGCATCTCTTTCCTAACGCTACAATATATATATATATATGTCTAATTTTGACGAATAAGTAACTCGTATTGGACTAATTTCAAATAGGATAATATAATAATTAGATAGAGAGTGAGTTATATATATATATATATTATGTAATTATTATTAATATAAATTAAAGGATACATTTAATTTAATATATATATATATATAAATGTGCATTGTATTCTACTTGATAAATTATAATAATTGATATATATAGGTATATATACCTGGTATATATATATACACACACCTATAGGTGTATATCAAAATACCCCTTAATGTATTCTTTTTGGTATACGAAACATGATAACTATACGCGACGACTTCACGACCCTATATCCCCCACACACAGCAACAGTGGTGCTACGGACTGGCCGCTGCGATGACCATTCGGGTCAACACGTTCCGGTGGCGAAACTCTCGCGGTATCTCATCAACGATAACTATTCTCGTAACGTGAGGCCCGTCTTCAACGAAAGTCGGTCCACAATGGTACAGTTACGGATGAGTTTACACCAGATCATCGAAATGGTAGGCGATCTGCTATATTTCTATAGATATATGTATATATATATATATATATATATATATATATATATATATATGTATTACATATATGTAATGGATTATTTCATTACTATGTAATTACATAGAACTTTCTTTGTCTGCATTATAATTCATCTATATTACAGTTTGGTTTTATATTATTTATTATCGTTATTAATATATATAATAATTATTCATTGTTCAAATAAAGTATGATGTCGGTAGAAAATATTTAAACGTTATACTTTCGATTCTATATTTACTCGATAAAATAAAAATCATAATTATAATAGAGATTCTAGATTTATTAACGGTAAATAAACTAATATAATACGGCGCTTTATTAACAAATAATCTACATTAAGGGAACGACTAACAAATTAACATATAAAGTCAAATTTGTATATTTAATAAAGTCTATTTAGACTTTAACTTATAATTTAACCTTTAACCTAAGTTAAATCATAACGTGTGTTCTAGAGTGGTTTCAACCGATACGGTATCGCTAACAATTGACCGTCGTAAGTGGCTACTGCGTCTAGATGTTTCTATAACGGCGTATACATGTACTGCGGCCTAGATATATTACGTCATCGATGTATTACGTCATACATGGCGGTATTACGTAACAATAGCTCATCGCTACGAACCCCCCCCCCCTCCCCCGTAAGCCCCTATTGTTCGTGGCTAGCCACCATGCCATCATAATGCCCCATCCTTTCACTAATGTTACAGTTGTGCGCAACACTCACAGAGCTAGAGAGAGAGAGCTTATCCCTAGCTCTGTGGTAACACTAGAGGTATTTATACGACTATTCATCGACGATCGTAATAGCCTTACAATGAATCATAAGTACGATGAGTCATAAGTACAATGAATCATAAGACACGATCACTTTGTGCAGGTGTTTCGCTCTATAGTGAATGTTGTTTACACTCGCGCATGCGTGATAGCTATCTAGGTGGTCACTGACCACTGGTCAGATCTCTAGACACGGTATCCATATGGCACAGAGCTTATTACCACGATCACATACTAACTGCACTTATCACGTGACTTATACTTGCATTTTGATTGGATATAAAATGATGTTAAAATAATAGGCTATACTATACTAATTGAAAAAGTCAGGGGTAATATATAATGCCATGTTATATAAATTATATAATATGGTATTAATAATATCACATTATATATTTCCTCCGACCTATAATAGATACTTAAATTTAGCCTATTATATAATATAATATGGGAAGATAAACTACAATATATTTATAACTAGAGCTATATCTACAACTATTTGTATAATTACATTAATGTATACATAATGAAATATATTTCAATAACATTAATATAATATTAATTAATATATATTGTATTCGTATGCATATATTATATGATGTCTATATGCATGATAATAATATTATAATTGTAGTCCTAGCATCTCATATGTGGCCGTAACACGTGATGCTAACCTCTAACCTTTAACCTCAAAACTACGTGAAACTTGATTGCATATATAATAGACTAACTAACTACCGATGTTGTAATGAATTAAGTTTATTGAATTAGTATGGTTTAGTAGCTATATATATATAGAAGTTACGCTATATTATAGTGTATACTCATTATATATATATAATCTAATAATATTTAACAAATTACTAATACAGCAATACAATTATATTATTCATTTTTTGATGACAATTATTTAATTTATTTATCATAAATGTAACACTCATAATTCCTATAATTTATTATGTTGGTTAAACTTAGTGATTATAAAATCAAAACACGTGTTATAACAAGAATGTAACGTGTATGCAAGCATCAATATCAACTAGTGCTGTAAATGAACTCGGGCAGTTCGACCAAGTATCGAACAGTATAGAACTTTTGATAGGTACCTAATTCGAACTTTGAAGAAAAAAATCGGTTTCGAACTTTACAAATTTTGAACTTATGACTTTCGTAATTCGAACTTTTATGCAATTATCGAACTTGCGATCATATGCTTGATAAAATAATTAATTTAAGTTATCCAAAGTATTGGTACATTCTTAGTCTCGGTTATTCCAATCATTGGTGATTTTGGTCTCACTTACTTAAAGCATCGATTCAGTCTTAGTCTCGGTTACCCAAAGAATCGATGTTGATAATGGATATTAAAAAACTAAAATAATAAAAACATAAATTATCCACCTATGTAAATAATACAAATTATTTATTCACAGATTATATAACAGGTATATAGATTAATATTTATATATATATATATATATATTATATATTATATATAATAAATAATTAAAAATTATGATTAATATGTAACATAAAAATCATCGTCTGTGCTCGGTTATATCTAGTAATAGTCTCAATTTGGTTTGAGCCCATTACGTAATAGTCTCGGTTCGTTTGTGTGTTTGATAGAGCCATGATGTTGGGTAATTGATGCCTATCGGAGACTTTTACTCTACAACTTGTATACAAGTTTGATACTTCAATAATTTTGTTCGAAGAAGTTCGATACTTAAACAATTTTGTTCGAACAAGTTTGATAGGTTCAAAAGGTGAGTTCGTACAAGTATCACTATTTCAAAAAGTGAGTTCATTTACAACACTAATATCAACTGATTTACATTAATTTATCATGTATTCTCATCATAGAAAGAAGTCGAAGAATCTATAAAGCTCAATGTCTGGCTAGAATTTGTTAGTTTCAAGTTAATGTTACTATCAACTATATGGTTATACATTATGTATAAGTATGTGTATACAATCTATAATATATATATATATATATATATAATAATAATAATAATATTTATCAGAAGAATTAAATATTTTTTTTCAGTTAATTTACAATCATATTTATATAATTTGTTCTCCTAAAGGGTTTCAAAATAATATATAATATTTTCTATTGTTAAATAATATTTTCTATTGTTAACACATACTTACTATACTTCATACAGTGTAATACTAAGACATACTATAACCTAAGAGGTTATAGGAGGTCTTAGTATTAGGATATTCCTACATTGAGTGGTTTGTTATACACTGCGATATTTGTAGATATCCAGTATAATAAACAATAGTACGTAGGTCTACGTTACCTATAGTATACTATAGTATATCTATAGCTATAGCTAGTAGTGATGTAAATGAGGCCTACATATAAAGCATCGATGCAGTCTCAGTCTCAGTTATCTAAAGTCTCCTCTCGGCTCAGGATCGTTTCTGTTCCGAAAATGAAAGTCTCGGCTCAGCATCAAAAAACTAAAAGTCTCGGCTCGGCATTAAAAGCTCGGCATCATTTACATCACTAGTAGCAAGTAATAACGCCCCTAAATATAACTATGTGCTCTACTCTCAAGTATTACTTAACCTGTCGTAACAACTATACCCGCGCCACACAGCAATGGGATGACGAATTCCTCACGTGGAACCCGGACGATTATAACGGCATTATAGAGATGCATCTGTCTTCGTCGGTAGTCTGGATTCCTGACATCCTATTGGTCAACAGGTACGACAAAGTATAGGCGCTAGTATGTGCTCGTATATGTGCATGCATATATATATATATATATATATATATATGTATTACTATTTATATATATATATATATTAGCTAAGGTGTCAGCCATACAAGCAATATGACGCGAGTTCAAGCCTCCTCTGGACCATTAAAATAGGTCTTAAAATAATATTTAGAAGTGATATTATATAAATGTGTATAAATAAATGATCGTCTATCGTTAAAATCATGGATGCCTTAACATGAGAGCGGCTTCTAAAGGACATTATAATAAGGGCTCTATAGAGCCATATATGGTTATGAATGAAAGTGATCTATACCATCTAAATTCCTAGATGGGATGAAAGGAATCCACCAAATAACAAAAAACAACAACAATAACAACAACAACAATAACAATTAGTTGATGAATTACATTTTTTTTAAATGTATAAAATATCTAAATAATGAATAATGTTCAATATAAATCGGGTAGGATAATTACATAGATTATTAAGTAAGTTATTAGGTAAGTGCAGGGGTCACCTTAACACCGATAACTCGATAACACTGTACACCAATTACACTGTACCATTATGCAATGTACAGTGTATAGTGTACACTGTACAGTGTATATTGTACTTTAGTACTAGGGGAAAGTAACCTAATACGGACACTTTAACAATAAATGATCTTAATATTTTATGACTCATTATTTTTATTCAAAAATTACAATATATTAATATTATATAATTATAGATATTATTGTGATTTTAAAATTTTATTTAATCTTTTAATTCCATAGATAATGGTGGTGTCCGTACCCATGTCCGAATACGGACACCATATATACCACTAGATAAACTATATATTATTGATGAATCAATCAGACAAATCTCAATTACATTATTTATAATTAATTTTATGAATAATTTATTCTAATTTAATTAGTTAATAATTTATTTATTTTTATTATGTTTTTAATTAATAATATTATTTAAGTATCTAAATAATAAAAATTTTAGATTTAGCTTTATTGGTGGTGTTAATATTATAACGCACGCGATTTTTATGAAAATCAGAATAGTTCACACACTGCGCGCTGGTTCATTAAGACTTCTAGAGTGTCCGTATTAGGTGCTTATATATCATATAGATATATGCTTATAACTTAATGAATATTTGATAATAAATATAAAAATTATATATATAATTTTTAGAATGCTTGCATGGTTTTCAAATCAACTCGATAATAAGCGATAAATAAACAGAGGAAATAAATAACAACAGTTAAAATAAATAATTCCAATGATTGTCAAAATGTAATGATTGCAATACATTTCTATACTATTGTATGAGTTTATAATATCATAAATGAAATAATTATTAAATATTTAATATCGTATTTATATAAAATTATTAGCAAAGTTTGTGTACATGCAATAAGTATATGTAGAATAATATTGAATATTTTATTAAATATAATTCGAATAAATTACAAATTAAGTGAGTTTAGATTTTCTACAATAATGTCAAATTCCGAATAAAAATAAAATGTCGGATAAAATTGTTACCAAAATGACTAAAAGAAGATTAAATAATTAACATTTAAATTTGTATTCAAAGTGAAAAAAAATGACTATCAATAATTAATGTATATGTGTGCATGTGTATTTATGCAGATGTATGCCTATATATACGGTTTTTCCCTTATATGGGTCGCGACTTATGCGTGCACGTTTCTGGCGTGTATATGTCTATATATAGATACATATATCTATATATAGACATAAAGACATATAACAATATACAGTGTGGATGAGACCCAGAATGCCGAGCAATTCTACGCCTTCACCGATGTACTGGTATCGTACACCGGTCACATCACGTGGTATACCCCGGTAACCACCACGAGTTCGTGTACACAGAATCCGGGACTGTACCCCTTCGACTTACAGGTAAATATTTGTAAATGTTGTTGACCAAACAATGTATGGTTTTTAATATATTAAATATTTATATCAAATCAATATATTTTCAACGAGGTATACCTAGATAATATAATTTAGATTGTATTTAAAATCTCTGACAAGTTTATAAATATTTATCGAATATTTCAAACGGTTGAACCTTCTAGACATTGTAAATTGTGTAAAACAAATTCCTATAAGCTTCTAAATTTGGTGTGAAATAAATATTACACAATAATATGATTTATATTGTGTACAGGAGTATGTTTATAATGTATAAATAATGCAATTATAGTTAATTTTCAAAGACATATTATACATCATTTCAAAGATAGTGAATTATTTTTTAATATTTTAGTTTAAATAATTGTTGATAACAAACGAATGCTTCCCTTTCTTTAAACGAACTGCTTTATGAATTTTTAATTATAGTTTTAAGTTTATATTTATATATATATATATATATATTATAGTTTAAAAATGTGAGTCCTCGAGTACAAATGTCGAGAATTAAATGATCGAGTCCATTTCAAAAATGATGAAATCGAGCTTATACTGTTGTTATCGAGTCTATTTAAAATAGGAATTGTACAAAAATGAAACATAAAAATAAGTAAAATAATTTAATTATAAAGAATTATGTCATTCGTATATCAAAGTAAGCTTAATTTAAACACATACTATATTCCTTATATAGATTTATTAGTATTAATTTAAACATCAGTTATGAATATGAATATGAATGAACAATTATCTTTTTCCAGAATATTTAATTAATAGACGGAAGGATATTCAGAAACTATAAATAGATTATATTAAAATTTTAATTTTATTTTTAACAGATATTACATAATATTAAATATGATAATATATTACTTATTGAAGAAATGATTTAAATAATTAGTTTAAATGAAAAGTTATGATAGTCAGTTCTATATTTTGGTTTACTTTTGTCAACAATATTTGTTATTTCAATTGGAGTAGTGGGAGTAATAAATAATGAATTTGTATAGTTATTATGTATATACTTGAGATAGATACATAGATGAGATTAGATGTATTATTGTTATTAATATTTTTCCGATTTAGAAGCTATAGTAGCTTCTCCCCTATGTTACAAAATATATCATATATTACATTAGGGAATATAGTATATATTTATATATATATATATTATCATTTTATATTATTATGTATAAAAGAATTTATTTTATTCCATATCTTATTGCGGTTGTTTCTGTTGATGATAAAATACTAGTTTTTAGAATGGAATGTTTTTTTTATAATTGTCTAAAACTGAAATGAATAAGTCAAAACATCATGCACATTATCTAATCTATATAAATCTGACCAATTATAATTTAGGAGATATAGTTTAAACTCGTTTATATAATTATGTGTCATATATGGATTCACTATTTTTTGTAATAGATATATTACATTTATTTAATTTATAAATACAAAAATGGGTAAGTAATCACTAATATCATTATACAATAAACCATTAGATATTGGTACATGATTATAATTTGTGTATATGATATCAATTAAGGTGGACGTTATATTAGTAACACGTGAGGGTTTGGTTATTATTGGATGTAGACCTAATGAAATAAGTATATCAATGAAATGAGAGACTTTAGGACAAGTTAATTTTAATATATCAATGTTAAATTCTCCGCAAAGAAATATTGTATTATCAGTTATAATTACAAATAGATGTAGAATATAATAGTCTATTAAATAAATTATATATTTCATCTGAAAAATGTCTGAATTGATAGCATCTATTGACAATTAATATTAACTTTGAACATAAGATGTACAATGTTTCTACAAGCTTAAAGTATTAATTTGGATATTGAGGCTTAGAATATTGCAAGTTTGGATTTGGATGCTTCGAAGCTGATTTTATAATTTTAATTTTTTTTAATGAGGTTATGATTCCTAAGAATTATTGGATTCGAAGTGTTGAAAGCCTAAATTTCATTATTGAATATTTTCTTAATTAAATGTTTATAATATACAGTGAAAGCCTATTCCTACAGTGAAAGCCGTTTATAACTAGTGTTGTTATTAGCGCGTTATCTTATCATTGACGATGACAATTGTGCCCATTTATTATAAGAAATCAAATAGATCATTTCATAATTAACTAGTTAAATTAAATATATAACTATAATATGACGGTTATGATAGTAATGATAGATAAATGATCCCTTAACGTATGTATGAAATAAATTTATATTAAATATGTATACATATTGATTGATTTATACTTAATTTATAATATGATTGTGATTTATATTACATAATGATTCATGATTCACGATGATATGATACTAATAATATATATTTACAAATTAAAACTTACTAATACATTATGAAATTTTGAAATAGGGTTTTTTATTATTGATCATTATTTTTAAATATCATATATTATCTATATGTTGGTGTATGTTATTATTACGATCATCAGTATAACTATAGTTATAACATATATGTATACATGCTTCTTAAACCGTTAATAATCGGGTGATGCCGTGATGTATAAGTGAATATATGTATACTTTTAAACATATATGTTTCTATGTGTATAACCATATTAATTATATATATGAGAGAGAACGAGAGATTTTCAATATATCCTATATACCGACATTAGTAGTTATATGGAATATGTATGTGTCGCAATATATAGAAGTAATCTATTGAAATAACAACAACCACAGAGTAAACAATGTAACTATTTGTGTGTATACAATGTATACTTATATGTAAATAGTTTATTATCTATTAGCTTTAGATGAACTTAACATACAATTTCAATAGTATACTATTGATATATCATTGAATCTTTCGACTTGGGTATTTATAAATAACTATCTATCAATTATAAGTTTAATTTAATCCAATTATATATAATATTTTAATATTATTAAAATATTATTAAATGTGCATTGATTAACCTATATGGGCGCGCATGCACATACGCCTACGTCACGTGTCAAGTGTCACATGTCACTCTCACTCACTCGTAGACGTGTCACATGCGTTACTCATCGTGGACGTACGACAAGCGCGGCATAGACATGAAGAACAAGTACGACGTAGTGGTGATAGACGACATGGACGAGGACGGGGAGTGGAGTGTGGAGAGCACTCGCTGTTATCGCAGAGAATTCGAGTACAACTGCTGTCCCGGTATGGTAGGTACACCACGTATACTACTATCACTACTACTACTACTACTAGTGCTACTATGGGCGCTGCAACATGGGGGACGGGGGGATATGTCCCTCCCCCCACTTTAAAATCTAGGGGGACCTCCTATGTGTTGGTCCCCATACTTTTATCACAACATTTATTTTGATTGGTTGGTCCCCCTCCCCTACATACAAACCATCGTTCCAGAGCCCCTAATCACTACTACTAATACTACTACTACTACTACTACGAGTTTCCCATTACATGATAGCGAATTATATTAATTATTGTTAATCTTTATTATAACTTATTGGTTATAGTTATAGTTGAACTTTGTTAGATTGCAATGTTATATATAAATTATTTATAAGCTAATTTGTTTTTATATTAGTATGACCAAAGTGTATTATATGAATATATATATATATATATTATCCCAGCAAACAGTAAGAGCAGCATCATAGCAGCATAACAGCATATTCTAGAGCCTCAAATGTTTACATTGTGCTATTATGCTGCTGTTATGCTGCTATTATGCTGCCATTATGCTAATATTATGCTGCTATTAATTTTAAAAGTATATTATGCTGCTATTATGCTGCTATTATAATAATGGCAGCATAATAGCACAATATAAACATTTGAGGCTCTAGCATATGCTGTTATGCTGCTATTATGCTGCTCTTACTGTTTGCTGGGATAACCTAAGCTATAATATCCTACTTCTACATAGCCATACGTGGATGTAATATTCACTATCAGACTACAAAGGAAGCCATTGTTCTACCTATTCAACCTATTGTACCCTTGCGGAATCCTGATTCTGACGGACTCCATGGTGTTCTTCCTACCTCCCGAGTCGGGAGAAAAGGTTTCCCCAACAGCGACGATAATAGTGTCAGTGGCTCTACCGAGGAGTGGGCTACTCCCATTAGGTGTTCCTCTATAGGGCTGCGGTTGAGTAATAACTTTGTGATTTAATAAGAAATATATGTATAACTAATTAATATATATTTCCTATATAAATATGTGTATATAATACGTGTATATATGTGTATGTATTCATTAATTATGTAATAAAAACAATCCGTGTATGAGATCAGCTTTACAATATTTAAATTTATAAAAAATAAAATAATGGTTCAAAATGTTGACTCAAAACCTATAACCAAATGCATCTATATACTGTAACTATAGGTTTAAGCAATTATGTACACGTTTACCATGTATGTTTAACAGTACACTTTACATAACACTCACGCATGGCAATAAGCAAACCCCTAGTGGTAACTCACCTACTGACCACTACCTATGTATGACACGATACTGACCACTACCTCAGGTAACATTAGCCACTACGGTTCTATTGGCCATGATGGTGTTTCTAACGGTGATTATGCAGAACGTACCTTCCACATCCCTGGTCATCCCACTTTTAGGTTATTATGTAACACCTATTACTCGGGGTTAGGTGACGTAACTCCTATAACTCGGGGTTAGGTGACGTAACTCCTATAACTCGGGGTTAGGTGATGTAATACCTCTGATTCGGGGTTAGGTAATGTCACACCTCTTATTCGGGGTTAGATAATATCAGTCCTATGATTCGGGATTACTGTAGAGTAATGTTGTAAATGAACTCGGACAGTTCGGACAATATTGAACAGTATAGAAATTTGATACTTCGAACTTTGAAAAAAAAATCTGTTTCGAACATTACAAATTTTGAACTTATGACTTTCGAACTTCGAACTTTGAATTCAAGTATTGAACTTTCGTAATTCAAAATATGTATGCACTTATCGAACTTGCGATTATATGTTTGATAATATAATTAATTTAAGTTATCCAAAGTATCGGTGCAGTCTCAGTCTCGGTTACTCAAAGTATCGGTGCAGTCTCAGTCTCAGTTACTAAAAGCATTGCAAAGCTTTTAGTGCAATGCTTTAACCATGGTGCAGTCTCAATCTCGGTTATCCAAATCATGGTTGCATCTTAGTCTCAGTTTCCCAAAGCATCTATGTAGTGTCAGTATCGGGTATCCAAAGCATCGATGCAGATATTAGATATTAAAAATCTAAAAATAATAAAACATAAATTTGCCACCTATGGAAATAATAACATTTATTTATACACAGATTATGTAAGAAATATAGAGATTAATATTTTATTCTATAATAAATATATTAAAACTATGATTAAAATGTAACATAAAAGGCATCGTTTGTGTTCGGTTATATCTAGTAATAGTCTCACTTTGGTCTGAGCCCATAACGTAATAGCCTCGGTTCGCTGTTTGATTGTAGAGTAAAAGTTTCGGGTAGACATCATTAACCTAAAGTCACGGTTCTATCAAAATACTTGGCGTAATTTATATACAAGTATCGATACTTCAAAAAGTGAGTTCGAACAAGTAAAAGTGAGTTCATTTATAGCACTACGATACAGTTCATTTATAACACTACTGTTCATTATACACTGTACAAGGTACAATGTATAGTGTACATATATCATGATATGATGCATATCATGTAGTGCAATACTCAATAGACCTCGTCTGGTAAACGTTGTAATATTGTATACAATAATAATATATATTATGAATTTACGTATATATAAATATATTATTTTTAATTCGATATTTTAAATATACCGCAATACCGTATTTATTGAGATACTATAACGGTAAATGTTTAAATCATATTTCGCATCCGTTTAGAAGTAAACATATATCGATTCTTTCTAAACAAATATTACTAAATGATCATTGTTTTATTTGAATTATTACTTTTATATATATATACAGTGAAAGCCGCTTACTTCGACATGGTTGTGTAAGCTCCAAAAATGTCGATATAGGCGGATTGTCGATATGAGCGATAGGGGCATAGCCCTAATGATGTATAACGCATTCGTTTATTTATAATTAATTGTATGTAATAATATAATATATGCATATAATATAATAACAAAAAAGGTTTAATTACATGTTTATTAAATAATATTAATATTATTAATATTTATTAACTAATTATTTACACATCCATCGCAATTCAATCAAAGAATATATTAAAAAGTATTACTTAAATGTAGGTAAATGTAGTAAATTACCTATATAGTATATTATAGTATAGTTGAGTATATAATATATAGTATAACAAACTATATAGTATATATTATATTTAACTATAAAGTATAGGTTATACTTAAATACATAACAAACAAATATCTCCTATATTAATACATTGTATACATAAAAGGACGCGAATCCCCTTAACCTATATAGTATACAGTGTATATGGTATACTATAGTCAATGATGGGCAGGATCGCGATAATTATTCGGCGATCCTGGATCGGCTTATTTGATTCACGATCTTTATATTTATAAGAATATTTGTCTATTTTATTACTTATGTTTTTGATAGTTATATAGTTATATAGTTATATCTTATTTTAAAATTATTGCATGTATGTATATATGCATACTATAGTATACTATTAGTTTACATATTCGAAATACAATGATGTATAATAGATAATATGATGATATTTAGACATATTGTATAATAATGAATTACTTTATTAAATATAACATAGGATATAAAAAAAATAAAAAAAACATAATGGAAACTAATGACGTAACAATTCGTGATGCGACATGTTAGCAAGTTACGCCAAGACCTTTGATACTATTGATATTATGACCAAAATCTATTTTAAGAATTGTTAATTACAATTGAGCTCATATACCTGCATCTGGTGATGCAATGAACCACCGACTTGTACTCGATAAAGAGAGTTGATCCTACAATGTATTTATATATCATATAGTAGTTTATAGTATTACCGTACCATATTGTACTATAATACAATATATTTAACTATATATAGTATTACTTATATATAATGAATAACATGATATTGAGATATAAATTTAATATAACTATATACCTATACAATGAGTCATAGGTGTTAGTACGTAATAGTGACGCCAGTAATTAAGGGTACTATACACTACTGACACAATAATATATGACTACGGATTATATAGTTCATCGTTACTTTCCTACTTTTTACTTATGTTAATGTTTTGATATTTGTATATGATAAAAACTATGTATCAACAACTGAGTACAAACTTTGTATCTCTCGCGTACTTTAGTATTATAAAACTATAATATTATAATTAATTTTATTTAACATAAATAGAATATAGTATTAATACTGATATAGGTCTACCTACAAGTATACTTGTACACTATAGTGTATAATATACAATATGCAATATGTTTATATAATATGATATAATATATTATAGCATATTACATTATATATGATACATATTTGTAGGCGTATATAAATATTGACCAATTACGTAAGATATTAAATATCAAGTTATTTATAGATATACTGACGATATTGAGTAGTATGAGAATAGCAATGAATATATGAGAATACTTTTTATACAAATTTAAATTTGTAAATAATTTGTTTTATAATAAAATTTGTCGATATAAGTGGAGTCAATTCCAAATATGACCTTATAAATATGTCGATAATACCGAATTATCGATATAAGTGGATTGTCGATGTACGCGGATTAATTTACATGTAAATAGGTGTAAATCCAACAAAAATATCTCGAAATGTCGATGTAGCCGAATTATCGATGTACGTGGCTGTCGAAGTAAGCGGCTTTCACTGTATATATATATATATATATATATATATACTCAGTTATAACGTACAACCATATATGTAGAATACCATGGTAATCTAACTGTATGCATACAATCAAGACCTCCTATATCCTCTTGGTACAACCCACAATGTGACCCCGCGGGTCCCACACGTATAATGTCCCTTGTCCCCTATACGATGACCTATAACCTCTTGGTACAACCCACAATGTGACCCCGCGGGTCCCACACGTATAATGTCCCTTGTCCCCTATACGATGACCTATAACCTATTGGTACAATCCACATTGTGACCCTGGGTCCCATAGTCCCAATTAATGTCCCTTATCCCCTATGTACGATGACCTATGACCCCCTACCCCGCAGAGACATTCTTCGGTGCCGTGATAGCGCTGTTCTCCGTGGTCACTATGCTGGTGGTGTCGGTGGTGAACGTCCACCACCGGAAGTCGGGTAGCGTAGCGCCCCCTGCCTGGGTACATCGGCTGTTCATAGACAGACTGGGCCGAGTGTTCGGTATCCACCTACCCGAGGAAAAGGTCACGTGATTATGTAGTGTGCGAGTGCGTGTGTGCGGGTGGGGTGATGCGTGTGTCTACAGTGAACCTAATATGTAGACATTTGTTTACAGCTATGTTACATGACTTATGTATAGCGATATTACAATATTACAATATGTATTATATATATCACTATAAACAGTCACCTCCTACGAACTCAGATTTTTTATTTAAAAATTCTAGTTTTGTTGTGTACATGTATATTAATTTTTTTGTCGGAATCTTAGAATATGAGGGAATTTACTTTATATATTCATATATGTCTTAATTCATAGATGTATTCATTTTTATATATGTGTTTATATGTATGATTATTTAATAAATACTTTTTATGAGTTTTTAATAACCCAACAAAAACTATAACTGTTCTGAAATAGGAATTACTCGATGAAGTTTCTTGGGATCTATACTTTTCAATATTTACAAATCCGATATTAACTACATATTAAATACTATGTTGATGATAGCATACAATTATACACATTAACTATACTTAATAATCGTATAAGATACCAGAAACCATAACAGAATTCAATAAGTTAACTACTGCAGTTAACTACTGATCTATAAACATACTTCAACAATTACTACTTACAGGTTAATAACTTGAAAGCAGAATAGCTTATCATCCATAACGAACAGCTAATTATATCTTTCTTCGATCATAACAAAATAGCAAATGTATTTGCTATTTTTTTAGTATACTGAAATAGAAATATAAACTAATATAACAACGCTGTGGTTAAAACTCGATAACAACTTAAGAAGGGAACCATCGTGGGTGTAAATATAAAATATAACGTAAAATGGGTATTCTACAAATATATATATATATATATATATATAAATACTATGTAATACACACAGGATTCAAGGTCACGTAAGAAGTCGCCGATCACCTCTAGCGAACCTAAAACCGAGCGTTTCTCGATACTAGTCGACGGTCAAAGAGCGCCTCCGACCGTCGAACGGGAGTCGTCGGTGTACAAGGAACCCGAGACCTCCGAAGAAGATGGAGAAGCCGACTCGATGACCAATCAATGCGGCCACTACGCCGAGTGGGTGACCATAGCCCGAGTGATGGACAGGACATTTTTCTGCGTGTACGTGGCGGTGTTGACGATGATCTCCATCGTCTCGTTCCGTCAGCTGATCTTCTCACCCGACCCCGAACCGCTAGCCTGATCGTATACAGTCTTTACTCGTATGATTATATCGTATACTATATACGTTGATAATATATGATCAATACCTCCTATAACCTCGTGTATGGAGGTATTGATACTAGTACATGTAGCTTATATTAGTTGTATGACATCATATATATATCATCCTTGAATGATACCGTACAGAGTCCCTCGTCTATTATCCCATAGAAACCCTTATATGTATCTTACATAACCCTATCTTACATAACCTCTCGTCTGCTAGTATTGTATTCATAGCTTACTCATCTGATCGTATCATATATGATCCCTGCGACTATTATAGTGGATATAAAACTTGTAATGGAGAATCTTTAGAGAAACTACTATATATATATAATGTATAATAGTCTACAAAATATTGCAAGATTATTTAATAACTTTTATTATTTTTTTATTTATATATTTCAATACAAATAATATTATATATTATTTAATTTATAGATTTCAGTTTATATTATAAATATATTACATTATTCAAATATATATTTGTTAGATATTATTGCAAATAATGTTCCCAGTGTGACAACAAAAATAAAATTTGGCATCAAAATTTATATTAGAATATATTATATGCCTATAGGCTATAATTTATATATCTATTAAAAAAAATTATATTTATATTATAAAGGAACTTTATAGGTTATCTATATATCCTATATCGTGAATATAATATAATATAATTAACTATATATTTAATTATAAACTACCTAATTTAAAATATATAACAATACTGTTTCAACAATTTCGGCAATATTATCTGTATTATTGATGTATATTTTGTATGTGAAGCCTAATTATATGAAGGCCTACTATTCATCCTGTTCACCATTGTATTCATTATATATATATATATATATATATTATTTAGTTATTTCAAAATAATAGCGATATTACATATTATTTATTCAAATTTAACAACATATGTGTAAGAACTAATTAAATAAAATATATTTATCTATAAACTTATTTTTTCATATTAAAAAATATTTAATTAATAATATAAATTTAAATTTAAATAATGTAACCAGTATATTTAAATACTAAATAAATAAAAATAAAATGTCTATTTTATTGTCTTTCTTTTGTTCACCTATAAATCATTTTATTAAATATATATGTATACCGCTATAGCCAAATAGCTAAAGAGTAATTTCTCTCTAGCTCTATGGCTATAGCCCAATAAACCATAATAGGTGTACTATAGTAGATCTAACACAACCTATAGGTTGCGATTGGTTATAATTCTTTGTATAAATAGGTGTAACATAGTATATTTACAACATTTGTTTTTTTTTTTAGATGTAATAGGTCTAGGTTTTATATTGTTGTTTTTAAATTCTAAAAAACTTATAATTTAAAATAGGTGTAACATAGTTTAAATACACTATTTATATTTTATAATTGTTATACGTTGTTATACTATTAATTTGTAATACACTGTAAAAATTAAATAAATAATATATATTTATTTAAATTTTTATTAATTATTAAAATATTCTACTTTTTCTATTTTTTTTTTACTTTTTTATTACATTATCACTAATATAAATTAATTATAAATTATTATTTGTATTCTATATTAAGTTAATATTCTGAATTTAATAAAGTTACTATTTTAAAATTTATATTTTATTGAATAATCATTATAATATTTTATAAAAGCACAATTATCTTATTCAAGTTTAACCATGGACAACAATTATAATTATAATTATATTGATAATTAAGAAAATACAAATGGTTGGTGTATAATATACACATATGTATATGCACTATTTATTATTTCGGGTGTACATTAAACAAGTTGTATTTAAGTGGAATTCCAAGTTCACTATATTTTATTTGTTCACAATGCACCCATATTTACAACGTTGTTAAAGCTCTATTTGCATAGCATTTTTACACCTACTTTGTTTTTTTTGGGAGGTATATAAACATATGTATAACCTCAATAACTATAGTATTATAATACTTAATATTTTAAATGACTAGAGTATTGTTACAGGTGTAGGTTGAAATATATCAATAGTTGTCCATCTATTAGGATAGTAATATCGACATTAGGAAAAGAGTCCGATAATATAAAATAATCGAGAAATAAAATGTATTGTAATAACCTATAAGAGTATATAGACCTATAAAAAGACCTCATTTACCTCTATTACAATTACTAATTATATATGTATATATATATATATATATATATATACATGTGTATTATACTGTATTGTACAGGCTATACATAAAAGGTATACATTTTTACAAATTATAATTTGTTAAATTATTGACTTATATGTCGTCATACCCTGACTTTACTGATGACCTAACTTATTTTATTAATTTTTCAATGACAAAATCACCAATATTATTTCATCATTACCCAAACTTATATCTATATCTCTGTTGTCCTCTACAACTAATACACCCACTTCATTTTCTAATGATCAAATAATTTGTCTATAGACAATATTGAAGTATACGTAAACATTCTCGCAGCTCTTATTCTTTTGATCCTTACTTACTTTAGTCGAACTCTCGTTCGATCCGATTTTGCAATTTTCTTCAAGACATCTCTCATCATCATCACATTTCTGATTTCATAAATGTCCTCCAAGTCGTATCTTCCTTTAAATTTTCTACAAAGGTCACTTCATGCCTTCCTTGTTTTCGCTTTCATTTTGGTTCCCATAATATGAAGTTATGGGCAGCCTCTTCCTTATGATGGATACAGTGTCCAGCAATACTTAGACGACGGGTAGCTATTATGTTAGTAATGTTTGGTATGTCATTATATAGTTTATCATTGTACCATTTATCTTTCCAAGATATATTTAAAACCATGCGAAGAAGTTTGGTGTAGCATCCATTAATTATTTTTTCCAGCGATTTATTGATAGTCCAGTTTTCGCTTCCATATAATAAAACTATATCTATGATAACCTGTAAAATTCTTATCTTCAGATTTGATTACCATAGCTTTTTCATTTTGTGGCACGCTGTCCATGCATGTTCTTTACGGAATTCAAAATCCTTAAGTAGGCTGCTCATCTATGATCCAAGATATTTTAAGTGTTCAACTATTGTAATTTATGAATTTAACGTAGTGCATACATTGACTGGGTTTGTTTGCGCGAAAGCCAAGATCTTAGTCTTTTCCGAGTTTATCTGAAGTATAATTTCTGAAGCATTAATTTCTACTCTAGAAAGCAATTCTTGTGCTTGCTCAATTTCTTCTAATATTAGAGCTATATCGTCGGCATAGCTTAAGTTAGCGATAGCTACTGCAGGTTTTCTGCGATTTTGTTTCTTAATTAGTTGGAAACCTAGTTCCACTTAAGTATCATTTATAGCATTTACCATTGCATAGTCAAGCACTATGACGAATAAGAAAGATGATAATGTGTCACCCTGTAATACTTTGGATATTTGAAACTCTTTGGTTTCGCCATCGGGGGTAATTACTTTTACACATGTATCTGCATGTAAAACCGATATCATATATATTAATGATCTAAGTGTGCAATAAGCAGAGAGAATCTTGAACATACGACTTATATTAATTCTATAAATGCTTTCCTAAAGTCAACAAAAGTGATTATTGCCTTCATATTGTGAGATTTTATCCATTCTATCAATCTTTGTAGAGCAAGAAGGTGAGTTGTTGTTGATATCGAGATCTGGGATCCCAGCCTAACTCCATTTTGATTATTTCGAAGAAGAGGGTTGATGAATGGATGAATGATATTAAGAATAATTTTATTTGTAACTTTAAGTGCGACAGTAGATAGAGCGATGCCTCTATAATTATTAACTTCAATTAAATTATCAGCTTTGGGAATAGGCATTATATTACAAGAGTACCATTGGGTTGGTTTTTTGCCGTCAATTAGTACTCTATTTGCATGTTCAATTATAATATCATCGAAGTTGCAGTATTTAATTGTTTCGGGTGCAATACCATCCGGTCCAACAGATTTTCCATTTATCAAGTTATTATTTACAGCTAGATTCTCTTCTTTTGTAAAAACTCCAGTTTCAATGTCTAATGTTCCTTCAAATATATAGATCCTCGTATACTATCAAATATGTTAAGTTTAATATATTACGTGATATAGCGTCAAGGCTTTAGTATTTATTTTAATGCTATATTGTTCACAACGTCGCCTATATATAAACAATTTAGATCTGTAAAAACAGCCATGCGTGACGTAAATAATAATGGGCGAATCCATTATTATTTACGGCAGGGGCGTCATATCAATATATAACATCCTCCCTTATCCCGGATGGAGAAGACGTAGGGGGAGAGATAACGATTGAAACATAGATTAAGGACAGGTTTCAACGACGGGAACATACTTGGGGCGCTTCTGACATTCAGCTTCTTCGTCGTGGAATCAGCAGTAATCATGGAGTATATCGATCTGGGGGTCGACGCGTTCTCTGGCTTCGTCGCAGCGGTATTACAGGATCTGTGGATGGTGTGTTATTAGTTATTACTGGGGAGTTAGTTGTGTTAGGGTACGGGATGGGGATATGGGTGCTTTGTAGTGATGACGGTTGTGAGCAGTATGGTATTGTAATAGTGGGGGTATATATGGTAGTATTTGTAGAGTTTGAGAGTGGTAATTTTGTAATATTTTCATTTAGTATTTCAGTAGTAGTTGCAAGTTTGGGGATGTACCTGATTTGGTGTCTAGCCCGGCGAAGTATTCGACCGTTAGGCATTAGTAAGTCATATGAGTTGGGTTCTTCTCGTATTCGCTCGACTATGGCTGTTTCCCATGAGTCTGAGGTAGAAATTCGAGTATACACTTGTTGGTTCTTCAATAGTTGTGAGGTGATATTCTTCCTTCCCTTCTTTAGTTGTTCTGCTTGTCGGTGTGCTATATCTAGTCGATTCTTGTAAATGTTTTCAATTTGTTGCGGCATTTGGTTCATCAGAGATTGCAAGGGACTGGGTGTTTCGTTATTGACAGGGGTCATTCGGAGGCATAGTAGGGCTTATTGCATATCTTTGTTCTTTTTTATTAACTGTTTGATCGTTTGGACATGCCTCTCGATGAACCCGTTGGATTGGGGGTAGTGTGGACTAGAGGTTATATGTTGGAATTCCCAATCGACGGTAAATTTTCTAAATTCCGGGGAACTAAATTGGGGTCCATTATCACTGTACAATCTACTTGGCACTCCAAACAGGGAGAATGTTTCCTTTAGTTTATTTACGATGGTTCTGATTGTGGAATTATTGGGTAGATGATGTACAACGGGGTATTTCGAGAACATATCTACAGTGAGTAGATATGTTTTACCTGCCAACTGAAATAAATCTGAGGAAAGATGTTGCCATGGTTTGATAGGTGTTTCTCTGGGAACGTGCGGGGGTTTAGTTTGAGTTTTAGTGGAATAGATTTGGCAGTTTCTGCAGTTGTTTACAATATTAGTGAGATCTTGACGAATTCCTGGCCAGTATACATTGTCTTTAGCCTTTAGCATCATTTTTGCAATGCCTTGGTGAGCACCATGAAGGCGTTGGATTATATAAGGTATGCATTTAGCGGGAACCATGATTGATGTGCCTTTATAAATAAATTTATCGTCGCATGATAATTCATCTCTATATGGCCATTAATCGCGTAACGTTTGTGGGAGGTGTCGTCTATCACGTGGCCATCCTTCGATGATTGTATGTCGTAGGAGTATGTGAGTCGGGTCATTTTTATTGTGTAGAATGTAATCAGTATTGGGGGTAAAGTTAATGAGGTTGATAGTTATTGGTTCGGGGGTGTCAGGTGTAGTATTTTTATTGCGGGAAAATGAATCAGCAAGGAGTAGTTGTTTTCCTGGTTTGTAGGATACGGTTAGTTGGTAGTTCTGTAGACGTAGTAAGAGTCGTTGCAGTCTCGCGGGGGCAGAACCTATGCGTTTTAGGGTTATCATTTATAATGGTTTGTGATCACTTTCCACTGTGAATTCCTTTCCAAATATAAAGTGATGGAAGCGTTCGCATCCATAAACAACGGCGAGTAATTCTATTTCTATGTTCGCGTATCTTCTTTCTGTTTCAGTTAGCGTTCGGGAAGCGAAGTATATTGGCTTTGAATTCTGCATGAGGACGGTACCAATTCCTGTACCAGATGCATCGACTTGTATGGTGGTAGGTAGACTGGTATCAAAATATGCAAGGGTCATTTTCCGACATATCTCCTGTTTGATTTTGTCGAATGTTTCCTGGTGCGAATTTGACCAATAGAACTCGACATTTTTGTGAGTGAGTTCTCTCAGTGGTGCAAGTAAATTGCTGATTAGGGGTACAAATGGGGACATATAATTTGCTATACCAAGGAAACTGCGGACAGCTGTTACGGTTTTGGGGGGAGGAATTAGTTCAATATCTTTGGTTCTTTCTGGATCTGATTTAATGCCTTGAGCAGAATATATTAGGCCGAAGAAAGTGATTTCGGCAACACCGATTTGACATTTTTCGGCATTAAAAACGAGACCGTATTCTTCTGCTCGTTTCATGAGCGATAATAGATTTTTGTCATGGCTTTCTCTATCTACTCCATAAACAATGATATCATCTGCAATGTTAATGATGCCTTGTAGAGGTTTTAGGAGGAGGTCCATATGTTCTTGGAAGACGTCTTGGGATAATCTTAAACCAAAAGGTAATCTCAAAAATCTATATCGTCCGATGTGGGTATTGAACGTAGTAAGGCGGCTTGACTTTTCACTAAGAGAAACGGCCCAATACCCGGAACGTGCATCTAGTTTGGAAAATATTTGGGCATTGCATAATAGGTGGTTTACTTCATCCAATGTTCGAGAGGTATAGTGGGGTCGCCTAATTGCTTTATTGAGATCTTTTGGATCTAGACAGATCCTTATTGCGCCTGATTTTTTTCTGGCATACGTGATACTTGAGACCCAAGGGGTAGGGTCATGTATTTTAGTGATTACACCTAGTTTGCACATATTATTGAGCTCATTCGAAACTTCGTCTCGAATATGTAATGGAACTCTTCGAGCAGCGTGGATAACGTGGTGGATTGAGGGGTCAGTCTCTATATTTAATTTACCTGGGAATATTCCCAGGCCATTAAACCTATCAGGGAAAACCTTGAGTAGGGTTTTTATTGAATAGGATAGGGGTTTAGGTTTGACGTCGTATGTTAAGTGTGTTGTCGTATTATGTAATCTGTGGTACGTTGTATTCATGTGGTCATTGGTTAGTGAGTTTTGTATTTTAGTATGTAATTTGGGGTCAAATGTGAAATGGGGTTTAGTGTATTCGTATTGTATTGGTATTGGTTGTGAGGGATTGTTGGTGGGATGTTGAGTAATAGTATGGTTATTATTGATATTAGTTTTAAGATCAGTTGTATTTATTGTGCAGTTCAAGGTTATGAGTGATAATCGTCTACATGTAGGTAAGCCTAATATTGCGCAACTAGTTGTGTAAGCTTTATAAAATGGTATATCATAAACAACATTATTCATAACACATGGGATGGTAGCCATTCCATGTATTTTTATTTCTATATTATTATAAGCTAATAATAATTGAGGTGGGGAATAGACTTTAGGGGTTATTTTTATTTTAGAAAATATATTATAAGGGAGAACATTAGTTTGTGCGCCAGTATCTACTTTGGCCTTAATGATAAGTGGGTCGTTATAAATACTTAAGGATATAAAAACCTCATCACGGGTATCATCAGATGATACCCGTGTTCCTGTGCTGATGGCGTGAGCTGTTTTCAGAACAGACACTCGGTTACAGACAGATGACCAGTGGTTTCGTCTTCCGCATGTATTACAGATGACGCTAAGTGCTGGACAGATGTCGTGGTTGAGGCCGCAGTAGTTGCATTTAGTATACGTGAGTCGTGGCGTGTTTCTATCGTCTCGTGTATTCTTTCAGAGTTGAAGGGCGTCGATATTTTGGACTGTACGGTAGAGCTTACGATAATTTTATTTGTTTTCATACTCCGAGCAAGCTTTCAGACATGTGGTTAATGTAATATTGCGGTCATCTAGTAGTATGAACCTGAGATCATTATTCGCGAGACCATGGATAATCTGATCGATTAATTGATCATCGCTGTCACTGTATTCACACCTGACAGTCATAGTTCTACATCGTTTGATATAGTCAGGCATAGACTCGTCCAGACCTTTAACGATACTGTAGCGTTTATCGCGAGAAATCCGAGGGTTTGTTGTGGGTGTAAGTTGCGTTTCGAGAAATGTCCATAGTGTATCTAGTGGCTTTTTGTCGTCAGTGTTTTCTACCAGTTCTTCATGTAGTTTTTGCCCTTGTTTTCCAAGCCATATAAGTACAAACATTGACTTCTCATGTTCAGATAGCTTGAGGTAAGGTCCGGCTAGTAAATATTTACATGTACGTTTGAATGTTTTTAATTCATCTAGTTTATCTTCATTATTCCAATCGAAGGAAGGGTTTGGTATTGAATTCATAATATGTATAGGCGTGTGTCTTTACACTTACATAACTGCCACCATGTTAAGTTTAATATATTACGTGATATAGCGTCAAGGCTTTAGTATTTATTTTAATGCTATATTGTTCACAACGTCGCCTATATATAAACAATTTAGATCTGTAAAAACAGCCATGCGTGACGTAAATAATAATGGGCGAATCCATTATTATTTACGGCAGGGGCGTCATATCAATATATAACAAAATGTAGCTCATATCTTCCATGAATCACTTAAGTGATTAGAAGTAATTACTTCTAGTACTGTCCCCCTCATTTTCAAACATTCTCTTATCACTCCTATCATTAAAAAACCTTCTCTTGACCCCTCATCCTTTAATAACCATAGATCTATTTTCAATATATCAATACTTCCTAAAACATTAGAAAGAGTCGTTTCAAAACAACTCTTTTATTTCCTGACTACTAATAATATACTTTGCAATTTCCAAAGCGCTTATGTACCGAACAAATCTACTGAAACAGCAATAACCAGGGTAACAACAAATATCTTATGTGACCTTAATAATAAATATGGAAAAATTCGTGTTCTACTTGATCTAAGTGCAGCATTTATTACAATTGACAATGGTCTTCTCATATCACGATTGGTTAATATTGGTATCGCCGGTAATGTACTTAAATGGTTTACGTCATACACTTCTGACCGTACTTCTTCTATTCTTATCACTGGGCACATATCATCTCCTACAAATATTATTTACGGAGTCCCGCAAGGCTCTGTATTAGGACAGATTATTTTTAATATTTATCTACATCCTATTAATATACTTTCTAAATTTCCACTCAGTTCACTCATGATATACAATATAACATAATTTTAAATAATATTATGTCTAACTGTATTAAATCTATACATAATTGGCTTTCAAATAACTCTCTATCACTGAATAACAATATAACAGAAACCATATTTATTCACATCCCTTCTCCCAAACGCCCTTTAAACAATCCTACCGTTTATCATAGTTAACAATCATAATATTTTATATTCAGATAATGTTAAATATGTTGGTGTTTATATCGACAGTTCACTATCTTTTCATCGCCACATCTAAAATCTTCTTCGCTCTATAAACTTTCATTTTCACTCTTTCCGTCTAATCAATAACTCCATCTCTCTAAGTGGTTGTATAATTCTAGCCTCATATTTTATATTGCCGCTTTTTGATTACTGCAATATTCTCCTTTTCTCCTTACTTTTCTATCAAATTAAAAATTACAAATACTACAGAATGCGTTAGTACGATCAATTTTTAAAATTGAACGCTTTTCTCAAATAAATATTTCTCCATATTTAAATAGATTACATTGGCTACTAATACAATTTAGAATAATCTTTAAAGTTCTTCTACCATTTCCCTGATCATTATTTTATAATTATTTGTATCACTATTTACAAGTTAATTTAATATTCATATTAATGTTAACATTAAATACTCAATTGAGTATTTTCTGTATTCCTATTTTTAATTATTATTAGTTATATTATTTTCGTTTATGTTCCGTTATATTGTTTTTTGTTTTTAATTTAGATGCTTGATTGATATAGTACAGATAGTCTTTAAAATAAATTAAATATGTTTAAATTAGCACCATACAGTGTATGGTGACAATTAAAATATCAGTCAATAACTTAACAAATTACATTTTATTTATAGGTTATTATAATGCACATGTGCATGCATATATCTATACATATACAATTATATATATAAATTATACTCTAGCAGGATTATATTGCTAACTCAAATTTATAAAATAGCAATTTTAACCAAGTTCACTCAAATACAAGTTAATAATGATTGTATCCATATATTTGTATTTTTAACTATAACTCTATGTTGGACAATACCTCAGTATCATACTTTTCCTTATTTAATGTGTAGTCTTTGTAAATTAAATCTTAAAGGATCAAAGGTCGATAGTAAAATAATAAATACAAACTTTTTATATAAAATATAAATTAATTTCTTATAAAAATGAGTAAACTAGTAAATGTAGGACAAATTGCAATTAAAAATTCATCATTATTTATATGTGATATTCAAGAGAAATTTCGTAATACTATTTCACATTTTCCTGAAATGATAGTTGGCGCACAGAGACTTTTAAAAGCTTCTGAAATTCTAGAAATACCCGTTGTCGTTACTGAACAATATCCTAAAGGTCGACGTCGTTTAATATGTATTCTGATAGATAACAACATGTCTGTGTATGCATACTTACTCAGATAACATATTACTATCATAATAAATTCAAAATTAAAGTACTACTTTATTTCAAATGTATACTAAATAATTGTAATAATTTGTCATTTTACTGGGGAATCATAAAATACGGCAATTTCAAATTGAATTTGACATTCGTTATTATGTAATCACCGCCGCGGATGAATTTAACAATTATATTTTATATATTATTGTATTGATATGTGTGGGTTATATGGTTTAATTGCTTTAGTTTTGTTCTACTTTGTTTTTTTAGCTGCATCACATCCCAAAGTGAGCCTATAAAAACTCCTTTTTAATCGTTATTCCTCATCATATAAGTCACATACGTATCTTAAACATACACGCATTGATTATTTAGATACTTGTTAATTCCGCCTGCCACTTTGCGATGGTTACTGAATAACAAATTCAATTTAACAGTTAAGCAAATGTAAAATGTGCCGTATTTAATGCATAGCTATTTTACTTTATAAAAAACTTTGTAAATATTGAATTATACCTCACAATCATCAGTCTTTTGTGTTAGTTATAATGTAGTGTTAACATAGCATAAGTTGGCGAACTAACGATGGCTTAATTTGGTATATAAATTATATAATATAATTTAATCACTAAAATATAAATATAATATTATTGTATCATTTAACGTGCGTTGAAGTAATCATATGCAGATCATAAATTTTAAATGTACAACTTAGATACGTTAAAACGTGACTTATAATTTAAATCACTTATTAACGTAATAAGTTATTAAGTTGAGTGTGTGTATGTGATAATTCTTATTACAATTGTAAGTATCAAGTATAAATTGAAAATACTAACTAAATTAAACATTGTCTATAATAAACCAATATAATATATATATATATATATATATATATATATATCTCTACTAGATAATCTAGAGTCTATATCTTTGTATTTTGTATACTTAGTACTATTTCTTTTATGAAACTAAATTGTACATATCTACAAAATAAATATACATAATATACAATATACACATATTATATATATATATATCTATATATATATATTATGAATGATAATTGAACACATTGAACAAATATATTGGAGTAATATGGTTGAATAAAATGTAATAATATACATTATTAATATAAGTTATACTATATATATATAATAATAATAATATTCATTCATCTAATACAATACAAATAACAGATCAAATGAATATATATATATATATATATATATATATTTGTGTATTTGTGTGTGTAAAATTATAGTTCATAATATTGATGACATTAACAAATTTTTACAAAATACAATGATATAGATAAGATTTAATTTATTGGTATCATGCATATGGTTGATACATTGAAATATAATGCACACTTATAAATAGGATCTACATATTATTTCTATCGATTATTAGTGAGTAAGTGATAACAAATATGTATTCAGAATTATCATAATCTACGTTACTTACTATCTTCATTCTATAATGAAAAAATATTTTATATATTTTTTATATAATTTCATAAACATATACACTTATTATGTATTATAACAATTTATATATTATTAATTTTTATATTATGTAGTATTAAAAATATGCTTTATATCGGTGACATACTCTATATAATATAACTATCTATTAGGAAAGATATAATACGCACGTGATATCGTGTAATTCTAAATTGTATACAAAAACCAACAGCGCCACCTATATAGGGTCAATTTTCGGAACTATGTTTTGTTTATCATGTAAATTCGTATCGAACACTTTTATTATGCACTTTTAAAATGAAAAATAATATGCTTTAAATTATTATTTTTATTACGAAAACTAAGTGTTCATTACTAATATATAACATAGCAATAGGATATGTTGGTTTTAATTCTATAAATATCTATGTGGCTACTAAAAGCTATTTATATTGTATGTAATATAATAGAGCAATGAAAACAGTGTAGTTTGCAAATCAACGGCTAACCTAAAGCGATTTCGATACTGCTGCTAGCGGAATGTATGAATACTAATCACGTTGCGTAGATAGGGACGTGTGTTATATCTTTGCTATTACATAGTCAGACTCTTCCATTATGTTCTTAGGTTTCTTAAGTATCCTAACTAATAAACTAATATCTGTATATAACTATACAATTAATATTATAATAGATATATACATATATATATATATATATATATATATATATATATATACATATTCATTCATGTTCATTAATTGTGAAATTATATATATAAAACATATAAAATATTATTAAAAATATTTTTATATTTTATAAAATGTTAAAATATACTAGTAAATAAAGGGTTGATCTTTCTAATAACAACACACATCTACTACTTATATTGTAAATGCTCACAGCATGTCGAAGATATATCTAATATATTAGTATTACTTGTAATTAAAATATATTGTAATTACCTAGAATAACAGTAATATATGTATACGTATTAATGAGACATGCTAGTATATATACCCATAGTTATATGGGTTGTATAGGGTTGTGAGTTAATAAAAAACACGTTTTAAACAGACGTTTTAAACGCGTTTTAAACATAGAATAAAAAACAGAAAAAAAACAAGAGACATACATTTATACATATATTTATTTAATTGTTAATATTTAAATTTAAATTTAAATTCAATTTGACAAATAATAATTGATCTGCTCTTTTTTTTGATATAATAAATTGTATAATAATTGAAAAATGAATGAATATTTAATAAATGTATAAAATATGTGTATACAAATATAATATTATTATTAAAAGTTAAATTAGATTTCTTTTATGTTTTGATATAATAAATTGTATAATAATATATAAAAGAAATATGAAAGTTCATAATATATATTATTATATAATTTATTATATCAGAACATAAAAGAAATCTAATTTTACTTTATTATTTATAATAATTTATTATAATATAAATATGAAAGTTCATACAGCTTTTATAATATTAATTATATAATGTACATATATCTATAGATTGTGATACAATCTCCATGTCTATAACAAATAATTAAATAATACAGAAATCTCAGTGTTATAACAAAATAAATATTATAATTATTATAATTGTCATACTAATGTATATTTTGACAATATGATTTAATAATGCTAATAATACAGATAATATATTATTTGAATTATTACTGATTATTCATATAATATGTACTTACTTTATTATTATTTTATTATTTAACAACATATCTACTTTATTTAAATAATTTTATATTTTGTAACAGAAAAAAACGGATAAAAAACGAAAAAAACCGTTTAAAACATGTTTTAAACAAACAATAATAAAAAACGCGTTTTTTAACAACCCTATATATACCCCATACTATATACTTCACTACACCCAGTATACCCCATATTACAATGAGTCATATGATTCGTTACATGGTTTCTCGGACATGTAGCTGCATAACCCATATCCAATACTACATTGAGAACATCAGGCATACCCCTTACTACATACACATTACAAGCTTCACTTATTGCTATGTTACATGTTAATACCCTTAAGTGTACTGCATACAAGCTAACTTCATACACGATGCCCCATACTATATTCTTCATTACTCACTAACATCAAGCTAACCCCACACATATTATATGTTAACCTCACACTACTACACACCTCACTACAAGTTAACCCCATACTACTACACACCTCACTACAATCTAATCCTATACCTCACTATAATCTAACCCCATACTGCATATACAGGTCTAGGCAACACAGTAGAAGAACTAGATGTGGCCCAGCATACAGTATTCGCTAAGAAGTCATTCTCTATGTTCATACCAGAGGTCGAGGAACACCTCAGCAAGTTGAACGGTTACATCAGTTACTTCAGTTACAACCATCGATATAGTGAGAAAGTGAATAAGCAATTTAATGTAGTGTACAGCACTTTGAGATAGAGGCGCTAGAGTCGCAGCCTACTACCTGGCCCACTACTTTTTATTTAATATAATATTTATTTATACATATATATTGATAATTACTACCAATTTTAATGTAATATCTATACTAAAAATAATATTATATATTTAAAATATGTCATTATCAACATTCCTCGTAATTTTGTGTATGTAAATTAAAGTTATCATACTATTTTATTGATATTTATAATCTAAATCCATTGATATAGTAGAAGTCACTTTAATCTATTTCGACGAAAAGACTACTTTTTTAATATTTGACATATATAATATGACTAATATCCAATCAAAATCACTGATACCATTTTGTTAATTTATCAATAAAAGTGCCATTCACGTATCTATCTTTAACATGCATTGCTTGCGTCAATTTCTTATCTACTTTCTTTATATCGATGGTTACAACGTATTGTATAGTCTTAATACTAACGTACGTCTATATTATTTATTATATTTCATGTGTGCTTATATAGATAGATAGATAGATAATAGTTTATTGAATAGATTCAAAACGATATGTAAAAATAAATAATAATGACAGAAATATATAAATAATAGTAAAAAAATATAAATAAGTAGTGATTTACACACACTGAAATAGTGTGTGCAAATCTGTTATAGTTAATAGGTTTATATATATTTAAAATTATATATAATTAGATATATAGGTAAATATTATAATTACTTTTTGTTATTTAGTAGTTTTTAAAAGTATATATTATACATGTATACATATTTGTGATTGTAATTTATTATCTACGTACACATTATTTATTAAACTAAATGTTGCATTTACCGATCATGTAAATGATCAGGTTTTATTAATGTCAATGTAAATATTATATAATGTCAAACTACCTCAAGTGTGTATTCAATACTTTTCAATTCAGTCGCGCTTGAATAATTTTAAATTAAACAACATTTATTTATTGTGCAAATTAAAACTGATTTACAACACTAGATTTATATATATATATATATATATATATATTAACATATATTTATATGAAATAGAAAATCGTATTTGTAGAGCTTAAATCAGAAAATAATAAAAATATATATTAATGACAATAAAACTATTTAATATTTATTTTATAACTATGTAAATATGTAATAATACTACACCATTCGAGTATTACTATCCCCCGTCCTTACGTTCACTCAGGCGTGAAGAGCATCGTCCTCTGCGGAATAGAGGCACACGTATGCGTGCAACAGACTGCCATGGATCTGGTGGAGAGGGGATACGACGTGCATCTTGTAGCCGATGCCTGTTCCTCGAGAAGTAACACTGATAGGTTAGGGGCCCGTATTGCTGGTATAGTGGCATGACTAGTGAATGGGGTAAATATGTTTATAATAATGATAACGATAATATTTATTTAGTTAACCACAAATACAAATGATCCACTCAATAAGTCATAGACTTGTAAATGTTATAAATAACTGCGATGGTCCCAGGACAATATAATACAAAAGGTAATATTTGTTCTTGTGTTTTGATATATAATTTATTAAGTTGTTAACAAACGAGAGAAAATCAAGAAATACCTGGTATCGAACTCTAGACCTCTCACTTTCCAATTTTTAACTTTTTAATCGTTAAGAGTGAAATAAAATTTAGGATTAATACAATAATAAAACGATGTTTTAAAGAAATATATACATCTTACGAATGAAATATTTATAATGGGATATTTACAATCAGTTGTAAATGAATATTCATTCTCGATATTCATTTTAAAAGTAGGATACTACAATAGTATATTTGTTTTAGAGTAAATAATAAACTGTGTTATTGCATCACTACGATGGTGGAATATATAATATTAATGAACTACATGCGTTGTGTCATGGAATTAATACCATTAGAGGCTAGATTTTAAATTTATAAATATTTAATATTTAAATTATATAACCGATATCTTAGAAATAGTGTCAATTGTATTAAACAGTAGTAGCTTGACATTAGCGATTACCTTATAATCTATATTATAACACGTGAGAGTAGTAAACATAGCATTATATTCATACAACATGAAAAGATTGGGGACACCAATGTTGAGTATATATATATGAGCGAAGTTAGTTATTTCAAAGTAATTACTGTAATCAAATTACAAACTCTAAGAAAATATCAATAATATATCAATTATATTTATAAATTTGTCATTCTTTTAATCAAATATATTATCAAAAATATAAATTTATATTTAACAATATTAAACCAATAAAGTAAATTTATAAAAGTACTTTAAAAATAATAATAATCTTAAATCTCTAATCTAATAATAAATAAATCATAATTTTAAATATCTCCAATATGTAATTTTCAATCTATAAATTAATAACTTATTGCATTAATTACATATTTTCCTATTTATAAAATTAAATTTGTATTAAATACTAAATAAAAAATATATTTAAAAAGAACAAAACAATATGATATATAAAATTATATAAACTATATATATATATATATATATATATATATATATAAAACCAGTATTTCTATATATCACCTAGACCAACCAACTCCAGACCTATACCCCCTACAACTAGTTCCATTACTCCTAGCCCTAACAACCCTATAAACTAAGCCCCATACCCCCTACAAATAGTGCCATTACCCCTAGCCCCCTAACAACCCTAAACACTAAGCCCCATAACCCTAAGAACGCTAACCCCCTACAACTAGTGCCATTACCCCTAGCCCCCTAACAACTAGTACCATTACCCCTAGCCCCCTAACAACCCTATAAACTAAGCCCCATAACCCCTAACACCCAAACCCCACCTCACTAAACAGGATGTTCGCCATAGAACGTATGCGCAATATAGGCGTTCACGTCACCACCGTCGAGTCGATGCTACTACAGCTCATAGGGGGCGCTAAACATCCTCAATTCAGACAGATCCAGGCACTCATCATGGAGTCTTCGCCCGATACCGGACTACTGGCGAAGAGTGTCTAAGTGGTGGTGATGTCGTAGCGGGACAGTTGAACAGGTGGTCAGGTGGACTGTCTATCTGTCCGATGTTCCACGCTACAGTACCACACACACTCTCTTTTACCATGGTGATGAACCCATGCACCAGTGTGTGTGTGTGTGTGTACCATGGCTAGCGAGGTGACCCATGGGTGCGTGTGTGTACCTTTAATATCGGAGCGAGGGGGTCATCGGAAAGTATTCACTATTATTAATGTATTCAGAGAGAATTTCTCTGAGACAGTATATATATGATCTAATCAAAGTTATTACGCAATGTATTGTTATGACCTATTACATAACTGTAGTTGTGATTGATTAATAAGTAATCGGTCATCCTGTTTGTCATTATAGAGATGATTATTTTATTCATGAATCTTATGTTTATTGTTTCGTAATAAATAAATTACTAAACTTGATTATAATCATCCCTCTGTAACAATATTTAATTTATATTACTAAAGAGATCAATATTTCAATGTATACTTTTAATAAAATAACATATTATATGTATACAAATATGTTGAAATTTATCGTTTAAGAAATACATTAAGAACAATAATAATAATTTATTTGTACTCACAAAATATGTATTTGAACCTATACATGTAGTTAAGCATTATCATATTTTAATATAACTCATTTTCTAACTTTTTTAATGTAGAATTCTTATTTTATCAAAAATGTAAACAAAATATAATATTTGTGTTTTAATTTAGATCATTTTATAGTAAAATAAAATTGTAAAAATATATGTAATATATATTGGATAAATGTAATGTTGGTTAACAATTTAATATTTTTTATAATTTATGATATATTTAAATATTATTGAAGTATGTAGAAACATTTCTTGATATATTGTTATCTGAATTTAGGGCGAAACCTTTATTTTTTTATTTTTAAATATCAAAAATTATTATCTAAATAATGATATATATAACATGTTATTTAAAAGTAAATATAATTATAATAAGTTTTAATTTTTAAAAATCAGCTTGTGAAAAAAATGTAATATTATTATTCAAAATATACAACTAAAACTTTCGGAAGCTATAACTTAGAACAATTTAGTTAATTTAGTTTTTCAAACTACCTTCACTTTTGAACCCTTAGGTGGATATTTATAAAATTTTCTGAGTATATATATATATATATAATATTTCTAATAATATTTAATTGGTTAATTAAAATATATGCATCAATTCTATAGATACAAATATATTACATAATATCACAAAAACATGTATATTTTTTAATTTTAAAATATTTATATTAGTAAAAGCCAGTATATACTCGTTTTTCATCTAACAATATCGGAACTATAACTTTATATATATGAATAATATCTACATAATAAAAAAATAAATTAAATCGCAAGAGGTGATGAGATTATAGTAGACCCATTTTCCCCTATATTTTGCATGTAAAGTAACTAAGGTTTCACAACCCCAAAGAGATATTCTACATAAATATTTAAATAGATAATTGTTTATATGATTTACTTATACCTTAATAAGTTATTAATATCGGGCGACAGCATAGAAAATATATTGATCTTAATCTGACGCCCTTTAGATGAAATAACATCAATAATTATATATTTCATACGAAAAAAAATGTACAATTTAAAACTTCTAATAAATATTTATTATTATTATTATATCTCATTAACAATTTTGTTATAGATTTAAATCTAAACTAAAATTGAAAGACTAAATTTTTGAATTCTAGACTATTATTATTAAATTATTTGTATTATAAATATAATTCATTACAAATATTTAAATTTGTATTCCAATCATAAAATACTATAAAATGTATTTTTATGAACATCATACATTTTATAATTAATTCATTCATTTGTATATATTTTAATCAACAATAAATTTAGTAAAAACTCACAAAATAATAGAACAGCAAACACATTCAGTTTTATATTGTGAGGTATTAGAATTCATTAAATAAACGTATAATATAGAATATTTAAATATTAATTATTATGGAATATTTATATATGTATATAATCACTTTACTTGCTCATTTAATAACGCTTTTGTTAATTGTAGGTAGCATAGAACATCGTTTATGAATATACTGAGATTTATTAGGAATATACGAATAAACATTTTTATAATAGTATTATTATTTCTACTGAAATATGAAGACATTATGTAATAGTTTTTAAATACTTTTGACACTGTTAGAATTAAATTATATATGTTAAATGATGTATGGGGTACATCAGTCAATAAAAATCGTTGTGTATGATAATATATAGAAATATTAATGTTTAAAAAGTTATTTAATGAGTTATTAAATACAATATGTGATAATTATACAACAACAATATGATATATGTCATTTGACATGCATCAGTTGTCGCTTACTCGAGTTTTCTATTAATATTATAATAGTACATATGAATTGCATAATCTGAATAGCTTAATTTGTAATTATTGTGTGTCTATTTAAGCTTATTTGTGATTCTATTTAAGCTTATTTGTGTGTATATTTAAGCTGTTTAATTATAATCCCTATTACTACTTAGTGTATGTATTTATAAATACTATAGTATCTCCTAATAATGAACGTATAATAATAGTGATGATTTATAAGTTTTTATATATTTTTTCTAATTTTTTTTACATATATGTTTTATCTATTTTATTATATTTATATCCTACTAACTTTATATGTCTCAATTTACTTATATTAATTGGGTATCATTATGATTTATAATATTGAAAGATAATTATTTTAATTGAAATTTCTGTATTTTCTTCTAGTAATTATTATTGTTATCGTTAATATTATATTTCTAAATTAATAAATAAAGTTTATTATACATATTATACCTACCCATCTCGATAACCATATTATTGAAGTTCATTATTTGTTTTATTTAATTTTACAATTGATAAATTTACAATATGGTATAGAAAAACCTCCTATATCTGAGGTTATTGGAGATCTTGATTATATACTATATAATATATAGTCTATAATAATTCTAAAGCTATTTAATATATTTATTATTTGAGTATAGTATGTAAATTACTTTTATATAGTTGTAATTGTTAATATTATAGACTGTAATATGCTATATTTAATAAATTCATATTTATTTTATATTATTGGTAGCTTTATCTTTGTAGGATAAATATAAATTATTTTAGTTATAAGTTATAACTTATAACTAAATACTTTAATTGTTATGCCACCTAATAAACCTCCACTATTAAAAATTCCTTTATTTGTACTAATTATTACTTCGTTTATAATTGTTAAAATATTATTATATAATGAGAAACAATATAATAACTAACAAATTAATATTTAATTTTAATTAAAGAAATTATTATAAATAATTAAATATATTTAGTAGTTGTTGTACCAATAATGAATACCTATATATATATATATATATATATATAAATATATTTATATTATAGTATTATCTATTTTAGTACAACTTAATTTCAGTTATAATATATAGATATATAAGTTATAATAGTTATAGCTACTCTAGCATTATTATATTAATTACATACTTGTCATATTATTTTGAACAATATATTATTTGTTCTGATAGATTCTAATTATCCACTAATGTTATTATTGTATAGTATAATAATATACTATAATAGTATAATAATATACTATAGTATGTGCATAGGATAAAAATGGGTTATTAAAATATGTATAAATTAAATTAAAATATGTAAAACAATAATATACCTATACGATATGCATATACGTGTATAACATACGCTACGCCCATATTCGAATGTGTAGTTATGTAGGTGCAAGTGCAGAATTAACTTACACACTTATAGGTACTACAATATTAATGTGAATAGTGATTATATTCAGTAATACTACATTGCAAGCCTTATTCTATATTGATTTTCCAACCTAGATATTCATTAGTAAAACAGAATTATTACCCAGAGATGTAGGCGTATTTATCCTAGGTGGGCGTTTCCTATTGCGTAGGCGTGGCGAGGTTATTTCCTGTAATAGATGTATATTATAGGATGTCCATCAAACATGTGATTACTTCTAGAACGTGTTGCATAATACTATCATATCGTAGTGATAAACCTTTTCACCTCATATTTTATAAACAGGTTTGTATTATTTAGTCGTATATAGGAACGTTAAATATACTATACATATGGGATAAATAGCATACATATTATATACCCATGATTTCATACACATATATAGGAATATATCCTAATGTAATACTTATTTATATTAATTCTTTATTGTTAGCGAAATGTATACGCTCCATATTATAATTGGTTGTGTATTTTATTACGTTTTCGTTGTCTATCGCCCATTGGCTAATTTAATGGGCTATAGTTTACGCGTAGCCAATCGGATACGTTACCTCAATTTCTGCACCCTTGAATAATTCGCGTGATTCAATCGCCTGTAAATATTACTTGTTGTCGGTTAGTTTATTTATAATCTATATTATAATGTACGTTATGTTATAATTACAAACCATCTACCACGTATGCACTATATATACATCATATATAAATAAATATACAATACATTTAATGTATAACATTCAATAGTAATGAATACACGTGTCAGTATAGCGTATGTTTTGTTGTACGTTGTGTTACTCACGATAGTTATCTTACGACATTAGATGTTTATCACCATGGTTACAGCACGGTCACGCATCACTGCACGATGTGTATTGGTTATCCATGCTAGGATTTATTAGATTTATTGTATACATCAATCACGATAACATGTTAGAACTTAGTTTATATACCTACCTTACACTGTCAATTACAGCTGTCTGTAGATAATTATTAATATCTTATATAACAAATAACATTATAGACTGTATTATACATGTATAATACGGTATGTATAGATGTATATGACATGTGCACTACCGAATACACACATACACACACTCACACACGCGCACACACACTATAGTATACCATAGTAGTATACCAAAGTACCTATAGGTATACTACTCTTAATTAATCATTGCTCCCTGGTTTTACGCTGGTGATCAAATTTAAATTTACAATCGTATCGTACAGCATCGTAAACATTTAATAAATCATTAATATGAAACCTCTACACTCCACGAGACAAGTGTGTGTGTGTGTGTGTGTGTGTGTGTGTGTGTGTGTGTGTGTGTGTGTTAGCTTATAGTAATACGAATGCGTGTGTTAATAATACCTACGTTCGTTTGAGTACGAATGCATGTAATATATAATAATACATATAAAGAGATAATATAGATATATATATAGATTATATAAATAAAAAATAATACACTTACAACTCCTGTAGCAACGCACTACTAACACACACATACTAGTACCCCGTACACACACACGCACACACACCGGGTGAATCGTACGACTAAGCGGATCTGGGTACACAGGTACCTACGGGTGCAGACTAGCGCGTATACACGTGATGTAACAGCGCACATAAGCGCGTGTAGATGCGTGTGTGTGTGCGTGTGTGTGTGCGTGTGGGTGTGTGTGTGTGTGTACAATATATACACTGGGTATATGTAATGATAATAAGATGTATGTATGTCCCCGTTATATTGCTTTACGTTGACCTAGATACAGGACACCTCCACGATAAAACACTAAAAAACTCGTCCATTATATATATTTATTTATATAATATTAAAATTAAGTATTCTATTAATATGCGTATGCTATGCATGGTCACAGGCGCGCTCGAACACACGCGCACACACACATGCTATAGACTAGACCCATCTGCTGTGTAAATAAGGGATACAATATCGATATTTCTCTGTGCCCTATATACAGAGTACATACGTTATACATGTATTATATGCCAGACCTCCACCACACTCTAGGTGTGCCGTGTTTAATATATACACTATTATACCCATGTGTACATGCATATGCAGAATTTACCCATACTACTACCACCTATTAATAGACTATAATATATATAAATATAATAATATATAATATATATAACATATAATATATAATATATATATATATATATATATAATTTGTAATATATATATATACAACGCATTTATATATTATTGACATAACTAACAATAATTAATAATCAATATACCACTGCTACAGGCATGATATTATATGTGTATACATATGATATCTTGATATATATACACATATATATATATATATATATATATATATATATATAAAACGTATATGTATAATAGAGTATATTAGTATATAATTTCATAGTATCACCAGGTATATGAACACACCATGTATATATATCCCATGTTACTCTAGAATTGGTAGACAACGTGTCCAATAGGTATTAATAGACTATTACCTGAGATATCCCTGCTACTACTCAAACTTCGTATTGTAAACATGATACCCAGACTGTGACATCAACGCGTCGTGTGAACGCAGCCATCAGTAACCCAGATGTGTACTTATTTGAATGGTTCCCATACACGGGTCCTATCTATAGTTCCTACAATGTAATCCCCATTATAATGATACTATAGATCCCTGGCTCTGCGAACACATCACAAGTCATCAGTAATAGAACATTTACTACATCCCCCACCCTATTGTTACTATGTAAAACATAAACCCCACTCCATGTATTATCCCTAGTAAGTTATCTCCATTATTGTCCCCGAGTGGAGCTCATTTTATAAGCCTCACGCTACTTAATATTTATACTCAAGTTGAGTTACTGTAACACAACCCCCTAAACCCCATCACTCATAAACATATACCTATAAACCCTACTACACATATACCCGACTACGACCCCTGCCAGTAATACCCCACCCCCTATAACCCCTACTACACATATACCCGACTACGACCCCTACCAATAATAACCCCACCCCCTATAACCCCACCCCCTATAACCCCTACTACACATATACCCGACTACGACCCCTGCCAGTAATAACCCCACCCCCTATAACCCCTACTACACATATACCCGACTACGACCCCTACCAATAATAACCCCACCCCCTATAACCCCACCCCCTGTAACCCCTACTACACATATATTGAACTACGACCCCTGCCATTAATATCCCCACTCCCTGTAACCCCACCCCTATAACCCCTACTACACATATACCCGACTACGACCCCTGCCAGTAATAACCCCACCCCCTATAACCCCACCCCCTGTAACCCCACCCCTATAACCCCACCCCCTGTAACCCCACCCCTGTAGACCCTACACCACGTGTGCGCTACCTTAATAAGCACGACATCGTATAAGTGTCATTATTCATGTAATATCATTTATAATTTATAAATGATCATATCGTAATTTGATCTCCAACAGTATAGATGTATATTACATATATGTGTTTGTATATGTATTCATATAATTGTGTGTATTATAATTAGAAATGTATAATACTGTATTATTAATACACATATATACCCTTGATATGTCGATGATATACAAGGACATGAAGTATCGTGACGTAATACTAAAACTACGCGTTCTATAAATAGAATATACGTTGCATGTAGTACGTCTAATATAATAGGAAATAGAGATTCTCTATATATTACGTAATCAGATCTCGCCAGATCTCGCGTGATCTCGTGATAACTATTCGCTAGTAACGCCCCTACAACTACTAGTGGTGGTGGTGGAGATATCGGTGGTCAGAGTAAGTAACCTTGGTAACGTTGATGACCACTATGACGTCATCGCCTAGTATTACACGAGTGGTTGTCGTACGTAGCTAGTATTCATCACCATCACTGCCGTAGGGGGAGGAGGGGCTGGCGTAGGGGTGGAGATGTAGTATAATAATAAGGAGGAGGAGAGGGGAAATTGTGACTAGGTGCATACCTAATTTCATCGTCATCCCGTCTCAATATACCATTTGTATATTAAACCTGTACATTTCACCTGTACATTTCACCTGTACATTATACCTGTTCATTTCACCTGTACATTTCACCTGTACATTTCATCTGTACATCTCACCTGTACATTTCACCTGTAAATATCACCTGTACATTTCACCTGTAAATATCACCTGTACATTTCACCTGTAAATATCACCTGTACAGTGTACATTCACCTGTACATTTCACCTGTACATATCACCTGTACATTTCACCTGTACTTTTCCCCTCTACATTTCACCTTACATCTAACCTATCTCCCTATAGTAACAATGGCTGACAACCACCACTTACATCGTACACTGTATCTCCGTGTATAACTAACACACACACACACACACACACACACACACACACACACACACACACACACACACACACACACACACACACACACACACACACACACACACACACACACACACACACACACACACGCGCGTATATGTGTACAGTATGTACGTCGTACGACTTACAATGTACATTGACCTACATATATTTACAACTATAGTTCCTCAATACCCACTCAACTACCTTTGACTACTGTTAATATGTATATATATATATACTTTACACTTGTAAAGTGTACGAGTGTGTGTGCGCGCGTGTGTATGTGCTTAGCTGCATGTACACGATATATATGCTAATGTAGTCATTTTATCTTTGATTCATTAATTAATACTATATATATATATATAGTATACGCTTATTCATCCACATGCACACACACAATCACACACACGCGCGCGAGAATACACATTGATTATGCAATAGAGCTGCGTGTGGTAATACCAGATGAGAGATACCGGTAGTAATCTTATTATGCTCTTATTGCATAACGCGCTATGACGTCATTGTCGAGTTCACACCTCCGGTGTAGGGTCCAACACCTTACTCTCAGAACACACTCACAGAAATAGAGAGATAGTGATATAGATTAATATTGTATATAATTCATGAATTCTGAACCCCCTAAAGGATTATATACATTATAAGAACACATACATAAATGCGTGAATATATATAAACATATATTTGTATAAAATGTATACTATATATATATATATATATACAAAATGTACGTATATTTCAAATATAATATTTGACATGTATAGTATACGTGCAGAATACCCGCTGTACCTAGCTCTAATCAAACCCACTACAATATAGGTCATACAATCACGCGCACACACACGCACATAACTCACCACTACCCCCTGTACAACAATAGAACACATCACGTGACCTCCATCTCTCTCTCTCAGTATGTAGGTCACCGCTTGTCGTGAGCTCTATAGAACACACGTTCGACCGATGTGTATATTTAGCGAACATACTTGACTGTGTATGTGTGTGTGTTTGTGTGTGTGTGCGCGTCCGTTTGTATTATATATTGATGTACTATTATAATAATGTGTATACAAATATTATAATAATTAAAAATTCAATGTTATGTAATATAAAATATATATTTCAGTGTATATTACATAATCGATTACTCGATATTGCATAACAGGTTACATAATATGTGTTCTCATCTGCTATTTGTAAAGAACAAAACCTTTATCAATAATATATATATATACTTATTCTAGAACCTTCCGTAGAATAACACTAACAATAACTGGACCATCGACGCTGTTTTATGGTTCACATTATATAACACCTAGATAAAGCTATTGTGCATACTATACTATACTATACTATAGTATATACTATACTATACTATACTATACTATACTATACTATACTATACTATACTATACTATATTATACTATACACGGTTATCATTGTGTGTACTTACATGGCAGCAATACATCTCACCCGGGTATAAACAATGGCCGAGTTGCCCTTTAGAACTGGCCTCTCTCTACCACTACAAGCACATAGCTTTCTCTCTAGCTCTACCACTACAAGCCACCATAGCACATGTATATCGTAGAGTTATATAACCAGAGTGTGTGTGTGTGTGTGCGAGTGTGTGTGTGTGTGTGCGAGTGTGTGTTGGTGTGTGTATATACAACTGATTACTACACAAGTGTATTCCTCTAGAATATTCTATTCGCTTCTATATAGAATAGAATAGAACATATTTAGTTTTAGATTTTAAAGTGTCAATGTGTTTTCTTTCTTCCTTACAATTATGTTTCTCCTCAACGATACCTTACATAATATGATAATCGTAATACAAAGGGGGGGGGGTATTATCAATGGCAAGGGGTTAGTCGGGTAGTAAACAGGTGATGTGAAGGGGTATTACTACTGTATGTATATACAATGATAGGTAGGTGAAATAATAAAGTACATAATCGATTGAATAATTAAGTACTTTAGTAGGTAATTCGTAAGTTATATTACATTATATACTATATGGTTAATGTTCTATTACTATACTTAATAGTATGGACTCGTGGCTGGTACATATCAGTACCTCTATTGTAATCAGTAGAACATCGTTATAGGTACATTAGCGATAATGGGTAAAGTGACGCCATCTTATGAAGGTCACCTTGATAACGGGTACACGTGTGGTACGTACCGTGTATCTCAGAATAATCTGACTTATAGGTATACACCGTATTATATTAGTTACAGTTATATATATATATATATATACAGTGTATATATATATACAGTTATATATATTAAGTTATATATACAGTTATATATATTAAGTTATATATACAGTTATATATATTCTATAGGTATATATTATATGTATATATTATATGTATAAACTCAAGGTAGACATTATATATATACCTTGTAAGTAACTCTCTTGCCTACATTATATGTGATCTACCTTAAGGTATCTCATAAATTTGTGTACAATTGTGGATACCGTTACTATGTTGAGTACACGATAAGTACAATCTTGATGACAATAACGATTACAGTCAGGGAGAAGTATAGGTACATTGTATACAAGTCCTATAGGACTATATAATTATGTATACAAGAGTAACCATAAGTAAAACTGCACAATCAGAACTAATAATGTGTATATTGTATTCTGTGGATGTATAATTACGTACATAATATGTACTATATATTAGATATTACGCAATAAGAACTCCCCGAACGTGACGTCACTATGACGACGATGACGTAATGCGGATAATTAAGATCTTGTTAGGAGATAGAGAAGATAGGAGTTTATATTACCTGTAACACGTGGTGGTGATGATGTAATCGTATTACGGGACGTTACTATATTACATTCGTGTGTGTGTGTGTATTGTAGTATATAGTGTATAGTGTATACTACATAATCGATCAGCATGTATAGTTTATCATGTATACATGTGTATACGGGTGTTTACATCACTACATGTTATATATATTATTAACCCGTATTCACATGTATACATGATAAACTATATACGTGTATAGTTTACACGTATACACGTATATCTATGTATGTGTTTATAATATAAACTTTATATATATATACGTGCTGATATACATGTATAAACACCACTCACCAATACGCATGACGGCCACGGGAGAGATATAAATAGCAGAAACTATATAAATTATTACTCGCGCCGTGGCGCATCAATAGAAAAAGTGGTAGTGCACCTAGAGTGCAAAGGTCAACCTATCTCGCGCACTCTATCGCTGTATCACGTTCGTGCGGTCGAGACATAGAGCTAGAGAGAAAGACTTTCTCTCTAGCTCTATGGGTCGAGAGATCGTACGATACACTCGTTGTCTCGCCGGTGCGGTGCGGCCGTCATCGTCGCACCGGTATGACGCGGTGTGCGAGAGTGGTAGACGGTGCGGGTGCGAGAGAGTGGTTGACGGTGCGGTGTGCGCGAGAGTGAAGATGTCGCTCCGTTTATCTATTGTCATTGGCCGATCTTACTAAAGACATTATTATCTATTTCGAGCATTAGTTATGTGTAGTATTATCAAAGCCCTTTGTTATTATGTTTATATATATATGTTCGTATAAAGATCATATATATATATATAATATATATTATATATATATATATGCACTGATGTATACACACACACATACACACTTATATATTCATAACAACTTCTATGGAAACCTATTGACTTTAGTACTACCAAAGCCCATTGACTTTAATATTACAATAATGTACTATTATACACTTATATATTAACTGTATTAAGGCTTTAGTTGCCGTATAAGTTTGTATGCAGTGTATATATATAGGTATTATACCTACTAGATATTATCCATTATCTATTATCTACTAATATGCGTATTTTTAGTTTATACGTAATTTAATATATATTTCCATGAAATCACTAGTTCATATTTTGTGGTGGTTGCCTATTTTAAAATGATTCTATTTCTTATAATATAAATTATATTTGCATATAAAATCTGTATATAGCTATATTCCTATAGTGATATTATATCACTGATATATATGTGTGTTGTATTAAAACCCATATCCCATGCCACCTATATATAGTGACGCAGTAGTAGTAGTAATATTGACCTCCTCGGTGACGTGTCGTATAGCAAGGACATGACCTACAGGCGTTCGCTCACTATCGATCACGTGATGATTATACAGCAGCGCCGCCACCTGGTGGTCACGTCGTGCGTTAGTGGTGTGTGTGTGGTGCGTGTGTGGTGTGCGTAGCGGTGCGACAGCACGCACACACACACATACACACACGCACATCCTATCTAATAGTCTATTGCATGTTTGTAATATTCCTATACTAGTAGTATATTTCTACGTAATACGATTTAATACATGTTATATATTTAGCGTGATTAAAGTAATGTCTATATATAGTAATGATCTCTGGTATACTATAGTTTCTAGTCATCTCTTACTTCATATTCATATTCATTAGATATATGACCGAGGATATATAACTATATATGTATTGTATATATGTATGTGTTGATATATATATATATATATATATATATATATATATATATATATCGCTATCTCGATATTAATAGATGTCGAATCCAGGAGGAATAATTGAATTATTATATAGATTCTGAATCCTCCTATATAGATGTTCTCTATTGTTCTCTACTATTTCGTGAATAATATAGATTACATAACGTTGAATAATTAATCATCACATGCACGTTTGTTCGCCTGCGTATGTGTGTATCTATATATATATATATATATATATATATATATATATATATATATATATATATATATATATATATATGTGTGTGTGTGTTTGTGTATGAGTGTGTGTGCGTGTAATGTGTACCCACACACACCCACACACACTCCTATTCATTCGTATCGCCACACTACTAGCAACACGTCATATGACACGTGGTGTATAACCGCGTGGCCCAGGTACATTCTAAGTAAATTCTAAGTACATGCTAAGTACATTCTAAGTACATCGCACCGTTACGTAATATGAATACGAGTAACGTGATTACAATAGTAAAGTTTGAGACATTCTCACATACAGTTATAACACACTACAGGTATAATAGCCGGTAATATATCCTCCAAGCATATACATTATAGACTATACAGTGTATACACTATATACACTGTATATACTATATACAGTATACAATAGTGTGTATAATGAGGCTATTGTACTGTGCATTATATCAACAGGAATCTGTACTGTATACGAATTTAAATAATTAACCAAGTATACCTTCGTATAATATGAATCATATTGTACTTTATTAAATTATATATGCATCTACACTTGAATAATGCATAAAAGTGAACTTATATTAACTATATATTATAACCACAATCATGTCAAATATGATATAATCCACCATTATATTGCATAATAATATACAATATTATTGTTTACTCTGTTACTTAAAGTATTGATTATCTTTGTGGTTACACTTTTTTAAATAAATCAATACCAATCGTTAAGGATATTGTAACATAGCTTTATTTGTAGAACGGGGTAAAGCGGGGTATTATGTGATGCCCCTAACACGGACTTAACACACAACATATGTTCAGAAGTTCCGATAACACTTTCATTTAGTAAAAGGTCGTAAGGTCAAATATATCAGAACTTCTGACAGGTAGAACAAGTTCTAGACACACATCTGATGAATGATCACAAGATTATCCGAAATCTTTTCAATGTGTTCACAATATAATAATACTAATAATTATGTAATAGAAAACATTATTTTGTTCTCTTTTCTCTTGTATTTTATATTTCTTTTGATTATTCTCAAAGGGCTTCAAATAAGAATGACTATTTTCTATTGTAGTCTATCCTTAACATATATATCATCAGAACCTCCAAACTTTCTATTACATATTTGCACTGTGCACTAGTTAAATTCCCCTATTCGGAAAGGTATAAAACTATATTCATAGAAAGCCACAGTGACATATATATAATACACACATGTTAGGTTATCAGTCTATTGTGTGGGTACTATACAATTCTATTGTGTTCTGCATTGTTGTATTGCCTCTGTTGACCTCTACCAGAGAGACAATGGATACTGTAGGTCAATGACACCCTGGTGTTTACCCCTATGGGGTAGTAAACAATAACCTGTGTTTACTAAACACTCTAACTTGTACCTGGAAATCTACATGCATCCTAGTGTGTATATAGAGCATAACTCTTGCTATGATTTCCAATTGTATTATAAATATATTAAGGGGTGTACACATCGCGAGCAACGATGATTAAAATTGTGATTAAAATTGTAGTTAAATATGTCACTTGAATGAGATTATGATAAGTTAGAAAAATACATAGATTTACTTAAATAATTTTTGTATTAATTTTTGTTAACTTAAATATAAAATTAAAAGGTATAATATTGTATATGTTCTATATTAAATAAATAATATACCTATAACCTAGGTAATACTTACATCAATAACTTAAACCGATTCTCAATAATTCGTTTAAGAAATGTTTTTAAAAACTGATTCTCAATAATAGTTTAGGAATCTATTATACCGATTCCTGCATGATAATTGGAGGAATCATTTTTATAAACTGTTTTCTAAACAAACTTTACAGGAATCTGTTTTCCAAATTGAATCCGATTCCTATAATAAAATCGGCATAGGAATCTAATTTGTTTAACTGTGTAGGGGCAATAAAACGAGACCATAACACATTCGTGATGTATCAGCCAGCAATCTATTCCTTACTATAGTAATACATGTGACCTGTAGGTATGATATCACATGACCCACAGACGTAGTAACACTGGGTGCCCATCTCTAGTTATACGTGACAACGCTGCATTGCTATGATGTAGGGCCTACTCTATAGGTCTAGCTGTGCCCTATAGGTCTAGCTGTGCCCTATAGGGGTGATGGGTGTACTTCGAACAATAGATTGATCGAGTCATTATATTTATTATCGCTCATTAATTATAATTCTTTATTTATTATTCTTCACTGATGAGATTTATTTATATCCGATGACTTTAAACTTGAACATCTATATTTAATACATGCCTTTCTTATAGATTAGATCAAATATACATTTATTAGATTATTAATTAGATTGTTAACTATTTAATTTATACATCCCTATTTATACCCAATAATTATCTGAGTATAACATATTTAATTAGTAATTAGTAATTAATAATTACCCTTATCAGTGGTAAAAAAACAATATTATTTTACAATTATACATTATAGGAATTTAAAAATATACTAAAATACTTTATTATATAATTTTCATTATAATATAATTTAAAAAATATGTAAAAAATATTGTTCAATATTTGGAATTTCATCTTCTAATTATTATAATATAATATAATATATATATATTAAAATCTAATGACAAATATTGAACAAAAGTTTGTTTTTTATATGAAATTATAATTAAATACTAAATTTAACATTAGTGATATTTAAATATTATTGTTTGAAGATTAAAAAAAGATCTTTAACACCATAATAATTAGATTATCTAATTATGTTCTACATAAATCCAAACATTATTATTATTAATAGCACTTGTAGAATGTTCTATTCAAACATGATCTCATAATAGAAGCTTTGTTGTTCTATTTATAACTATTTCACTATTCAATATTTATAACTCATTAATATAGAGTGTAAACTGTATTTATATCTGTCATGCCTTACAGACATTTTAAATATTGCCTTTTATTACCAATAACAGTAATATATATATATTAATAATATGTGTATGGAATAAATATTACTAATAGAAAGTGTATGTTATAGGCCAATGTACAAAACCCCTGTACATTATTACCTACACCTGGGTAGATGGTCAGTTTGACCAGCTGTGGTCAGATCACTACTGTATCAGTGTTTACAATAAGATATAAAGCATTATGTTCATTGTAATAATGGTTATACATATGTGTATTTACTATAAAAGTTATTAGCACAAAAGTTATTGTTTAACTTTTGTTATATTTAGAAATCTATTAGATATCAATTTTTATCTACATAAATTATGTTATATATGTACAATGTGACTGTTATTATAGAGTATACTATATTATATAGTTTATATGTATTTGAGTTTAGTGTACATTGATTAGTATATGATGTACATTGTACAGGTGTACAAACTTATGTATATTACAATTATCTAGTGTCAATAAATAATCATATATCTCTCAAATATTACATCTTTTAAGTATTGTATGTTATTACATTTTATTATTTTATAATGTACACTGTATATATATATATACATATACATCGTGCTATGTATAATATATCTATACACATTGTTGAATATATACACTGTTAATAAGCCCACTATTATCTATCAGTTTAGAACCAGTTATACATAAACACATGTACCGTATTTAACATCATCACCGCCTCCCCCTCCTCCTCCTCAGAGAAGATGTTGAAACTGCTAGGAGAAGAGATGTTAAAGTTCCAGGTGTGGGGAGCGTGTTTCCTTCAAGCCTTCAAGACAATTTCTCCATCGACTCCCTCGTCCTCTACCCACTCGAAACAGAACGGACACGCCAAACAAATATCGAAAGGTTACCCCCCTACCACCTTACCCCCATACCCCCAACCACCCTCTCTTAAGTGGTATTCACGTCATTCCTAAAATGATACCTACATTATGTAGGCTACATAGTGATGGAAATGTGTGTGACATACATTATATGTTCCCAACATGGCAACCATGCATATCATTAGTGTGAATTATATATTATTATTATATTACAATTAAATTATAATATTTTAAAAATAGGCATTCGATCTATAATTGTATATTATGATTATATTATATTCAATTATATTGAATAATGATACACTAACAATAGAACTATGGCCTAGATTATACTATATTACATAACACCTGTACAAGGATGACAAATAACATATAAATATTCCATTGTTATTAATAATTATATCCAGGACATGGTGTGATAACTGTTTATGTAATCTATATTTGTGAATAAATATTTGTTAATAAATATTTAAGTTCATATCATCAAATCTTTGCATTTGTTATTGATATTTATATTAATTAATTTGTTTATGATAGATTCATAATTATTATTGTGTATACAGACTATTTTGTAAATCAAATTTCATTGAAACAATAAAGGATATTAAAAATAATTTATAATTTTATCATTTTTAATAATATTATAAAATTATATTAATTATAATTAATTATTGTTTTAGATATATAAAAGTATTATTTAAATATGTTGCCAACAAAATATTTATAATTATAGATAATACATTGTATTATTTTACTAGTATTTAAAATAATAATTAATTAAAATTAATAATACTTCAATCATTAGACAAGTTTATAAATCAATACTTTTTATAAAATAATTCTTTATATAATAAAAAAAATGATAATTATATAAATAATAATTTATAATTATATAAAATGTATATTGTTCACATATAATTAATATATTATAGTATAATTATAAGGACAGGATATATACTCACTACCTCTACAATGGTAAATATTTGTACTCTGAAATAGATAATTTTCAGTTGTATATTTATGCCCTTAATATATACAGTATATAAAAATGCATTACTTTTTTTCATTAGCATTTCTTTATAAATATTTTATTATGAATACAAATTTATTAATAAATCGGTGTTTTTGGAAAGATTTTGTTCTATAATATTTGTATCAACATTATTAATATTATAAAGAGGCATTCACACACAAACAATTACAGCCTGATATTGTCGAAATATCCAAATCGGGTAGTACAATTTTTTAAATTCTAAAATTCTAAAATTGTTGAATATATAACATCATATTTTCATTAAATGAATACATCATTGATATATAAGTAGATATAATTATATGTTATATAATAGGTTTACATTCTATAAAAATTCTATTATTGATTTATTAACTAGGCTATTTTTATCATTATAAGTAACATCCTACTGTCCTAAATAAAAGACACATAATATATTTACCAATTTAATTAGGTCAAAGTACAGCATAACAAAACTACAGCTTCTGTTTATATATATAAACATTCTATTATGCAATCTTAAACCTTTGACTTGTCCTATATCTAGTTAATGTTTAAAAACACTAGTTTGTAGAGGTCATTATCTGGCTATACAAATTAGACAGATATCGGGCTTCATTTTTGTAGGTGAACTCAGCTAATGTTTATTATTTAATATAAATTATTAATATAATTTTAATATAATCGTATTAAATCATTTACTTAAAAACTACCTCGCTTATAATGTTGTTTGCAATGCTAACCACTGCTCTAATAATACACGTGTTCATCTCTACCTTCAGACAGAGGAAATACACCACTGCCTATACCTCAAGATCCCAGTCTGACGTTGCAAGATGTTCCATCTATTATCGACATCAAGAAGAATATACCTTCCGATTGTTTCAGATCTAGTATAGGTAGTAAACTATAGTGTAACTATTAGTATGTAATATAGTATAGGATATAGTTTATAGTTGTGATCGGTATTTTAAATGTGGTTCTGGAAAAGTTCAAATATTAGAATATATAATAATTTTAGTAGTCGAAAAATGAAATTAGTATTTTAAAATTAATGTATAATTAATTTAAATGCCGTTATTATTATTATCATTTATAGGTGTTAATATATAAATAAGTTGTTAAAATTGATGAAATATATTTATTTACAATATGATGTTGTCGTAATTATTTGAAATATTAAAATAATATAAAATAGATATTCTAGATAATAAAATAGCCGTTGCACACCTGATAGCAAATACCCGGCTCGGAGTTAATACTAAATACCTGAAACCCAGGATTTTATATTTGAACATTTCGATTACTCGATCACTAGATGCTATAGTACGTACACATAGTAGCATAGTATAGGTTATAGTATATAGTAAAGTAGTATCTAATATAGGTAAATATACTGTTATTATAATACTCTCCTCAGTGGCTCAATAATAATTATTTTAAACAATAATGATATAACAATAGAATCTGATCACGTTTGTTAGTGTGTTAATTCAAGCCCCGTTAATGCTCTAGCGACTTCTATGTCTTACGTGGCCAAGGACATACTTTACATGGCGATTCTTTACGGCCTGCTGCTATTGGTGGAGAGACAACCCTACCGAGCATTGTACTACGTCTATCTGCCCATCTATTGGTTAGTGTTCTCCTCCACTAAAACTAAGATGGACTCCATCGACAATTTAATAAATTGTTTAAAACGTCTACGATATTGTGTTTGCGAATCTAATTAAATATAATTGTAACGCATGTCTATCTATTCAAGAGTATAATAATTTTATTTTATTTTTAAAGACTCTTTGTGCCATAGCAATCAAGCGTCTAAAGTAATATCAATATAACAAAACATAAACGAAAATAATATAACTAATAATAACGAACAATAGGAATATAGAAAGTACTCAACATTAATATAAATAGTAAATAAAATTGTAAATAGTGATACAAATAATAGGTCTAAAACCATAGGTTTACAGATGTGTGCAATGCCTCATATCTCATGTAGTTTTAGTTTATATCACAGTATAGCCATCTCTACGTGTATTGATATGTTCCAGAACATTGTTCCCATGTACAAACAATAAAAGCTTCTCCCCTGAGATGCAACCTTATGTGTTTACACACATACACACCAATCATCTATACACGAACACCATCACATGTGTAGGGTATGCCCGCCCTACCACGGGGTCCCATAACATGTATTCCATACATATGCTCGTAATATATACATATATATAAATACTAAATTCACTGCCCCGCCTTCACACTCCCTACATCTATAATAAGCCCCCCTTTAATTTAATACTAAACCCACTGCCCCACATATACACCCTCACTATATCTATACTACCCCCCCTCTGATCATTACAATATATAGTGTTCTGGGCTATATTCTTGCTATGTACCACCTACCCCACATCTAAACAAAGCCACGCCCCCTAAACTAAGCCCCGCCCCCCTCCAGGGCACTACAAGGTACCATGTTCTGGGCTATATTCGTGCTAGGACATGATTGCGGCCATAACTCTTTCTCTCCATCCACAACGGTCAATGACTACATGGGACTTGTGCTGCACTCATTCATCATGGTTCCCTTCTACCCGTGGAAACTGTCGCATAAACATCACCATAGCAACACCGGTTTGTTTACCCCGGCAACGCTTCACCACTCAATCATAAGCGCAATTGGGTCTATTAACTTAATATCACCGTAGCAACACCGGTTTTTTTATTCCTTAGCAATGCTTAGTCAATCGGTCATATACATAAGCTGGGTTCTGTTGACTTAACATTACCATGGCAACAGCCTGGTATTGTCATAGTAATGCTATACTGTACCATTACCATTACTGAGTACTAATGTACTTTTACTATACTGTACTCTTACTAAGTACTAATGTACTCTAACTATACTGTACGCCTACTAAGTACTGATGTATTTGCTCGATGTCAACATATGTAAAGATAGACTTCTTTATTTGAATCCCTTTAGGTAAAAAGATATTGAATAATTATTAACTTGTATATTTCTATTTATTATACCATTATTAACAAAAACTTCTAATAAATGATTATTAATATATTAATTTATGTATTTTCTTAGTTGTATATGTTATATTAATATGATTTATATATAATTCCATAGCAATAATTGCAATAACTGACTAGTTTAATTTAATTAATAATTAATAATATTATTAATTATCTATATTTTTCTATTTAGAAATGAATGAGCATAGATTTATATTTATCAGGTAAACTATAAATCTATGGAGCTGACCCAATTTATTTTCACATCATATAAATGGTACAGAGATTATATTTATTAATAAACAAAAAGCATTGATTTATTTACTTTACTCAACAATTGTTTATTTAACCTTGAGGATAATGTTGTTGTTTATAAACAATAGGTTTGTGATGCGTTTCTTGTAGTGTAATATTTGTTATCAATATTTATCACACTATTTTATAATTATTTATGTAAATCATATAATTGAACTAATTATAAGTTATCTATATATATAGGTATAAATATTGTATATGTATAAGTTTATGTGGATCTAATTATTGATTAATGTGTTATTTATCATCTATTATTATGTTATATTGTGATGTGTTTTACATTGTTTCTCTAACTATTTATTATAATATTTTAATTTCGTATTATTATTAATTGTTTATTTCTATAACATATGTTATCGTTAGCAAATATTTATACTTTATACTTTCGATTATATATTTCGACTATATATTTGCTTAAATAAATTATCAATCAATAGTAAATTAAATAATTAGAGTAATATTTATAATCATTATTATATAGTTTACTGTACTTATAGAGAACATAAGTGAACATTTTAAATTTGTGTAATGCTAGTATTTACATTTTTTATTTACATTTACTATTTGTTATATTTATTAATTCTATTTATATTATATCAAGTAATAATTATTATGAATGTATATTAACTATTTCAAATGTACCCATTGTAATTAGACTATTTTTTATTATGTGTATATAATTATAATTATAATACAAGTTATTACAAATATACCTGCATTAATTAAGTGATATTAGCCTTCATCATATTAATATGTAATATTTACCTGTCTATCAGATATATGTTCAATCAGATAAAGCCATGATATCAAATCTATATTGTTCATTTCATAATAAACATCATGCATTATTAATTTAAGAACATTACACATTTTTTAATTATTAATATTTATCGATTACTTAGCTATATGGCCCTACAAATATATATATATATATATAAGTGTTTATATACATATGTTTGAAACTGTTTCATTATAATATATTATCACGTGTGTTTATCAAAAACTAAGAAAACAAATCCAAACATGATGCTATAATGTTCCTATTTATATTATTATAAACAATTTTAATGTCCTTATATAATATATATTATATTTTATCGTATATATATATAGTATTTTTCGGGGCCAATCATAAATATATATATATTTAGCATGTATATACATATATTAGTGATGCAATACATTGATATTATAATATATATGAACATAGATGATACTAGTGATAAAACAGTGCCACCTATTAGTGTGCCTGACCTAGATACAGAAGTAGACCGCACATTTGCAATACACTGGCACCGCGACGAATACTAGTATGTCCTTGAGATGTCCTTGAGAACTCGATGAGTCACGTAAACAAGCACCACGGTGATGACGGGGTTAAAGTATAAAGTCCTACACACGATTTCCACGATAGGGGAGCGTTGCGGGATCTCAGCATCTCTGCAGCGCGCTTTTCTGCGTGTATGTTAGCGTACCAATCCTAGCGAAAGCGATGTCAGAATATAATACTACACTCGTATTTAGTGTAAATATAGTTAGCGGGCCACGATTGCGGTAATAATCGTTATGTTGCGTGTATGTATTAAGGGTGCTGGAACTATTTTATATGTAGGGGGGACCAACCAATTAAAATAAATTGTGTGGTAAAAGTGGGGGGGGGGCTAATACATATGAGGTCCCCCTAGATATTAAAGTGGGGGGAGGGCATATCCCCCTCGTCCCCCCTGTTGCAGCGCCCCTAGTGTGTGTATATAGAGAGTGAAACGTCAAGGCTTGTGTACGTTATTTAGATGACTTATTATCGACTGCTTATACATAGCGGCGGTCCGCTATATTTAAAGCCGTTTAGAAGCAATAAGAACAGTATATCTAGGAGGGGAAAAAATATAATTATCATTATTATTATCATTATTATCATTATTATTATTATTATATTTATCATTATTATTATTATCATAATTATTATCATTATCATATTATTATTATTGTAATAACGTGGGGTGTATATGAAGGATAACCTTTGTGAATCCTTAGTGTCGCTTCGTACGTATCAGTTATTGTTGGGGCTAAGTCAAGTATCGCTCGTAGAGCAAGTTTAGGTAGCCAGTAACCTCGTACGAGGTAATCCCGTACGAGTAACTTCGTACGACTTGTTAAATTAAATTTATTTCATAATAATACAGTTTTTATAGGATTATATATAATAACTTATTATATATTGATATAATATATAGTATTATATATATTCGTATAATAACTGTATAATAATGAAATAAATTAAATTTTATAAGTATACGAGATTACTAAATAAGTCGTACGAAATTACCTCGTACGGGATTACCTCGTACGAGATTACTGGCATTCCAAGTGTATGTATGTCAGTTATGATTCTTAATAAGGGGACAATTTAGGAGTGTTGTATAAAGTGTACCGCATTAACCTTACTTGTTTATACCGAATATAAAACTCAGTACTTCAATGTTATTAGCATTATCATCATCATTACTATTACGTACAGGTAACATCGATACGGATGAGATATTCTACCCGATCAGAGAGAAGGACCAGAAGGACGACTTCGGTACCCTACTACCGTACTTTGGTCTCGGGGCGTCGTGGTTCATGTACTTGGTAGCAGGATACATGCCTCGCGTTCAGTCTCACTTCAACCCCTACGAGGCTATCTACAACAACCACAAGATGGACTGTCTTATCTCGGTTAGTGTGGGTGTGGGTGTGTGTGTGTGGGTGTGCGATGTAGTAGAAACTGGCGTGAAAGCTATAAGTAGAAAGTGTGTGACATCATGAATTTAGATTAACATCAATAAAATGAAATTATATAGATATTATTATCATTATATAGATATTATATCTATATATATATATATATATATATATATATATAATAAAAAGTATTGTTATAGATAACATATTAAATATAACATATTTATTTTACTCATAAAAATATGGATATATAAATTATTATCAACTATATGATTGTATATGTTTATTTGTTCTAATAAATGTGGATGATTTCATATTTCATTGATACTTTCCATATTCTGTATATATATATATATATATATATATATATATATATATATACATTGTATAAGTTTAATGAACTTTATTAATATACAATTAAAGTTTATATATATATATATAGTATAGTATTTCATATTTATATATATTTATATATATTCACATGTAGTATATACATTTATTATGAAATAATTTTTATATAGTAACAAATCTAAATATTTTAAACAATTTAAAAACTCGCCTCTCTCCTATAAACATAACAACACACAGATCATAGGTTGGTCAACGTCGCTGTCTGTGTGGCTGTACTACGGTTACGCGTTCGGAACCTGGGCTGTTATGTCACACTACGTGATTCCCCTGAATGTGTTCGCTACCTGGATTGTAATGGTGACCTTCCTCCATCATTCAGACACCGAAGTCCCATGGTTAGTGTGTGTGTTTATCTCCACCTCATCCTCTACCTCCTCATCCTTCACCTCATCCTCCTCCTTCACCTCATCCACCTCTTCCTCCTCCTCCTTCACCTCCTTCACATCCTCCACCACTACATGGTAAGTACTCGAGTGTTACTATATCTTCTTAATATCATTCCTGCATACATCACCTCCATATTATCTTCCTCCATCACCTACATCTTCTCTTCCTCCATCACCTCCATCTTCTCTACTTTAATCTTCTCTTCCTCCATAACCTCCATCTTCTCTTCCTCCATAACCTCCATCTTCTCTACCTCCATAACCTCAATATTCTCTTCCTCCATAACCTCAATCTTCTCTTCCTCCATCACCTCCATCTTCTCTACCTTAATCTTCTCTTCCTACATCAGCTCCATCTTCTCTACCTCCATCTTCTCTTCCTACATCAGCTCAATCTTCTCTTCCTCCATCACCTCCATCTTCTCTACCTTAATCTTCTCTTCCTACATAAGCTCCATCTTCTCTACCTTAATCTTCTCTTCCTATATCAGCTCCATCTTCTCTACCTCCATCTTCTCTTCCTACATCAGCCCAATCTTCTCTTCCTCCATCACCTCCATCTTCTCTACCTTAATCTTCTCTTCCTACATCAGCTCCATCTTCTCTACCTCCATCTTCTCTTCCTACATCACCTCAATATTCTCTACTTCCATCACCTCAATCTTCTTTACCTCCATATTCTCTTCCTCCATAACCGCAATCTTCTCTTCCTCCATAACCTCAATCTTCTCTGCCTTCATCATCTCCATCTTCTCTACTTCCATCACCTCAGTCTTCTCTACCTCTATCTTATCTTCCTCCATAACCGCAATCTTCTCTTCCTCCATCACCTCCATCTTCTCTTCCTCCATCACCTCCATCTTCTCTACTTCCATCACCTCAATCTTCTCTACCTCCATATTCTCTTCCTCCATAACCTCTATCTTCTCTACCTCCATAACCTCAATCTTCTCTACCTTAATCTTCTCTTCCTACATCAGCTCCATCTTCTCTTCCTCCATAACCTCAATCTCCTCTGCCTTTATCATCTCCATCTTCTCTACATCCATAACCTCTATCTTCTCTTCCTCCATAACCTCAATCTTCTCTTCCTCCATCACCTCCATCTTCTCTACCTTAATCTTCTCTTCCTACATCAGCTCCATCTTCTCTACCTCCATCTTCTCTTCCTACATCAGCTCAATCTTCTCTTCCTCCATCACCTCCATCTGCTCTACCTTAATCTTCTCTTCCTACATAAGCTCCATCTTCTCTACCTCCATCTTCTCTTCCTACATCACCTCAATATTCTCTACTTCCATCACCTCAATCTTCTCTACCTCCATCTTCTCTTCCTACATCAGCTCAATCTTCTCTTCCTCCATCACCTCCATCTTCTCTACCTTAATCTTCTCTTCCTACATCAGCTCCATCTTCTCTACCTCCATCTTCTCTTCCTACATCACCTCAATATTCTCTACTTCCATCACCTCAATCTTCTTTACCTCCATCTTCTCTTCCTCCATAACCGCAATCTTCTCTTCCTCCATAACCTCAATCTTCTCTGCCTTCATCATCTCCATCTTCTCTACTTCCATCACCTCAGTCTTCTCTACCTCCATCTTATCTTCCTCCATAACCGCAATCTTCTCTTCCTCCATCACCTCCATCTTCTCTTCCTCCATCACCTCCATCTTCTATACTTCCTTCACCTCAATCTTCTCTACCTCCATCTTCTCTTCCTCCATAGCCTCTATCTTCTCTACCTCCATAACCTCAATCTTCTCTACCTTAATCTTCTCTTCCTACATTAGCTCCATCTTCTCTTCCTCCATAACCTTAATCTCCTCTGCCTTTATCATCTCCATCTTCTCTACATCCATAACCTCTATCTTCTCTTCCTCCATCACCTCCATCTTCTCTACCTTAATCTTCTCTTCCTACATCAGCTCCATCTTCTCTACCTCCATCTTCTCTTCCTACATCACCTCAATATTCTCTACTTCCATCACCTCAATCTTCTTTACCTCCATCTTCTCTTCCTCCATCACCTCCATCTTCTCTTCCTCCATAACCTCAATCTTCTCTGCCTTCATCATCTCCATCTTCTCTACTTCCATCACCTCAGTCTTCTCTACCTCCATCTTCTCTTCCTCCATAACCGCAATCTTCTCTTCCTCCATCACCTCCATCTTCTCTTCCTCCATCACCTCCATCTTCTCTACTTCCATCACCTCAATCTTCTCTACCTCCATCTTCTCTTCCTCCATAACCTCCATCTTCTCTACCTCCATAACCTCAATCTTCTCTACCTTAATCTTCTCTTCCTACATCAGCTCCATCTTCTCTTCCTCCATAACATCAATCTCCTCTGCCTTTATCATCTCCATCTTCTCTACCTCCATAACCTCAATCTTCTCTACTTCCATCACCTCAGTCTTCTCTACCTCTATCTTATCTTCCTCCATAACCGCAATCTTCTCTTCCTCCATCACCTCCATCTTCTCTTCCTCCATCACCTCCATCTTCTCTACTTCCATCACCTCAATCTTCTCTACCTCCATATTCTCTTCCTCCATAACCTCTATCTTCTCTTCCTCCATCACCTCCATCTTCTCTACCTTAATCTTCTCTTCCTACATCAGCTCCATCTTCTCTACCTCCATCTTCTCTTCCTACATCACCTCAATATTCTCTACTTCCATCACCTCAATCTTCTTTACCTCCATATTCTCTTCCTCCATAACCGCAATCTTCTCTTCCTCCATAACCTCAATCTTCTCTGCCTTCATCATCTCCATCTTCTCTACTTCCATCACCTCAGTCTTCTCTACCTCTATCTTATCTTCCTCCATAACCGCAATCTTCTCTTCCTCCATCACCTCCATCTTCTCTTCCTCCATCACCTCCATCTTCTCTACTTCCATCACCTCAATCTTCTCTACCTCCATATTCTCTTCCTCCATAACCTCTATCTTCTCTACCTCCATAACCTCAATCTTCTCTACCTTAATCTTCTCTTCCTACATCAGCTCCATCTTCTCTTCCTCCATAACCTCAATCTCCTCTGCCGTTATCATCTCCATCTTCTCTACATCCATAACCTCTATCTTCTCTTCCTCCATAACCTCAATCTTCTCTTCCTCCATCACCTCCATCTTCTCTACCTTAATCTTCTCTTCCTACATCAGCTCCATCTTCTCTACCTCCATCTTCTCTTCCTACATCAGCTCAATCTTCTCTTCCTCCATCACCTCCATCTGCTCTACCTTAATCTTCTCTTCCTACATAAGCTCCATCTTCTCTACCTTAATCTTCTCTTCCTATATCAGCTCCATCTTCTCTACCTCCATCTTCTCTTCCTACATCAGCTCAATCTTCTCTTCCTCCATCACCTCCATCTTCTCTACCTTAATCTTCTCTTCCTACATCAGCTCCATCTTCTCTACCTCCATCTTCTCTTCCTACATCACCTCAATATTCTCTACTTCCATCACCTCAATCTTCTTTACCTCCATCTTCTCTTCCTCCATAACCGCAATCTTCTCTTCCTCCATAACCTCAATCTTCTCTGCCTTCATCATCTCCATCTTCTCTACTTCCATCACCTCAGTCTTCTCTACCTCCATCTTATCTTCCTCCATAACCGCAATCTTCTCTTCCTCCATCACCACCATCTTCTCTTCCTCCATCACCTCCATCTTCTATACTTCCATCACCTCAATCTTCTCTACCTCCATCTTCTCTTCCTCCATAGCCTCTATCTTCTCTACCTCCATAACCTCAATCTTCTCTACCTTAATCTTCTCTTCCTACATTAGCTCCATCTTCTCTTCCTCCATAACCTTAATCTCCTCTGCCTTTATCATCTCCATCTTCTCTACATCCATAACCTCTATCTTCTCTTCCTCCATCACCTCCATCTTCTCTACCTTAATCTTCTCTTCCTACATCAGCTCCATCTTCTCTACCTCCATCTTCTCTTCCTACATCACCTCAATATTCTCTACTTCCATCACCTCAATCTTCTTTACCTCCATCTTCTCTTCCTCCATCACCTCCATCTTCTCTTCCTCCATAACCTCAATCTTCTCTGCCTTCATCATCTCCATCTTCTCTACTTCCATCAGCTCCATCTTCTCTACCTCCATCTTCTCTTCCTACATCACCTCAATATTCTCTACTTCCATCACCTCAATCTTCTTTACCTCCATCTTCTCTTCCTCCATAACCGCAATCTTCTCTTCCTCCATAACCTCAATCTTCTCTGCCTTCATCATCTCCATCTTCTCTACTTCCATCACCTCAGTCTTCTCTACCTCCATCTTATCTTCCTCCATAACCGCAATCTTCTCTTCCTCCATCACCTCCATCTTCTCTTCCTCCATCACCTCCATCTTCTCTACTTCCATCACCTCAATCTTCTCTACCTCCATCTTCTCTTCCTCCATAACCTCCATCTTCTCTACCTCCATAACCTCAATCTTCTCTACCTTAATCTTCTCTTCCTACATCAGCTCCATCTTCTCTTCCTCCATAACCTCAATCTCCTCTGCCTTTATCATCTCCATCTTCTCTACCTACATAACCTCAATCTTCTCTACCTTAATCTTCTCTTCCTACATCATCTCCATCTTCTCTACCTCCATAACCTCCATCTTCTCTTCCTCCATAACCTCAATCTTCTCTTCTTCCATCACCTCAATCTTCTCTACCTCCATCTTCTCTACCTTCATCATCTCCATCTTCTTTTCCTCCATAACCTCAATCTTCTCTTCCTCCATCACCTCCATCTTCTCTACCTTCATCATCTCAATCTTCTCTTCCTCCATAACCTCAATATTCTCTACATTATCATCCTAGTCATTCTAATATTCCATAATCTTCTTCCTCCTCTATCCTCATTCTCCATCTCATCCTCGGGCAATTCAACAAGTCTATAATTGTAATACACTATAACCAACTACTATCTAACTATCCAACACACTAAATATCCTCTACCGCCAATACTCGTAGGTTCAGTAACAAAACGTGGAACTTCGTCAGAGGTCAGTTGTCCAGCGTGGACAGGCATTACGGATGGGCTCATGAACTTACCCACAACATCGGAACTCATCAGGTATTACTAGAGTAGCTGGGGGTTAGGGGTGGATGGGAGAAAGTGTTTGGGAGGGATGTGGGAAGTAGATTATTGACGGAAATAGGGTAGATGGTGGGGGTTGTAGGTATTAGTAGGGATAGGTGGCAATGTTGTTAGACAATCTAATACCAATTCTGCATTAATCATATATATATATATATGTGTGTATATATATGTGTGTGTACAGTTGATGTTTATCCAACTAAAGTATTGTTTAATTTTAAATTAAAATTTTTAATATATTTTATGATAGTTTCATATGGTTTAAAGTATAATATGTAGTTCATTAGTTCATATAGCATTGACAATTATTTCATTAAAACTTCCTATTAGGTATTCCTATTATCATTGGTTGAAATAACTTAACTTCTATTGTTATCAATTTGGTGTATACTAGATTTCTTAATCTTGAATAAATACATTAAATAAATATAGCTGTTTTATCTAATCTACACATTAAGTAAATAACTATGAATTAATATGTATATATATATATATATATATTCACTAATAAAACTCTAATAAAATAATGTTGTTATACTCTAGTTTTACTTTAATTACTAATAAATTTAATTACACAAAATTTACATATTAAATTAAACTATTTTCAAATTAATATATTTTCAAATCTATAAAAATTAATAAATCAAAACATAAAATGTAAATTATATTTATATAGTCTTTTACATTAGTGAAATGTATAATTGTATATTTTCTTGTACATTCATTCATTCTATAAATATATTTTAAATATAATAACTAAATTTAAAGCTACATATTTACTATAATGCGAATACTACTTCTGATGAAATAATAGTTATGTATCATCATGTTTTATTAGTGGTAAATTAAGCAGCTTTTACATCATATACAATATAGGTTTTAATAATAAATTCATACTAAATATAAACGAATCTCGAGATAATATTTCAATAGAATGGCTTTTGTATTATTATAATTTAATTATTGTTATTTAAAGCATTTTTAACTCTCTAGAGAGATATTAACATATGATATTTATGATAATTTAACATCGTATATATGGTAGTTATATACAATTTATTATTAAATTATTAATGCGTGAAATTTATATATTATTACAGCGCGTTATTTATATTATATTAGCAAATTATTAAAATATTTAACCAAATATTAATGCAAGATTTTACATAATATTACATAATATATTAACATGATATTAACGCAAAATATTAGCCCAATATTAACCCCCACACCCGTCCTTGCCCAGATCCACCACTTATTCTGCAAGATCCCGCACTACAAACTGGAGACGGCGACTAAAGCATTTCGTGACACCTACCCCGACCTTGTCAGGAAGTCCGACAAACCCGCGATTCCTGACTTCATGCGCATCTTCCAGGTGTTCTCGAGGCAGCGATGCATCGCCGACGACGTCGATATCCACGTGTTCCGCGATTAGGCTTGACCGCAAGGGTTCTAGCTTGACCGCAGTGGTTCTAGCTTGACAGCTGGGGTTCAATTTGAACACCACTGTCAAAGCTCGAACGCCATTGGGCTTCTAGATTCACCCATATCCGAGCTGCGTCCGTCAAATAGTTCAAATTTAGAAATTTCTCCGATTCAAGAATTTCTAGTCTGGTACGGCAACACTCCTCCTCCTTTTTTATGATACGTCGACTGACTGTAGAACAACCTCAATGCCCCGCCCTACTTATTGTTATGTACTTTAGGCTACATTAAATTGTGTCCCCCGCCCCCGATTGTTATGTTAATGTGCAATAACATTTATTGTAGTGTCGTGTATGTGTTAATCCCTCCTCTCCTCACCACCACCACCATCACCGTCATCGACAATATCATCATAATAAACTATAAATAATTTTATTAGTTTCGATTATTTCATAGATCAGAAATTAGGTCAAATATAAAATATTTCAAATATCTAATAAAATAGAGACATCTGTATGTTTAAATTCAACTAGGTTATAATATTATATATGCTGAACATAAACAATGAATTTAATTAGTTAACATATTATCATGAAAGTATATTTATTAATTCAGTATTATGTTACATATTATTATAAGTACATAGTATACTAATATATTATATTATATGATATAATATGTTGTCTTGTTTCAGTATATTGTAAAGTTTAATTCACATTACAATTGATATAATAGGAGATATGATGATGATGATGATTTATTATACACAAATATAATATCGAGCGCTATTATCGAATGTGTTTTTTTACTTAAAACTGTTGACATGTATGATCATATCATTTATTGACCTATGTAAAATTCGTATAAATAACTTACAAATAATAATAATACAATAAACTAAATATACAATTGATGATATATAATAAGTAGCTAATTTATTTACGATTAAATTATTTTAGAAAATAAATGTTCATTATTCTTACTAAAAAAAGACTAATAAATCTGTTTCCTATGCAATATTTATTAAATTATTACAAATGATAATTTATTATTTAAGTCACCATACTTATTTCTTGTAGCTAAATTTAATCTCATTGTCTTTTTTCCTGATGATCTTTATTAACATTAATTAATTAAGTATAATTGACATTAATTTTATAATTTAGTTTATTAACATTACATTTTAACAAGGCTTTGTTTAAGATTAAATACTGATTATTTATGTATTATTAATACTTATAGTTTTTAAATGTAGTCATTATATTAATAATCAAGTAAGAAAATATGAATGATGAATATATAATTACTAATATTTTAATATAATATTACTTTTCATCAAATACATACATTATTTCACCAACTACACATATATACAAATGACATTTAATTCATAATAAAATAATTTTATTAAGCTGGTTAATTAGATTATTTATTATATATTATTGAATATATGTGTTACAATAAACATCTATTTTTTCTACCAATCTACCTATATAATTATAGTTAAGTATCATATATGATAATCTATGTAATCAAAGTTATAACTATATAGGTTAACTAGGCTAACTATAGTTAATATGCAAATGATTGTAGTTTGTAGTGACAAGTAGGTGTAATTATTTAAGATATTAAGGAGAAGACTGATTACTGAACCTCGAGGAACATCGTAAGTGATAGTGAAGGTGGTAAATAGTAAGATTTGTGGATATGGATTGAGAGTGGTTTGATATATATATATATATATATATATATATATATATATATATGTGTGTGTGTGTGTGTGTGATGATAACCACTATATAGATGTAGGCAAATATCGATATACTCACGAATTATAAGTATCTAGTAGTAAAGCGTATAAAATATGAATATTGGGTATACAGTATACGGTATATCTATCTATAGATTGGATGGAATGTTCGATCTTGCAATCGATGAATGTAATGGAGAATCGATGGAACATGTTTTAGTAATTATGTAGTGGCGACTCCTAGGGGCGCTGAAACAAGGGGGAAGGGGAGATATGTCCCCCGAACTTTAAAAGCTAGGGGGACCTTCTATGTATTGGTCCCCCTCCCCACTTTTACCACTAAATTTATTTTGATTAGTTGTTCCCCCCTACATACACACCATGGTTCCAGCACTACTAGTTATCGCAAGACCTCTATAACCTCTATACGAGGTTATAGGAGGTCTTGTATCACACTGTGGGAAAGTTAACTAGTATAGTTAACCTATATAGACCTATAGGTCATATGTAACATATAATATGTTTATATGTTAAAATAAACAAATATAATATTAAAAGAAAATATATATATTTTATAGACTTTTATATATATGTTATATATTTTATATATGTGCATTGTCAATTTAGAGAATTTTTAGAAATATTTAGTTGGGGGTCAGTATAAAATGGATATTTTGAAGCTTAAGAAGCTTCAAAATAAGTATAAAACAAGAGAGAACGTTGAAGTTTAATTATTAAGAGGGGTTTTTATGAAACAGTACAGTTGTTGGACATACAATTCTAGAGATAAAAGTAAACACACAATCATATACAAAACTATAATACCACTATATGTGTATCGGAAGAGAAGGATGATATATATATATATATATATATATATTCATTTATAAAAATAAATGATTCCCAACATAACAGTATAATAGAAATACCTAATAAAATCGTAAGGTTGTAAGTCCTACAATGTAGGAGGTATTTATAATGGTAAATAGTAATAATCCTGTTACTGGTTTATTTTGTATTATACTGTATTTTATAAAAATAATAAAATTCTACCAAAAATAATAAAATAAATAAACAAATAATTTAAATTATTTAAAATAAATTATTACGAAATAATTCGAACATGGTTTATATTTAATTCTATTGAAATACATATTATATTTATTATTAATATTTATGTTTGTTGATATACTACTCTTTAGATAATTTATCAATAAGCTGTACAATTGTTCTCGTAAAATTATACAAATGAGCGATATATATTAAATATAATATTTAATAAATAATTTATAAAATATTAAAAAAAATATTAAATTTGTAAAATTCATTATAGACATTTCAATGTTGGATACATTTTTTATAAAATATGTATATGTTGATCATAATATAATGCACACAATATAAATATATCAATACTACTATTTTCATCATATAATATAACACAACTTAATAAAAAATAAGTGGATAAATATGATTTCAATAATATATGAGCCGGTATATCATATACCCGTAAATCTCAAAGCAGGCCGCCGATTATTATTAGAATTTCAGTGTTCACTTTTTATTTTGGGGTTGTTTGATTTCTTTTGATTGGTTTTATTTTTCTGTTTTTTTAGCTGCATTATATCCCCAAGTGAGCCTATAAAATATTGTTTTACTATACAATATATTATAATATATATATATATATATATATATATATATATATATATATATATATATAATGTGCAGTAGTGCATATATAAGTACTTCCCACCTTGAACTATGACATTCTTATAATAACAATCGGCGGCCTGCTTTGAGATAATTCTATATACCGGTTATATATGTCATACTTATTATGATAATATTATGCTAATATTATGATAATAAGATATACAATATGATATATTGATTTAATTTAAAATTTAAATTAAACCTGTTTTATTATAATAATGATACTGAATATAGTTAAATTATATGAGAATTGTTCTCCATATAAATAAAGTTGAAAATATATAAGATACTATTATAGTAACTATAAAGATAATTATATTCCATTTTTACCATAAATAATAATTATTAATTAAATACATTAAATAGGGAATCGTATATTATATACTATATATAACATAATTTTTTCTAAGGAAAGATATAACATTTACGCGAAATCGTGTAATTCGATTTGTATGCATAATCATCTACTGGGCCACCTATATCGTGTTAATTTAGGAACTATGTGTTATTTATAATGTAAATTTTTATCAAACTATGCACTTTTAAAATGAAAAATAATGTTTTAAATTATTATTTTTATGATGAAAACTAAGTGTTCATCGCTAATATATAACAAAGCAATAGGATATGTTGGTTTTAAATACTATAAATATTTATGTGGCGAGTAAAATCTAATTTAAGGAGCAATGAAAACATTGTTGTATAGAAACCGCGCCGAACCTAAATATATTTCAGTGATTCGATACTACTGATAGAAATGATAGGCAGTAGACTAATACTAGTAGGTATTAAATACGTTGCATATATAGGGATTTGTGTTATATCTTTGTTCACAAAATATTTGTATACACTATCGGCTATATAATATAGCCGCAGATATTTAAAAATCTCGAGAGCGCTCTAAATAATGAAAGTGCCGGTTCAAAATTTATGGCGAAACTGCGTATACATTTTATATGTTCATAATTTTTATCCTTTTATTGTGGTAAAATATATATTTTTATAGAATCTGTGACATAATTATCATTTTTGATATTTTAACATTATTATTGAATTCATTTTTTACAAAATATAAAATACAAATTACTATAATATTTATTTATAATATATTATATTATATGTAACGAATAATAATTATGAACATATAATATATATGCGCAATTTTTCAATCTATTTATAAATGCCTATTTCATTATTTAAAGCTCTCAAACGATTCAATTTTAAAATATCCATTGCTATAACTATGATAACTCACTTGATATATTAAATAAATATATATATATATATGATACAAATATATAATAGATTTTAATTCCGCTTTAGATTTAATAATACCTATATAGTATACACAAATAGTTTGTGAAGAACATACATAACACTCCCTATCTATACAATGTAATAAATACCTACTCAAATGATGCTGGTAGTAGTATCGAAATCACTGAAATAGATTTAGGTTTGGCGCAGTTTCTATACAACAATGTTTCATGAAATATAAATTAGCTTTTACTCTCCACATGTATATGTATATCATTTTAAACCAACATATGCTATTGATTTTTTATATATATATATATCAGGGTTGATTGGGTTTTTTCGTGGTTTTTTCAACAACAAAACCCTTCGTTTTTTGTATTTTTTGGGTTTTTTCATTATAATTATAAATAATTATATTTTCATTATAATTAATATTTTGATATTAAATTGTTACTCATATAATTTGATTTACCTAAATAATTTGCAAAGTTAATCAGGAAGTATTTCAAATTCCTTGTTAAAATAAAAAAATCTTATAATTATATTAATTTATGTATATATAAAATATTTAATAAAATTAATAATCTTTTAATAAAAGTGTTTATAAATATATATTAAATAAATATTATTTATATATATTTTCTTTTATAAGAGTTTTTATAAATATATATGTAATAAATATTATTTATATATATTTTCTTTTATATCATATAACTCTGTTTGAAGATAACAGATTATTTAATAATAATATTTATCATAATAGAACAACATATTTTTTTTATTATTAATTATATGATAATATTATCAATAAGCTATTATTAATAATTAATAATTTATTATTATAATAGTTTCTCTTTGATAAAAAAAATAATCTTTGATTTTTATTAAGCCCCTATCACACCGAAAAAGTCGGCCAATCTTTCACAGATTTTCTCTCTCTTTGTGCGACAACCCTACCGATATATCACCGATATCATGACGATATCGTTATTCATTATTTGGAGATATCTCTAAATATTTAACTGCGCATATCGGTGAAAAATTGGCCGATATTTTCGGTGTGAAGGGATTTATATATATAATTTAAAAAATTATATAAATTTATATTATTATTATATTTTAATTAAAATAAAAATTACTTTCATTCATTATTTTATTAATATATTCAAATAGTATTCAATTCAATAGTAAATAGTGAAATTTATTCTGTACCTTAAAGTATAAGTTTAGAGATATAAAAATCATATCTCAATCAAATCTATTATAACAAAGTTTTTTCTCAATATTATTGAATTCACCATTGATATTCTAAAATTTTAATTAAATATACAATCAAACTAATCATAAGTGTACATCATACTACAAATATTTTTTTTTTAAATTCCTATATCTTTTTATGCAATAATATATTAATGAAAAAAATATAATATTTTATTGAAATATTAAATTTTTATAAAAACCCAAAAAACCGCCAACCCTAATATATATATATATATATATATATATATTATAGTAAACATTTAGTAATAATAATTTAAAATATATTATTTAAAATTTTAAAAGTATTTTGGTTTGAAACAAACAACGCATAGTTCCGAAAATTAAACCTATGTAGGTGGCACTGTTAATTTTTATGTATAACATCGATATTCATTATTTCACGTATGTGATTTATATCAAGAGATTGTAATTTATAGTGCTTACCAATAACAATATGTAGGCAGTAATTTCAGATGTGGTAATCTCGAACTAGGTAATCTCGTAGAATTTATTAAATTTAATTTATTTTATAAGTATTATACATTAATTTTATAGTAAAGTTTACTTAATTTCTTTAAATTTATCCTCTATAGTCTTTATATATATATTTATATATATATTATATGTATATATTATATTTGGAATCAATATTTAATAATGAAATTATAAATATTAGAATAATAATTGAATAATTATAAAATAAACTTAATTTAATAAGTTATCCGAGATCACTTAAAAATGTGTACGAAATTACTAAATATGTCTTCCGATATTACCTCAACTGAATTTACTTCGTTTGAAATTACTGGTATTCCCTAAAACCACAAAAAAAACTAACAATAATATTTAAATTATTTAAAAAAAATTTAGTAGATGATACAAAGTGCTTTGAAAATAATGGATACGATTGTTAAATTTAATTTCTAAAGTGATATAAATATATTTTATTTTAATAATTGAAAAAAAAGTATTATTTTTTTTAATGTATTATTTTTTTAATGTAAATTTTATTTTATTTAATATATAAAATAATACAATTCTATACTAGTATTATTATAGTAATATATGTTATTTATTTATATTACAAAAATTAAACAAAAAATAATAGAATTACTATATTTAGAAAGTCAAATTTAAATTTTATAATAAATAATACAGAAAATTTGATAACATATGATATAATATGTATGTATAACACATGTAACAAGGACATAATAATAGTGACTCCCTTAAAATTAATAATAATGCAATATGTTTTATAATATATACCAACAGTTAATATATGAGTTACCATTATTGTACTGTTTTATATAGTTATTATGTATAGTTTATTAGAAAGTTATACTTAATTTTGATATTTGATTTTACCATTTATTATATATTTAATTAAAATTCATTATTTAATATATTATGTTATATTTGTATTTGTTAATATAATAAATGATTGTTGATTACTTTAATACCTATTATATATATTAAATTATTAAATTAAATTCATGACACCATTCTAAAATATTGTTTCTATATTTTATATATCCTAATTTAGAAGCTATTTAACAACAACATAACACCACACATAACATAATATATAATGCCATATTACTATATTATCTGATATATAATTAACCGTATGCTAATTAAAACAGGCCAGGAATTCTGAAAAAGCTATGTTAGTATGTTTATATTTACCATATAAAAGCCTATATTCAAATATATATTGTACTTTTATACCTAAATTAGTTATATTGGTAAATAGATAGAAAAGAGTATATACTATGTAATGTTTGGTATTTCTTTAGTGATTGTACCTTATATATCATTAATGTTGTATTCACTATTTCTGTTTTATTATAACCCTATGAAGATAATGTAATCTATTGGAAGAGATACCGTACAGACTGTATTATGATACCAACTGTATAAGGAGTTGAGGAGTCTAAATCAATCACTCTCTACTGGAACGATTTTGTATGTAGGTGGGACCAACCAATCAAAATAAATTTTGTGTTAAAAATGGGGGGGATCAATACATAGGAGGTCCCCCTTGATTTTAAAGTGGAGGGGACATATCCCCCCGCCCCTCCTGTTGCAGCGCCACTACTCTCTACCTGTCAGATATCTAACCAGATCTCCTTATTAGGGAACGACGGTGGCAGAAGTTCTATTAGAGAATATTACACGTGTATTGGCATTATTACATTACTTTTGACTAAATATATACTGTACCGGTGATCTATTTATGGTTTGGGGGTTTTGTGCGCGGCGTAAAGTCTACAACGTTAAATAATGTCTACTTCAATATATATTACCATTGCCGACGAGATCTCAATTCCGCTCACGATGATTGCCACTCAATGCTGACACTAAACCCTAGGCACTACATGCGAGCGTATGTGTGTGTGTGTGTTGCGTATCCACTAACTTATACACAGATATATACACCCGTTAATATGTCATTTGTGCCACACTCGATATTATCGTTAACATTAATATCAGCTTTCCGCTAAGAAATAGCATTATCTTTATGTATATATCGCGTACCTGAATTATACTGATCTGCTTGTGTTATATCTTCTTGTCTTATGAGTTATAGCTGATCTTAAGTAAAGTATTATAATACCTATACAGTGTATGGTACACACCCACATTGCTGACTCTACTAACACCCATAGCCACATACTATTGACTACACTAAGTCTATTAACACCCATACATGCAAACATTACTAACATACTCTTGCGAACACACATACACACACACACACGCACATGTACACATGTATTACACACCCACCCACACCCACACACACACCCACACACATATACACCCCCACCTACACACCCTCACCTACCTATACAGGACGGCTCTCGCCAGATGGCGTAATGCTCAGATGGAACACAACAAGGAACCCGTTAGTGCTGGTGGGTGGGCAACCTAACCAATGGCTATGATAGGGATGGTGATACTGTGCTTACTCGGGTATAGTAGTGAGAGCTCTATATCTATGATTGTACTATCATATATCAAAACACTCTTGTTATTATTACTAGATATATATATAGAGCTCTTATTAGAGTATATTCTATAGTACATGATAAAATAATAATGAGATGTTATAATAGTGATACATTCATTAAGTAGTACTACTAAATAATATACAATATTCAGTATACATATGCAGTTATTTACTTGCCAAGTAGTACTTGGTAATCACATGATCTATACTTTATAAGTATATGACATCTACTTAATAAGCCCATGATATTTACTTATAAGCACATGCTATTTAACAAGGTATTAGATATCTACCTAATAAGGACCACGCTATAAATAAACAAGAACATGACCTCTACCTAACAAACACATGACCTCTACCTAACAAGCACATGACCTCCACGCAGGCGAGAAGACCGTACCTAGCCACCGAATGTATGAGCATCCACAAATGTGAGAAGTGGAGGCGACAGATAATAGGCGAAGTATCGCGTAAAGTATCGCAGATACAGAACGGTCAGTAGTTGTAATGGTAATACTCTGTATCACCCATTCATTGGCTACGTGCACAATGTTATCTATATCCCAAGTATATCACTACTATGTATTAGTATTATACATACTTATCACCTGTTTATGTACGCTTTATATTCACCGTCTAGCAGTGCCCTTTTAAGGGTGTTTTGTGGCAATTACCCCCCATTATTATTTTACCCCACTTTTAAATTTTTGCCCACACAATAATCAGATGTTTTCATGATAAATTATATCGTAATCATATTTATTTATTTTAAATCAGTAGATGTATTTTATTAGATTGTTTTGTATATACCATTGAAAACAAAATGATTATTTATTTAATTTACCCTCTCTCCACTACAAATCCTTAACAAACGCACTGCCCTCTCATATTATCCTTTCAGAGGGTAGATTTCCTTAATACGTTAAAGTAATGAGTTAATAAAAGTATAGTAGAAGATATAGATATAGAAGTTATATAAATTAATTAGTTTGTAGTAATATTATAAATTAATTTTATATTTCTCTAATAATTTAACTTTAAACTTGCCTACTAAATTATATTTTCCCTACCAAGTTAACTGTATACTTCCCTACTAAGTTAATGGTTCCCTAATTATCAGCTGGACTGGGGGAATACAAGTTACGTGATCTGAATGATGAAATCAACAAGTTACTCCGAGAGAAGGGTCACTGGGAGGATCAGATCAAACTTCTCAACGGACCAGATTACAGAGTTCGTGACCCCCCACGACCTCCGCATACAGACTGAGTTCATTAGATAACAACAATGAAATGCTTATTTTACTACGATAAACACATATGTATCAATTCATATAATAGATTAATATATAATAATCAATAATAGCATATGCTTAATTTACACTCGTATTAATGATAAAATACTTTATTTTAATCAATCAATTAATGTAAGGAGTCATTAATTGTTATGTCATCAATTTAATTAAGGAGAGTGTAGTTTCCATACCCTAATTTAATCTTGTTTACTTTGATAAAAGTTTGTTGTTGTATTAAATTATTGAATATAAAATGTTAATCTATTATTTTTACAATAATTAATATAAACATGTAGTAATTTGATAATTAATTAATAGAAAACGGGGCCAAAGATGATGGATCACGATGGAAAAGAAGTGCCGGGGAATAGGGGATACAAGTATGTTTATTAGTTAATAATGCATAATTATCTAAACTACCAGTTAACTATTAGATGTTAATCTACTATTATATCATGGTATATCTATAACAAAATATACATAAACATTGTACTTTTTCATGTCAATTGTATAGAATTTTGATAATTTATTTAAACTATATAAATAATAATTTATACTCATAATGTGTAATTTAAAATATTATTTATAATTGATACATTTGTTTTTATATCATACTTGTATTGTAATGTTTATGAATACATTATTAATGTGATAGTATGGCAAAAAATAGATTTATTTTAGCAAAATATTTCTTTATTTTAGCAAAATATATATACATTAATTATTTTACGAATTAAACTAAATGTTATTTAAATATATTAATAAATAATACCCACTATACTAAAATAGGATAGTTATACAAATGTATAATTTATACTTATTATTAATTAGATTAATATATCGTTATATAATTATTGATTAAATTAATAGTCTGTAATTTCTTAATTTAAAAAAAATGAAATAATACATCACAAAATAGTTTTGAATTTATGTTCCTTATTATTAATTTTACAAAATGTCTTCTTAATGTTTTCTTATTATTCTTAAATGTTTTTTTTAATATCTAATTTTTCTAAATGTATTATATATTAATTTATAATTTTATTAAATATAATTTTATTAAATTTATAGATTTTAAAAATAGCATAAAAACTTTAAAATGTATTATTCATGTTAAATAAAAAAAATTAATTTTATCTTTATAATGTTTCAATAATTTTATATTATTTCCTGTTATGTTTGTATCGTTATGTATATATATATATATATATATATATATATATATATATATATATATATATATATATATATATATTTATTATGTATGATTAGTAAATATTATAAATTTAAGATATATTAATTTTATAATTTAATCTTCCAAAAATATAATTTCATCTTATCGACATTTTTATAATTTTAAATAATTATTTTATAAACAAATATTATAATAAAGAGTTCTACAATTTAAAATTTGAATATTATATGTTTAATATTATTAACTTGAATTAACTACATTTGTTTACATGGAATTTAGGTGTTATACTATTTGAATAAATATTATCCTAAATTAATTTAATACTTAGTATTATATTATTTATAGTTTAATTTGATTAATTCACATACAAATCAATTTTAATATTTAAACTTATTATAATTATATAAAATAACTAATAATTATAGTAATTGATGCAACTAGAAATATAATATCAATTTACTTACATTAATATGTACTACTAGGAATATACTTTTTTATGTATATTGAAAATACATTCTTGAAACTAAACTAAATATAAAATAGATGTTATATTTAATATACTTTAATATATATATGACATTTTATTTTAAATTCAATTTTTATCAAGGACAGTCCGTTTGCTATCCAATTGTTACTTTTTGAACTCCGAACTATATACTTTTCAGTGGTATATTTAATTTTATATCAAAGATACCAAGGATATTTATGTATCTGTATAATAATATTGCTTTCATTTTAAAAAAAAATGTTGTATATAAAAATTGTATTAAAAATATGATTTGTAAATTATGATTTAAGTGAACAATGTTTTTTTATATTATTTATATAGACATTCCAAATATTATAATGTGTATTAATTTATAATATGAATTAAATATAATTATATTGAAACAATTGATTTTAAATAAGTTTTTATATTGATTTTTGTATCAAATTCATATGTGTACTCCTGGACCATAGTGCAATATTATAAAATCATTAAAACGGAAAATGAAAATGTTATAAAATGTGCATTAGCAGACATCCATCCTTGATGTACATTAATAAGAAAATTTGAATATACATTTAAAAATTAATATATTCATATATTTGTATTAGTTATTACTATTTAAATAAATTCATAATATTAAGAATTAAATATCAATGTTTACTTTAGTTAATATTATGCGCTAATATTTATATTAATATTAGTTGATAAATCATATATTAGTTAATGACAAATCTCATTAATAGCTGCTACTTTGCACGATTGCTAACACTACACCTTATCACCTTCTAAAGGTACTTCGGGGCAGCTAAAGATCTGCCGGGAGTCAGGGAACTATTCACTACAGCACGTTTGTATCATATGTCTTTATAATATGTGTGTTTGTGTGTGTGTATGTGTGTGTGTGTGTGTGTGGATATATGTGTGTGTGTGTGTGTGTGTGTGTGTGTGGATATGTGTGTGTGTGTGTGTGTGTGTGGATATGTGTGTGTGTGTGTGTGTGTTGTTGTATGGGTGTGTGTGTGTGTGTGTAGGTGTGTGTGTGTGTGTAATGATGTAACTTATTTACAAATAATATAATATATGATATATTATCGAAGTCCAATGATAATCTAAGTAGAGATTCAATTGTTGCCGAAGTGTAATTCTTATTATCGATAGCATTCATAATAATACACGATAAACTAATTATTTCACCAGCTAGCGGATGTACTACAGTATAATATTCAATAAGTGTTCCGGTATATTACATACATATTAGGAACTCGTATCTTATACCTACCTTTACCTATCTACCTTTACCTATCTACATATAATCATATAGTTACATAGACTTACAATGTACACAAGAAACGGGCGAATTACTTGATTTCCTCGTAGAACACCTATAATTCTTACGTGGAACTGATGCGGAACCAACCTACTTACTACATACATAATTCCCCATAACCACCTATACCTATAGTCACAATACAATATCACCCCCATTACAACCCCATCTAACCCCATTATACCCCCATCTAACCACCATTACAGCCCCATCTAACACCCATTATAGCCCCATCTACCCCCCATTACAGCCCCATCTACCCCACATTACAGCCCCATCTAACCCCCATTACAGCCCCATCTAAACCCCATTATAGCCCCATCTAACCACCATTACAGCCCCATCTAACCCCCATTACAGTCCCATCTACTCCCCATTACAGCCCCATCTAACCCCCATTACAGCCCCATCTAACCCCCATTACAGCCCTATCTACCCCCCATTACAGCCCCATCTAACCCCCATTACAGCCCCATCTAACCCCCATTACAGCCCCATCTAAACCCACTACAGTCCCATCTAACCCCCATTACAGCCCCATCTAACCCCCATTACAGCCCCATCTAACACCCGTAAGTCCTGCGTAGAACTAATGCGGAACATAGACGCAGATTACTACGGTTACAGGGACGAGGATGATAATATACTGGTGCCCCTGGAAGCTGTCGAGGAGGTCAGAGGTTAATACATGTGGGGGCGTGTGTGTGTGTAGTCGTGGGTGTGAGGGTCCACTAGTAGACATACTGGTGCCCCTGGAGGCTGTCGAGGAGGTCAGAGGTTAATACACGTGGGCGAGGGTGTAGCCGTGGGTGTGAGGGTCCACTAGTAGACATACTCGTGCTCCTCGAGGCTGTCGAGGAGGTCAGATGTTAATACTTGTATAGAGGTGTGTGTGTGGGTGTGAGGGAGGTAGCCGTGGGTGTGAGGGTCCACTAGTAGGCATACTGCTGCCCTAGTAGGCGCGTGTATATAAGTATGTGGGTGGGTATGCGTGGAGTACTGTGATAGAGTGGAGGGAACTGAAGGTTGAGATGTAGACATAAAGCTCTGGACTAACTAGATTATACTGTATATGACATATATGGCTTATGCCTAGTGAGATGTTGAGATGATGATATGAAAGATTCTTCTTTGTGAAAGATTAAACACTTACGTGAAATCATGTAATTCGATATTGTACACGAAATACCTACAGCACCACCTATAGATAATGTCTTTTTAGATAAATGTGTTGTTTATAATGTAAATTCGTATCAATCTATACACTTTTGAAATGTAAAAAAATAAATTTAATTATTATTTATATGATGAAAACTAAGTGTTAATTACTAATATATAACAAATCAATAGGATAAGTTTGCATGGTTTGAAATTCTATACATGTCTATTAGGTGTGTAGAAGTTGACTTATATTGCACGTAATTTAATAGAACAATTAAAACATTGTCGTATGAAATTGTAGTAAAACTAAATCTATTTCAGGGAGTTCGATACTACTGGGACGTTTCAATATTAATTATGTTGCGTAGATAGAGAGTGTTATATGTTTTCTTCCAAACATCTTTAATAATACTTTGTAAAATAATATCTAATATAGATATACCGCCGCCCTGTTATCATATTTTTATTACAACAGTATATCGAGGTTACACAATTCTCACCTACATCATTTCAATGTATGACCAAAGATTTTCCGAAGGAAAGATATAACACTTATACGAATTCGTGTAATTCGAATTTGTATACAAAATACCCTGGTGCCACCTATAGCGGGTTACTTTTAGGAACTATGCGTTGTTTATAATGTAAATTCGTATTTAACTATACACTTTTAAAATGTTAAATACTATGTTTTAAAATAATATTTATATGATGAAAACTAAGTGTTCATTACTAACATATAACAAACATATATGATATGTATGTTTTAAATGCTATAAGTATATATTTAGTAAGTAAAAGCTAATTTATATTGCATGTAATTTAATAGAGCAATGAACACATTGTTGTATGCAAACAGAGCCGAACCTAAATCTATTTCAGTGATTTCGATACTACTTCTAGCAGCGGCAGGGGATTATACTAAATTACGTTGCATGCATAGGGAGTGTTATATCTTTGCTTCGCAAAATCTTTGGTATTACTGTGATAGCTAATTAGTGTTATATATAAAAGTGATAAGGCTATTGGTTATATGTAAAAGTGATAAGGCTATGTTATATGTAAAAGCGTCGAAGCTTATGTATAAGTTTATTAAGATAAAACAAGGAAGTTAGGAAGATGGGCTGCTATATATAGCCACTCACGAGGCGGTCATGCGTGACGGCTACACAAATGTTCGCGGGTATGTGAGACGCACTCTGTTCGTTGTATAGCGAGTGATTGTAATAGATAGATACGAATATATAGAGATTATAACTGTACAATAATATGTAACAAATAGCACTATATGTACATCTTACAACTCCCTTACTCAGCTGTGAAAGCTAAAATAGCCGAATACAGACTGAACATAGCTAATGCCAGGGATCCTGATAAGAAACATGTGGTGGAAGAGGAGGAGGAGGAACTCTATAAGATTGTCGATGATGAGGTTATTATGTTTGTGTATATGTATTTGTATGTGTATTTGTATATGTATGTCTACCTGTGATTAAATGTGTATATGTTAGTGTTAAAGTATTCATTAAACATTATATTGGTAGGGACATGAGACTAAATTATATAACAAATAATTATTTTAAATTTTATTTTTAGTAAATTTTAATTATTTCAAATATTACGATTAACACGATGCACAAATTCAAACTCTATGTGAAATATTACTTATAAAATGAGAGTTTTAAAAATACCACTAATTAAAAATAATTAATTCTAAAGGCAGTGAATATGCTGCAGGAAGTGCAAATATTTACTTTTAATACATTGTATATACATAGCTAATTTGTTGACAAATAATATTGTTATAATTAAATAATTATGAAAAATAATTAAACTTGATATTAGTTAGATTAAATATTAATTAAAAATATTCAAATATTTAATAAATCTATATATTTTTAATAAGACTTTTAGAATTATTAAAACAAGTTAATTATTACAAAAGTAGATACATTTTAAAAACATACTATTTTTACTATACATGCAACGTGATAAATAGTATCACTTCCACTTAAATTGATAACAATTATACAGTGTATATATAATATATAAGTATGATACAAACGCAATATATATAAACTAAAATGGAGAATAATATTATATATAAGAAATATTTTTTTCCGATATATATATAATAAAAATAATTAACGTGTGTATGTTTATTAAATTTATAATTTTTTTTCCTTTTTAATATCAATATAGAAGTTAGCAATACTATATTATATAAGTATTAATATCTACTTTGTGAACCGAAACTAATCTTATTGTTCTCATAATAGATGTGTTAGTTGATCGTAATAGGTGTAATTAGGTATTGATAGTTATGTAATAATATATTATCTATATTTAGTTGTGTGAGTTGTTGGATTCTCTGTAGTTAATAGTCATGTATAGTATGTGAGCTGTAGTTCATCTGGTCTTCAGCCATTAGCTGGTTACTTTGTAAAGTAATCAGTAATGTTACTCTTAAGTTGCCAGATTATGCAGTTACTATATAAGTAGTATTATATGCTATTCGTATGTACATTTGTCTTACCTAACATTATCAATATTACTGCGCATACATCTATGTGTGTGTGTGTGCATGCGTATATGAGTAGGTGTATGTTATGTATATAAGTGAACCTATGTATATGATTGTATGTGTGTGTGTGTGTGATGATAATTAACTGTTAACTAACATTATATTATATTATATATATATATATACTAACTGAATATAAACATTATATTATACACCTATCACTAGCATATGTTTACAACATTTGCTATCGTTTGTAGTACGCTATCGATGATGATTCATTCCAAAGAAAGAAGAAATCCACCACCGATGATAAAGATGATGATTTATCAGCCAATAAGACGAGAGATGCATCAGGACTTCCCATACAGAACATCTCGCATGTTCCAGTGCCTTCACAGAAAGATGTACGCTTTATATATTATGACTATTATATATATATCATTAATACAACTTATTCATTTATACTAGCTATGGTATATTAATATATAATATCAATATGAATACATTATCATTAGGTTAATTTAGAATAATAATATAATCTAAATATATATTGTAAAAACTATATCGGTTATTAAAAAATAAATGAACTCATATAAAACTATAAAACTTTATATATCATATATATATATATATATATATAGTCATCTCTCATAATATCGGAAACCCCATTAACTTTTTACAAATTCTAGTTTGGTATTGTACCTATATAAATACATATAAGAATAATTCGATATCTCAGACCCATTACTTCCATCCTTTGAATTCTGAGATACAAAAAGTAAACTATATATAATATATATATATACTTATCTGCCCATGACTAGATTGAACAAGCGTTACTTGCTAGAAAGAAGGCGGAGTTAATGAAGAGATACGTCAGTGATTCACTAATAGACGAAACCAAAGACACTAAGGACATGGTCGGTTGATGTTGCCCTCTGTTGACCTTGTTCCACTAACCATGATACCCGTGCGTTGTAAAGTTCATTCACGACTAATCTTATGTTTAATAAATATATTTTATTATTACTTATTTTACAAATAATATATAACATTCTCTTACTTATTATGATAGTTTGTTTATAGACTTACATAATTATTGTTACTGATAATAATAATTGTATATGTGTAGATCATCGATATAAAGAAAGTGGATAAGTAATTTAATGTAGTATGGTAATTTTCGATAGAGGCGCTGCAGTCGCAGCCAACTACCTGGCCCACTACTTTTTATTAAAAATAATATTATTTATACATATATATTGATAATTACTACCAATTTTAGTGTATACTAAAAATAAAATTATATATTTTAAATACATCATATCAACATTTCTTGATTGTAATTTTGTGTATTTAAATTGAAGATATCATACTATTTTATTGATATTTATAATATATATCCATTGATATAGATAGAAGTCACTTTAATTTGATTTTAATCTATTTCGACGAAAAGCCTACTGTTTTAATATTTGACATATATAATATGATTAATATCCAATCAAAATTAGTGATACCATTTTGTTAATTTATCGATAAAAGTGCCATTCAGGTATCTATATTTTACATGCATTGCCGGCGTCAATTGCTTATCCACTTTCTTTATATCAATGGTGTAGACCTGCTAAATTAGGGAAATTATTATAATTAATATTTTATTACATAAATAAGTCAATGATTGATTGATGTAATAGTTGATTTATGACATAATTTAATAATTTAAATATTATTAACATTTTTTTAATAATTTATGTATTTCATTAAATATGTTAAGAATATTATCATTTTTTGTATTTGTATTTAAACTAAAAATATATATTAGTAAATTAGATACCAATTCTCAAATATGATTATAAATAAATAAGTATTACGTAGCTAGTATATTGTAAGAACTTTATTAAATTATCTAATAATGTATAATTATAATCAAAACAATTGGTTATATAATAATGTATGTACATAAGTATTTTATAAGTAGATATATATATATATATATAAAGTTAAATCATCAAATATATGCACAAAATAGCATTACAATATTTATCTAAAATACTCGCAAATGAATACGAGTGAAATTGTAAATAACAAACAAATAAACGAAATTGAATAATTATCTCATAGAAATTAATAAAAATGAATGAATATATATAAATATTGCAACAATATATTGTAATTACAATTATAATATATTCTTGCACTGTTAATATTACATTCATTTGTATAGATAATAAACACAATAGGAACCTGTACAGGTATTTACAGTGAAATAGAGATATATGTATACATACTAAACGACGAAATATAGTTTGTATAACGAATTGCATAATAAAACTCACCCCCTCACGTGGGGTGTATTATAAGGGAGGAAGGGCAGCGAAGGTCATTATGTCTTTAGCGCTGACAGCCATAGAGGTAAATCTATCATCTTCATCCGAACTATAATAATACAACGATAGTACAAGTTACATACAACATATATTATCATTAGTTATAAACATTATATTCAGTAGTATTTGTAGAGAAATGAAACTTAAGATATAAATATATAAAAAAGTGAAATTAATTAAATTAAGTTGATCACTAATTTAAAATATAAATTTAAGCATCGTTGCTAACTGACACTATATAGGTTAAATATGAGTGATTCAGTAGAGAAACAAGTAGTTGTAGGTGTGAAATGTTGATTACAATATGAAGATGATTACATCATCGTAATATTATGTAACCTGTCACTCGAAGATGACGAGTCCTGTACTATGGGCCTCTTTCTTTTGTTAGATTCCATTATCTCTTCTTCCCCTTGCGTTAACGATGTACTGAATAACTTGAAATCTGTGCAACAATGATTATGAATGTATGACTAGTAATCATAATGAACGCTTATATTGATCAAAGTCATCATTCTGAGCTAATTCGTATTATTTTATTCATACTGATAAATGTGTTATATATAACAAATATAAATATTGTTAATCTTAAAATATATTAATAATTAAAATGAATAAAATATCCTCCGTAATATATTGTATGAAAATAATTAGAGGCAAGCGGATACTACAGTTTAATGTAAAGTGCTATCTAAAAAAACACCTATGCCTCAAAACTAACATTAAATTGATATTTAAATAAGTTTGTTTTGTATTTAATATGTGACATAAAGTTCTATATAAATACTGGATATGATGTTTAAATTAATTTTGAAAGTGATATATAAATAACATATTATTTGATCAATATTATTGTTTTTTAATAAATTTAATAAATATATAAAATTATATTCCAGTATTCTTATATTATTGCGTAATTCATTTATATTAACAACAATAATACAAAATGAACGACTAGATACAATTTTCGTGAGACCACACAGTAAAAAGAAAAAACTAGAGAAAAACACATTAAAAGTTTTTTAATAAATAATCATAGAAAACTTGATAAAATATAATGTAATATGTATGTATAAACATATAATAAGGAAATACTAATAGTTATTATAAATAGGTAAAATATATGAATATTTACATATAATGGGTAATGATAATTAGGTATATAATAATAGTGAATATATATATATATTAATGTTGTCATTCGGACCCGGACTTCGGACTTTAGGTCATTGATACCGGACTGATACTGTATAATTTATGATATATCGGACTCGGACCGGACTTTAATATTTAACTCGGACTATTTCGGACTTTAAATATTAGATTCGTATTATTTCGGATTTTTATTATTGGATATCTAAAATACATTCCAATGTTTACTTTTGGGATTATATTTATTCGCGCCATTTTCAACCAACATAGTGTTTCTGTGTATGTATCCGCGACATTATTACTCAGCTTAGCGTCCCTTTGTGTGAATAGGAGTCACTGTCAATCAAACTACCCCGCCCTTTGTATGTATCCGCGACACTGTTACTAAACATAGCGTCCCTGTGTGTGAATAGGCGCCAATGTCAATCAAACTACCCCGCCCTTCGTATGTATCAGCGACACTTTTAATCAACATTGCATCATTTTAAAATTATTCGTGCAACCATCAACATCATTATTTTAAATTTTTGTATTCATTTTAAATATTGTATACTAATATAATATAATATATATATATATATATATATATATATTCAAATT